>JAOPUG010000004.1:20193111-20209252 GCA_027564375.1 Micropterix facetella | reverse complement strand
TTTCATTTAAATTATTATCATTTAGTGGAAAATATTTTTTTCAGTGTAATAGTATATTTAATATTTTTGCCTACATATTGTTGTGCACTGTTTTTCCTGAATAAAATCAATTAAATTATCAGACGCATGTTGGTTCTTTATAAGTTGGCAGAGAGAAAATATAACTTAAAAAAAATTAAAGCATATCAGAGCGGAATATAATAGGTAAGGTATAAGGTGTCATAAATTGTTTTTCAAAAATCACCACAATGTTCTACAACTTCGTATGAAAATAACTCTACGACAAAAACAATTGTAAACATTGCCAATGTGCCACAAACTTCTTGCGGTAAATCCGCTTCGATCTTGTTTATAACGTCAAATAACCTCGATAGTCTTCGATTTCATACTCTTAAGGCGACGATATATGTTAATTTCGATGACTAGATTTTTTGGCAATTTTTGAACCATCATGCATTATTTATGCATAATGTTAGCCAACTGAAAAAAATATCAAAATATCGAAATACACAAAAATCTAATATTGAAAAACATGCTTTTTTTAGGTAAAAAAAACAATTTTCTAGTTCAGAATAAGATACAGAGTAACCTTCCTCACCAACCTTACATTTACAAGGTCACTTGCATAATCCATGATTCCGAAAATATCATCCTCCCATTGCAATAGTGTACAACCGTGCTAACGTGAAGAGTAATGAATATGGGTAGTCGAGCGATGAACGGCATCGAGCGTTACACAGTGAGCCGTGCGCGAGTAGGCGAGCACAATAATTACCTACAGCCCGTCGCGAGAGGTGTCGGTGCTAAAATATTTAGGCGGGGATAAAAATGTAGATATCGTTTTCTTTTATATACATGGACCTACAATCACTGAACGAAAGAAACTGAACAAGAACTTGAACAGAAAATTTAAATAGATATTTTCGGTACTAGGAGATTTGTTTTACATGAGATTATTGTATATGAAAAATTGCTTTGAAAGTTATCGGAAACTTTTCAAGATTCAGTCACCTCCCAGAAGTGTAAAAATAGTATTATGATGGGCCCAACCTTAGTCAGTGAATTCCATGGCAGCTCCGTTTGTACTTACTATTTCGAATTTAGAATATTCAATATTTTTTAACTACGTAACGAAGGCCTAAATAAAAGAAAAACTTATTTCCAACTCATTTTTAATGTAGAATAATTTCATGTAATATAAATCTCTTGTATATCGAATAAAATCCATAAAAAACATTTTGTTTTGTTTAGTTTGATGTACAGAATTAACCCCTGAATAAAGGATTTTACACTTAATACTTCATAGTTAGAGTAAGAGATTGTGCAAAGCGATACCATTGATTATATTGTATAATCAATGGCGATACTTAAGTCAGCCATTTGCAAAAAAAAATTGATCAGATGTTTAATGTAGTTTCAATAATGTTCTTTTAGTGTGATTAATATTTTATTTGATTCAACTCTACCGCTGTATACTAAATGGATAATTATAATAATACATAATAAAATTTAACTCACTTTTGCAAATCCTCTTCGTCACTGTCGTTTGGCATTTCATGGAACATTATTACATTCCTCCAAAGGGCATTCTGTGAAAAAGAAAGAGCATTACATAAATCTGTGGTTCCAAACCTTTCTGATTAACGTTTGTATTACCACCTCTTGCATAGTTAATTTAGGGAGATTGCCAACACCTCCCCCATAAATGTATCGAAGCCAAGCACATCTGATAAATGATAGTGCAAGTGAATGACAACCAAAACTATGTTTTGAATTCAGTGTGTGCTTTGCGGTGTATATTGTGGACTTCAGCCTATCCATGGACTTTTCATGCGGCCATCCATACCATCCAATGCAATGGAAAATAATGTTTGACTGCACAACAGAAATTTTATTTAAATGCCTTTTAGCATATACTTCCAGACCCTAGTAACCTAGTTCGCTGGAGCTATTTAGAAGATAGGTTAGGTTCATGCCCCCTCTTCAGTAACAACCCTTGTAACGATAGACATATTTTATTAAGGCCAGTACAACTATCGCCATGTCAAAGTCCTTGCTGTTATCCGCGAGTTAATTAACCTCTAGGTGGCTCGTGCCAACAAGGGTCTGACAGTACCCTCCAAACCCTAAATACAGTTTCTGCAGGTTTTATATTTATGGTTTGGAAGATGGCTCTTTTCGTAGAATTAACTGCCCATGAAAATCAAATATGCGCAAACACCACGAGTACACACTAAATAAATAACATGATCTTGCAAATGTCATCACGCGGAACAGCTTCACTGTTCACCTTCAGATGGTGGAAGATGATGATCGTGGCTTGCCAGCCAAAACTCTGGTTCCCCTCTTTGAAGTTCAAAATAATGAACTCTTTCCTAGAAAAACTTCAAAGGGAGAGTGAATTGGTGGTAAGGTTAATGCTCATTTGTGGCAAGATAGCTGTCAATAATCTACCACAGCCGGTCGTTAGTCCGGAATCCACCGCTCAACCCTCAGAAGTGTAACAATATTATTATGATGGGCCCGATTCTGGTTGGCGAATTCCATGGCAGCTCCGTTTGTATTTACTTTACTATCACTTCTGTCATGTCAAAGTAAATGATATCGGTTTGCACATTCCTGTCCTACGGCCATTTACTGTGCGCTTTGATATTGTTGGATCCTTAGAATTGGACAGAATGGAGGTTTTGGTTATTCTGGAGTTGGCAAGTGGGCAGTTTTAGAGCTAGCCCAAAGTTGAGTATTACATGTATTATCATAGCAGATTATATCCATTGCAGCTATGTCTGAAAACATTATTTCGTTACTTTGTGTTGTTATACTGCGGCTAAAGGAGAGAGAACCCCCGGCACTGCTGCCTTCCATTGCCAATATTTTACTATATTTTCTCACTATTGTTTACCGTTTTATTTCCTTGCTATTTTTGTTTGTGGTTGGTGATAGTGTACTGCATCTATGCCATAGGTATATTTTATTGTTTGAAATACAAGAAAAACGCCGCAGTTTGCCGACAAGATAATCTGTAATTCCTTTTAGCTGGTAACTTATTTTCGTTTCGCTTCTTTTTATATGTATTTTAAAACACCATGACTCGCATTATGCTGTATAAAAAAACGTTCCTATCTGGAAGAGTCGATAAGGGTATATCAAAGGAAAACTACTTCAAAATAATAATTTAAGAACCCGATCGAAAGAACCACCAACACTCGGCTATTTCTAACAAAAATACAGCAAATGTATCACATACCATTATTGGGAATCGTCGTCCAACGCGAAATAAATTCACATTTGAGTTATCACGGAACAAACCACTGAACAAACACTACGAAATACACAAATCGGCAAATACGAAGCAGAACCCTAAGAAATAAACACAGCCGACCGACTGATTTTTATTTTATTTTTTATATTGAGAAACGGGACTCTGTGTGCTTACTTACAAAAGTGTACCTGCGGGGATTTTATTACGTTTCTAAATTTGTTTGAAAACATATGAAAGAAAGAGAAGCATTGCTTCTTTTTAGAAGCTGTTGCCTGAAAATCGTGTGTGGATCGCGTAGTCACGTTTTTGATCGCCTAGTCACAAAATTAAAACTGCAGAAGTGTTGCTATATTCGTAAGACTTAGGCGAAGAAAAATGACGCGACTCAAGAGTCGACCATGCGACTCCAGGCTCTAGCTAATAGGTCTTAGTAATTTTCTAGGTAGGTAGGTACATCAACAAGACAGGCAAAAACATTTTATATATACTGCCGCTGTCTGAATTCCGCTATCGCAGATTCCACCGGGCCATTCCGTACTCCAATCTTATTTATTACTTGCTAAAACGGAGATTCCCACTTCTTGTCGGTATTGAGATTTGAGAAGCCAGTTGCTTCCCAAGATGAGTTTTAGTGGGATTTAATCTACTAAGGGCTTTTGTCTAAAACTACATTTTGATTCCTTAACGCCGCAATAGAGTGACATTCATTTGACACAAATATTGTCTAGCCTTTTTAGAAAGCACGCACATCTCTCCACGCGACCGATTTATTCGACTGGTTCATCGCTTGTCGATTTTGCAATAAATCTCATTGTCGTCCGGAATTTGCCACTATCTTGCTTCCGCGATGGCGGGTTTCACGGAATATATTTAAAGGTACGTTCCTAATCGCTATCAAAACACTTACCTTCCCCTAATGTGAATCTAATTTTCTTCAATATACACCCGGAAGTGACAGGATTGCCGGAAACAAAATTGTATGAAGTGCAATGTTCCATAAAATACCGAACATCAACTTTATAGATTTTTGGCCTATGAATAAACCTCCTTCGTTAGCTCGCCTAATAATTAATTTAAATATAAATCAAAGTCAGATAAATTCAAAACTCTAAAATACAATAAAATCTAAATTCACAGTTGTTCGGTTCGCATTGGTTCATTTACCCTAAGCATAAGGGTAGGAATGTACAAATTAACCATAAGGTTAAATTGTAAAATCACTCTTTTCTATTTATATATTAAATAATAAAGTATTTTTACTCGTGATTTATAAATTGAACTGTAAATGATTCGTTTTATCATATCTGTAATACAATGCCTACTCACATAATGAAATAAAACTATATTTTATAATTGAAAACTCGTAAGTTAAATGTAAAGAATTGTGCAGCTGTGCAGGTCGTAGCGCTTTATCATATAGAATCCTGAAAGGATAAAACGTAAATAAAATTGTAACTCAAATCAGAAATAAGCAGGCATTCGCGAGGATACCCGCCATTCATTAATCTAAGAACGGTTTGTCTTGAGCCTATCTCTTCAAACGCCCAAATATCTGTTGAACTAGCATTCGCATCATCTTCAGAAATAAATATAAATTCTCGAGACGTTCTTATTTATTTTTCTTTATATTCTGTGGCGATAGTCTCCTACTAGCTCAAATTAGCGGTGTCACTACTACATTTGATCCGATATAATAGGAGTCTAGAAGCTGTTCTGGCGCCCTGGCCTCGGCTGTATACGCAGTCCAGGCATACATTCATGCATTATTAGATATTCGAAAGTGTACAGGACTTGTGCTTTGCTGTATTTTGGAGACCTCGTCACTTCTCGTGCGGCCGAAACTCGGCGTGATGTTGTCTTCTTCCCGCCATGCGGACCTAACACTTTACAGGGGCATCAGCCTACCGCATGGAGCTTCTCCGCCGCTTACCGTTGACTGCTCAAAGATTGCCAGGTTCAGTTTCAAGACGCTGTCAATATGATTTACTATATATCGTACAGATAGACTGCAAAAAACAGAGTTCTAATGTAAATAATTTGCAGTATTTGTAGTATTTATTGGGATAAAATATACAAGAATACAAAACTAAAAAAGAACGGAGAGTATAGCAACAATATTTTAGCTGTTTCTGAATTTAAAAATCTGCTAAATTATAGTTATTATTAATATAGTTTAGCAAAAATAAGAAAAATAACAAGTCGAATAAAGTCACTTTTAGTCGACTAAAGTCATATGTATCTACTTTACTCTTGCAGTCGACGGACACCACTGTCATAAAAAAATGGATAATGGCAGGAACCAGTGATCAGGTAACGTTTAAGGCACATATGGCAACACTCGATCTATCTGACAGTTTCGCGGTCCGCCCGTTGCGTGATGTGATTTGTTGGGTTTCTTTGGGAAAATAGTATAAAATACATAGTTAATAAAAGGTTTGTCCAGTGATTCAAATCAAATAACCATTTATTTAAATAAATTATTGGACGTGTTATTTTCGGAAATAAAACATACTGGTGATTTATTACTGACTGTGACAGTTTTCATAACCTCAAATCTCAGTCCTGTCTTCATATTAATCCATTTCTCTTGTTGTTGTGATGTAATGTAACATACATCGATAGGGACGAATATGTTTTTTTAATTATATATAGTTTCTGTTTATATTAGCAACCGTTAATATAAACAGAATTTATTTCAGTTGCATATTCTCTCACACAAATTATGTAGAAGTCACATCTTCTCCACACTTTCTGGAAAGGGATCTGCCCTCTTTTAGTGTTTATTGAGTGCAATATGTCCTGTCATTAGTCCTGACACTGTGTCTATTTTGGGTTTGTTCATATTGAGTGTTGCTTTCAATATATTTGTGAAGGGCGGCTGGGTTGGTTATAGAATTTCACTGCAATAATGAATATTTTTTTATGTCATTATTATTTTAACAACTTAATAACACATTAAAATAGATTCAGCTTGGGAAAACTGCATTTTATAATTTTAAAAAATAATTAATTTCGCATATATTTCAAAACCATACACACTCCTTTTAAAAATTAAACAAAACAAAAACACGAAAAAGAGACACGATGTAAAAGCTCCCGTTTTCATGACCATAGGCCATACAAATAACAAACCATTCATTTCACCACAAAATAATTGCCAGGAAACCTATAAACAACAGAAAATATCAGTTACATTTTTCATTCAAATTATTTTGTTCTCTCGACCGCCACAAGAGCGTGCACGGGAAACTGTCTAATTGCATATAAGCCACTGTGTGCGATATTAATAATTTTGTCACTTTTTACTTAATAATTTTAAAGTCAAATCCATTTTTAACATGTTGTTGAGTTGTTAAAGTATAATAAGCCACCAAATAATCTTCCTAATTGATGAAATTCTATACTGCAGCCAGACGGCTTTATGACGGCTTATTCCGGACGTCCTTTAGTAGATTTCCTGTTCTCTTTTCAGCTGCTTTTTTGGTAGCGAGTTTTGGTTTCAGGAGCCAGTATGAAATACTTGTGGCTAGTTCTAGGCCCAGCAAGAGCTCCGAGAACCCTGCCCTGGCCAGAGCACCTGCTTCCTCATTTCCTTGTATATTACTCTGTTTTTTTTTTAAAGTGACAAATTGGTTCATCCTGATCCCAAGCAACCTGAGGCCCCTCAAACATCTAACTAGGCTTATGCCTGTGCAATTTACGACGTATTTTAGATTACGAGCTGACATAGGAAATAGGATAGTTCATGTCCTCTCTGTAGCAATACCCCTTGCACAGCTAGATATATTTTTGGTAGCTGCAAAGCGCTTTAGATCAAGGACGGTATACTTACCGCCATGAAAAAGTCCATGCTTTTATTCGCGAGGTAATTATAATCTCAGTAGCTCGTGCCAACAAGGGTCATACAGTACCCTCCAAGCCACCAATACAGTTTGTGCGGGATAGCTCTAAAGGCAAAAAACATTCCACTACAAAACCTTTTTCAATAATGAAGAAGGCTTGAGATTGGATTCTGGAGGTTGATTCGGTCTCCAAACAGAATCATTAACCCGGAAAGTCTTGGATGCACAGCCCTCCGTCCAGATATAACTTTATTCCCTATCTCGTAAGATGGCCCTTATCATAGAATTAACTGTTCCATGGGAATCAAATATCCCAAAAGACCACGAATTCAAATTAAATAAATATCATGATCTCGCAAATGCCGTCACTCGGAATGGCTTCACTGTACACCTTCACGCGGTCGAAGTAGGCGCTCGTGGCCTCCCAGACAAATCTCTATTTCACCTATTTAAGGACTTAAGGTTTCTCCAGGAAATAATTAACTCATTCCTAGAAAAAATATCAAAAATTGTGATTTCCGCATTTCAAATACTATGGAGTGAATAGGTGGTAAGGTGATCCTTAACCTACCACAGCCGGTCGTTAGTCCGGAATCCACCACTCACCTCCCAAAAGTGTAACAATAGGTGAATTCCATGGCAGCTTCGTTTGTACTTATTGACTTACTTATTATGTAGAGATTTAAGAAATAGGCACACAATATATTTATAAATATGCTAAAACCAATTTACCGGGTGAAGTTTGTAGTACCCGACGTTTCGGCGATGTTGCAACTGGCGTTGTCCAGTGTAGACTGAAATGCTGTAAATTGTCATCGGTTGTGCTGCGAGTAGGCGGCAAACTGTTACTACGTAGATTATAATAGTGATGGGGCGGCGGGTTCAGTATACGTGAATTTTGAAAATCTGCTGTGCACACAACACTCACTGTATCTTGTATTACGCCTTTGCGCTCGACGATGGGCACCGAGAACATTTCAAGAAGAGGGTTCCACTTAGTAGAGAGTTTGAAACCGTCATCTTTATTGAAGTTCGCGGTTCTTATTTCAATGGCTTCCCGGGTCATGCAGGGAAAGTAAAATTGTTCTTTGGATAACACAATGGGATTTTGAAACTCCACCCAGTGGTTAGTTCCACTATCCAATATGTGTTCGCAGATTGCCTTTTTTTCTCGCTGAACGTTTTTAACAGCTTTGATGTGTTCCATCAGTCGAGTGGCTATGGGCTGTTTCGTTTGTCCAACATAGGCTAACTCACAGCTGCATTCGATTTTATACACTCCCCGGGTTTGCAGTGGTATTACATCCGTCACAGGCTTTAGAGATCGAGTTATATTTTGGGTAGTTTTTAAGATCGTTTTTATATCGAATTTTTTTAGCATTTTACTTATTTAATCAGTTACACCCTTGACGTATGATAAAAATGCTCATGATCTGCTCAGTTTCTAAGTTTCTTCTCTATTGGATCGCGTGCTTGTCTCGCGATATTTTCTGTAACCATTATTCCTAAAGGCACAGGTTCCATCTCCTGCAGAAAATGCTCAGCGTCGCATAGATCGCATGCTCAAACAAACGCAATAGTTTTCGATTTCACAATTCCCTAAGATCCCAATTCTTGACCGTAGTCAAGAAATAATGGAGAGGAGGCGTAACTTATTTTGCAGAAAACTATAACTTCTTAATATCATAAATAAAATAAGATATCTCTACATTCTTACTGAAATTTCATGTTTCGCAATGCACTTAAGGCGGCCACTTGTAGGTGTAGTTGTTGACAGTGTGATCACTGATAGGGATACACAAATGACGTGCTCAGCTGTTCCTCCATTCCTAAAAATTCTAGTCCCCGATGCCTAGAACGCTTAGGTGTCTGTTGAGCCTGCAAAGCCCAGTGAGCATGCCCATTACTATTCACAAGTTTATCTTTGTCTTGCAATAGTTCTCTTTGCCTGCCTGTGTCTGTCTTTCCCCATTGCCCCATTGGCTTCCCCCTTCACTCACAACTATGTTCTGGACACACTGGTAAAAAGAACTGTTCGACATTTGAATGCGATGTTTTATCAACAGCATCAGATTTAGACATATTTCAAATATCTCACAATAGCTTGAAAATCTAGCAAGATGTATTTCTTGGGTCTATTTTTGAGTGTTGAAGTATTTAATTTTTGGTATAATTTGTTGTTTTGGTACCATAAAGTAACTTTAATATAAAATGCCTACCTACGAGAGTTGATAATAAAATAAGGTTCCCTTATTTCTAAGCAATATAAAGCATTCTTTAGTTTCATACCCATTTACATTGTTTTTAAGCTTAAACTATTTTTCAACATAATCACCATTTCTATCTATGCATTTTGAAGACGGTGCTCCAACTTTTGTATGCTCATGTCGTTAAATCTACCGCCAACCCGTTGAGGAAGCAAGTAACTTCTTCTTTGACTTCATTGTCTTTCCGGAAACATAGGCCACCCAAGTGTTCCTTTCATTTTGGGAACAAGTGGTAATAACTAGGTGTTAGGTTCGGACTGGATCACTTCAAGAATTTCGCATCTGGCAGTAGTGACGATCGGGAGTTGCATTGCTAATGTCTGCTACGCCAATACTGAGCGCCGTAGGGACGTTAGTCAAGGGAATGCTGTGCACGGCAGTGTTGCCGGATTTTGAGTAAAACTTCTCCTTGCCACTCTAGGTGAATTCAAAGAATTACTCGCTTCCTCAACGGGTTGGCGGCAGAGTTTTACGACATGGGCATACAAAAATTGGAGCACCGTCTTCAAAATGCGTACATATAAATGGCGATTACGTTGAAAAATCGCTTAATGTTTAAGTTTGAAAACGATCACGAAACTAAACAATGCTGTATATTTTTTAGAAAAAGAGGACCTTATTTTACGATCAACCCTCGTAGATAGGTGTTAGCACTTTAAATATTAAAATAAACAATAAACAATCTCTCAATCCCTTTCACACAGGCCCTTCTCATATACCCCTCTACCAGTAGCAATTTAGGTTCGATCATATTCTGTTCCATATGCAGATAGCTTGGTTGCTGTATTTGCTCTTCAGGTTTCCATGCAAATACTTGGGATTTAAATATTGTGGCATGTTTACCCAGGACCATTTTGATTTGGCCTTTGGTTGTGTGGTTCCGGGTCCTGTTTCCTCGCTGATCTTACAGGAATCTCTGTTTCAACACAGCCACGGGGTTAGGGCTATGTTATCATCATTATCAATCTTCTTGATAACAGTATGCAGTACAAAGTATTTTCATTTCATAACAGACAACAGTATTTTCATTTCAGATGCTCAAACTGAGTGTTTACCTGATGAGACGGCTGGTACCCCCTAGATCTTTACGGAAATTGAGCACAGCGTCTTTTCAAAATGTAGTTTTGAATGATAAATCAGATGGGCCATCCGTGGACGTCAACAAAGTTAGACCAACGACTGGAATGCCGATTACGAATCGTAAGTTTTTCATCATTGTTACAAACACTATTCGTCTTCCAGTAACAGATACTGTTCGACATTGTATGTCTCTTTCTTTTCTGTAGTAACATTAAAGGCAAAAAGAGGCTAATTCTGCCTTGAAACTTATCAACCCTATATTGTTTTTTATGATACATATAAACATTTATCATACATAAAAATATGAAGATCCTTAAAGTAGGATTCTTTTCAATATAATTTTTTAAATATCATAAACTCCTCTGAAAACCAAAATCCAGGGTGATCTCGGCCAGATCAAGGCATGGACTGAAGAATGGCTTATTCAATTCAACAAGGAAAATGTACAGTAATGCAACTGGGGCGGACTAATCCTTTTACTCAATATATGTTAGACGGCGTCGACCTAAAAATGGGACATCCACAGAAGGACTTAGAATTTAGAATAACCAATACCTAAAGTGAATAAAAATCTCTTATATATAAATAAATACAAACAGAGCTGCCATGGAATTCACCGACCGGAGTCAGACCAAGAATAATACTATTGTTACATTTCTGGGGGGTGGCAGTGGACTCTGGACTAACGACCAGCTGTGGTGGTTTAGGACAGCGTCTTGCCACATGTGAGCGTATACCTTACCTTCCTATCACTCTCCCTTTGAAGCCATAGAATTTGAGATTCGGAAATCGCAGTTTTAGATATGTTTTCTAGGAAGGAGTTCATTATTTTCTTGGAGATTTGGTATGTGTCACCTGCTACGAGCGAACTCGTCCACCCCGGAGCGTTTCAGCAAATTTTATTGCTATATCACCCCGAGGCGAAACACAGACTTAGGGACGTAGACAATCAATGTACCAAGCTCCATCACTATTTGTCAGAGTCCAACAGCTTACGGCGAGGCACAGTAAAGTACCACCTTGCTGGCAGCCTCACCCCCTGAATCCCAGATTTAGTTGGATTACTCCGACCACCCATCAGGTTGCAGGTTCGAGGTCGCTTGTGCGGTCCTCTATCTCAAGCGAGTGGCATTCTTTACTGGAATATCGCGGATACAAGGCATCCTTTGCTCGGAAATCTTCACCTGAGATCGGGTGGCCCACATATCGTTTCTAAGGATAAGCACCTTGAGTACCTACTTACCCCCGCTTTCTTAAGAAGTGTATACTTCTAAACTCCTCCGAGTATTAGTCAGAGACAGCACGGCCGGTTTGCCCGTCCCGTGCGCCAACTATCCAGATCAGCCCGAATTTCCGTCCCCGGTCCACCGCATAGCGAGTTCACCAGGTTGGTCCCTCTTCGAGGAGGCTCCCGGATAGGAGCTGCCCCGCGATTTGGGCCGACCAAGTTGACATATAACGGCCATCATAGCCCAGACTACACGGAACCATTATGACAAAATTTTCTTGACGAGACCAAGATCCTTAAAGAGGTGAAACAGAGATTTGGCTGAGAGGCCACGAGTGCTAACTTCCACTGCGTGAAGGTGAACAGTGAAGCTTGTGAGGTCATGGTATTTATTTTATTCATTGTTATTTGGGATATTTATGTACTTGTGGTCTTTTGGTATATTTGATTCCCGTGGAACTAATTCTACAATTAGGGCCATTTTCTGAGATGGGAGTAAATAGTTATATTGGACGGAGTGCTGTGCATCTAAGACTTTCAGAGAGTTGACACTCCTTAGAGACCGAATCGACCTCCGGAATCCAATCTGAAGCTTTCTCGATTATTGAGAAAGGTTTTGTGATGGAATGTTTTTTCCCTTTAGAGCCATTCCGCACAAACTGTATTGGGAGTTAGGAGAGTATTGTCAGACCCTTATTGGCACGAGCCACTGAGAGGCTAATCACCTCGCGAATAACAGTAAGGACTTTGTCATGGTGGTAAGTATAGCGTCCTTGATCTAATGCCGCCTTGCAGCTAAACAAAATATATCTAGCTGTGCAAGGGATACAGACAAGAGGACATGAACTATTTGAATAGCTCCAAAACTGAAAGTTTATGCTGAAAAGCATTTAAATAAAATTTTAACATCTCTTGTGTACAATCATACAAAATTATCTTCTAGTACATTGGAGGAGGAATGGAAAAGTCCCTAACTGTTGTCCAGTCATTTTAGCATTGAAGCCATACTGTTGATGTCGTAATCTCCTCGCAAGAGGGACTTCGTTAGGTCCACGTTTCTCATGGTTGTACTGCCATTTATTATTTTGCTGTGTGGGGCTGTTTCAAGGTTTACTGAGCTTTGTATCACTCGGACAATTTCTGGTCTATTGTGATTATACCACCTACTATGTTCAGTGCTAAGCTTCGCGTCGGAATGTAAAAGTCTCTAACTGTTGTCCAGTCATTTTGGCATTGAAGGCCAATAGCATGAGATATACTTCTGCTGTTGTAATCTCCTCGCAAGAGGGACTTTGTTTGGTCCACATCGCTCATGGTTGTACTGCCATACCCCAGACCAGTGCCATTCTGGCACATTCCAGCAAGAAACATTTTGTGGAAGTTACGCGAGCTTGTAGAGATCATTTGATCCATTACGGCCACTCACTGCGTGCTTCGTTATAGTCGGATCCTTATAATTGATAGAATCGAAATTTTGGTTATTCTGGAGTCGGCATAAAGCAGAAAGGGCAGTTTCAGAGTTAACCCAAAGTGGTGTTTGGACCTGAAGAGAATTTATGGGTCAGCCGGTTTGGCTAAGGACAACCAAGATTTTAAACTAGCTGTTACCAGCGCATCGAGAGGGGACAGTTGAGTGGTGTCACATGCTACAGGCGAACACGCCGCCTCGGGACTTTATAACAAACATTATCATCTTATCGCCCCGAGACAAACGCAAGGACTTGCGGATGAAGCAACCACATACCCAATGTCACCAATAACCCGTGAGAGTCTAACTCTTCACCGCGAGGCACAGGGTATTTTTAAGCCCAGTGGGGCGCTCACTTCCAGATTTGGTTAGATTTCTCCGACCACCCGTCTGGTCTCAGATTTGAGGTCGCTTGCGCTGCTTCTACCTCATGAAAGCGTCAATTCTTACCAAATTTATCGCTGATTACGAGTCGTCCTTTACTCGGCTACCAGCTGAGATTGGGTGGCCAACGGATCGTTTCTAAGAATAGGCATCATAATCTACCCTCGCTCTATAGAAAGCACACACAATTAGACCCCCTATCCCCGGCTATTTGCTGGTTGAGTAAAGGCCGGTAAACCGACCAGTGCATCAAACACTCAGGGCCGCCACATCACACATATCGGCTTCACTAGGTTAAGTCCTTCTTCGAGGAGGCTGCCGGACGTAAGTTGAACCTTGAGTCGGACTGACTAAAGAGAACAGAGCTGGTCATGACGCCCGAGCTGCACAGTTGATTAGGCCCTGAGCGGGACATTCGTGAATGTCTAAGCTATAGGCGAACCTGTCATCCCAGGATGTTTCAACGAACTTTATCGTTATATCACCCTGAGGTGAATGCAGACAGTCTACGTACCAGGCTCCACTGCTGTCCGTCAGAGGCTAACCCTTACGGCAAGGCACTAAACAGCACTGAACAAAGACACCCAGTTGGCGACCTTGCCCCCTGACTCACGGATTTGGACGGATTTCTCCATCCTTCCGTCTGGTCATGGGTTCAAAGTCGCTTGCGCGGCCTCTACCTACTGTAATGTATATGGCATTCCTGACTCGGAAATATTGCAGATCTGAGGCATCCTTTACTTGGCATATATTACATGAGATCGGGTGGGCGAACGGATCGTTTCTAGGGATAGGTGACAGTAGGTCAACATCTACCCTTGCGTCTTAGGAAACAAACATTCTCAGATCCCTCTGGATCTCTGCCGATTGAGTAGCATAGCTGGTAAACCTACTAGGGCATCAGTCGCCTAGTTCCACGACGTATTTCCTCAGATCTGCCGGACAGCGGTTTCACCAGGTTAGTACCTCGTCATGGAGGCTCCCAGATAGGAATTGACAAAAAATAGCCATCTGGCAGAAGCTGCAACTTAATCATTGGGAATCGTTAGGTTTTGATGAAATCATAAATGAGAAAGAGCCATGACAAATGTGAAGTTAGGTAGTTATCCTAGATCGAAGCCTTTCTAAGACCAGAAATTAGAAAGACATCTATTTTTGCTTTTATTTCAGAGCTAGTAGCAGCTGCCTTCGCCTCTTTAAAGCAGGAAGAAATCCTCAGTAAAGGTCATTTGGAAGAAAAGCCCTCTTCCTACACGGATATATGGATCCAGATTGAAAAGGAAATATCTTCGGCGAATGACTTAAATACTCTTCTCATCATATCCAGTAAATATCCTGTCCTATCAAGGACTCATGCTCTTAAAGTAAGTTGATTTTTCTAAAAGCTGACTTTACCTGATTTCGGAGGCCGACAGTATGAACTAAGGTGTTGTTATTATAATCTCAGCCTCTGCTTTTCATTCTGCTCTGCTTTGCCATATTTATTCTTGTGTTTATCTGTAAGGAAGCACTACATAAACCCGAGAGTGGGGTCAAGATATATGGAGTGAACATCCACAATATAAGTTATGCAGATGCTACTGTCCTAATTGTCGAACTCTGTGTGTGAACTCCAGCTCCTCCCTGCCTCCCGCTCGACTTCAAGAGTTGAGATGAATATGGGTTGTGGCTGAACACTACTTTAACCAAGTACGTGTACCAACACAGTTACGGTTTCCGGAATTCGACTGGAGAAGACTGATAACATTATTTGCCTTGCCTACAATTTGAATGACCACTGGAATATGAGAAAGGAGATAAAAAACCACATCGAAAAATCCAGAAGTGCATTCTATAAAATGAAAAAAGTATTTTGCAGAAGAAACATTAACTTACACCTGAAGATGAGACTTCTAAGATGCTACGAATTTTCAATATTTTTATATGGAATATAAAGCTGGACACTTACAGGCACGCTGTTAAGAAAGCGAAAGCTTTCGGAATATGAATATCATAGGACACTACGTTTAAGCTGGGTTGACAGTCAGGAATGAAGATGTCTTTGCATTGCATAGCATTTGAGCGAGAACATAGAAATAATGAGGACAGTAAAGATCTGCCAACTCCAATACTTCACTTATATCATACATCATCCCGCAAGATCAACATTATGCATCTAAGGAAGAATAGGTCCAGGATGAAGAAGAACATCTTTGCTCCGTTAGTTTTATATAAGTAGTCATGAATTCATTGTCTGACTATATTGCTTTCATATTACATAAGGCAACATTAATTGGAAAACTGCACATATAAAAGTAGTTAACTATTGATTATATTGAATATTTTTTTGTTGATAATTTAAACATTTTTTAGATACTATTTTTTTGTGGTATTTTAGTTGTTGATTTAAAAAAATATTTTGACTGCTTATAGGAGTTGATTCTTTTTATTTTTTTTATCCAGTTATGATATGATAATCAACTCATTAGATTTTCTACTTGTATTTAAAAGAAGTAAGATATTCAATCAAATATCATGCAAAAAAAAGCGTGTGATACGAGAGCGGTTTGATAAGTCAGTGACTTTTTGAATAAAACAAATTTTTTTCGGCAAATAAACATTTTATTTTTC
>JAOPUG010000004.1:20113913-20128882 GCA_027564375.1 Micropterix facetella | reverse complement strand
ATTTTAAATTACCCTGAACATTTTAATATAGTATACATACATACAAGAAAATAATCATATGGGCTGAAGTTTGACAACCCCTTGGGTTTTCCTCCTGCCCTAGTTTGTGAATTTAAATTATACACTTGTTAAAGAATTCGCTTTTTAGTGCATGTGGCACATCATTCCTGAAAGTTTTCCTAGGTTTCCGATGATTCTTGTGAATTCCGGTCATAATAAAATAAGTCCCTCCTTAAACAGTCAAAATATAGCCTAAAAAATCATTTGACAGATGACAAGTGTCAGAGACTGTGTCATTGTTGTAATAAAAATAAAAATAAATATGTTTTTTTAGTCAGTTTTACAAATTATAACATCAGACATGAATAGTGCAATTTTATTAGGATCTTTTGAAAAAATAATTAATGGTTGTTTTCTGCAATTAAAATTATTCTAGTAAATTGATAATAATTTTCATTTTATTGCAACGCCGAAATGGTCTCTGACACTTAAGTATATTGGATATCTACAGAATATCGGAAGCCCACACATACGGACAGATATGTGTATGCCAGATCATACCATCATCCCTATTATCTACTTTCAGAGCAAACGTCGCTCGTGAATCAACGTTTCAAAATCTCATTGTGCTATCCAAAGAACAATTCTACTTCCTGTGCATAATCAGGGAAGCTATTGAAATAAAAGAATCCAGAACTTAAATAGAGACAGCAGTTTCTAACTCTCGACTGCTTACGTGGACTTAAAATGTGCTCAATGCCCATCGCTGATGAGTGCAAGGATGTAAAGCCGCCGAGCACAAGGACACTAGATACAGTGAGTGTTGTGTGCACGCCGGATATTCAAAATCACGCGCGCTGAACCTGCCGCTCCACCACCTTTATAATCTGCATAGTAACAGCAGCAGTTTGCCGCATACTCGAATAACAACGGATGAAGATTGACAGCACTCTAGTCTACCCTGGACAATGGTGGTTGCAACATCGCCGTAACGTCGTGGGGTGCTACAGACTTCACCCGTTATATTCATTTAATATTGTTTATACTAACATAGTTTGCGTGAGAAACTCTTTAAAATCAATTGTTTTCGTTATGTTTTCGCAAAGAGGAGTAATAATAGCTTTTATACGAAGCTGGAAGAAGGAAATTTGTGGTAGTTAACTTTCTCGGAGTCAGTCATTCTTCTTTAACTATTACATTATTCATCTACTAAAAGTTTCTTCAAATATGAAATGATACAATGAGCTTGGTCACACCGTGGACCCCGTAGATGAGATAATGGACTGTTCGGATATTAAGTAACCAACACAACATAAAAAGAAGGTTGGACCGCAATCTACAAACTGAGGTTAGAAAATTTTCCCGAGATCTGCGGATAAGTCGCTATACAGTGCAATACATCGTTAAACCTGACCTTAATTTTGCGGTATACAAGTTGAGTTAAGAGCAACTTCTTGTGCATATAGATACCAAAAAAGTCGACTCGAAAAATGTTGTTTTCATAAACGACGCGCCACTGCTAAATATAGTATTTATAGACGAATTTTTTATATCGATTGAGTAATCCCTTGAGGGCGTAATTACCGATACACATTTACATTGAAAAGTAAGACCCATTTTCTCGGCAACCGCTAATCCGATTTCGATAAAATTTCGCACACTCCTTATTTAGTATTAAATAAATTAATGAGACCAAGAGTTTTCAAAAAATAAATTAAAATAAAAGCTGTAGCTGCTTTCAAATTTTGATTTTTTTTCCTCTTTATGAAGAAAGGCGGCAATTGAACAGCTGTTTTGTTTGTCACTTCCTTAGTCTGAATTGTAGTCAGTGATGCCATAAACGTTAGAAAAAATTACCTCAATATCATTTATTGTTTCCAAAATAATAGGACTAGTGTCCAAAAAAATAAACTTTTCAGGAGAGCCAAAAAACTACTTTTTGCCAACACTGACTTTGTGGCAACATGATCACAACTTTGTTGCAACACTGACTGATCTGTCAACTCCTTATTTACTCTATTGTTAAAAAATTTTTACTGTTTTCTGTTATTAGGTACTTTTGTTGTTATTTTAGATAGTTTTATATTGTTGGTGGTTTATTTTTCTTGTGGTTTAATACAAATGGCTCATACCTTCGCCACTTTGTATTAAAATTTCAAGCATTTCTACTTAACGTAAAAATCTGCGAATTGAATTTCCTTATGCAAAAAAGATTCTAGAATAATAAAATGAAACATCTTTTTTCTTGGTAGTGACCTCCTTAAACATAACATCGTCCAAAATCAGCTGCATTGATTTATTCCTCATCGCCAAAACGCTAAATTTGATATGGTTTGGAGTGGTATTTTCGGTAGGTACACGCAAAACTTCCCATATTATTGTTGAGAAGGGTGTCATATTATGAAATTTCTTAATTATGTAATTTTCGTTCAATATCAAAAAAGAAAAACGATTTTTTTTTTAAATAATAAATTTAATTAATTGAAATGTGTACCAATGTTATCGAAGCACTTCTGCCATTTTATGGGAAGTTCATTGATTCCTTTGCTAAAACAATTCTGGGAGCGAGAATCATTGAATTCTTTGAAAGCAGTTATGACATTGCCTTATAAAAATTGAATCTTTTTCCTAACAAGAAGTTGTCTAAATTCCGGAAAAAGTGGAAATCAGTCGGAGCAAGATCTGGAGAGTACTGTGGGTGACGTGGAGTTACCAGTCGCAGCGCTTCTAATTTAGCGTCCGTCCGTTGTACAATGTATGGTCGAACGTGTTGCTGTTTCATGCGGTACCCACTTTTCGTGTTTTTTTTTCTCAATTTGACGCACACGAATTGAGATTGTTTTGTCACGTACACCGAAAGCTGCTGCTAACTCTGACGTGCTTTGTGATGGTTCTGCTTCCACTACCGTTTTCAGATCGACTCGCGTTTCTGGCCGTCCACGGGGCTTGTTCTTTAAATCAAAACTTCTAGAACGGAAACGTTAAAACGCACCTTGCATTCGTTAGTGGTGGCTGGTCCGAACACAAAATTGATTCTCTAGCTGTATCTGCAGCGCTGCATGGTGCCGGGGCGAAACTCATATTCGAAAATAACACGTTATTTTTACTTTTCCATAGCCGTGAACAGTACGATGTATAACTTATTTCGAAACAGAATATCATTAGGTTTAATTTGACATAAACTTGAACTTGGAGTTATAAAACAAATGCTGGATATTTGAGTTCAAAATTGCTGAATTTAGAATCGGCAATTTCATAGGTAAGGACTTAATGATGAACAAAAAATGTACTGACGAGGTATTCTAGAAGTTGTGGCAAGGAACAAATCTTAGAGCAAGAAACATTTTTGCAACTGGGTATGGACATTTTAACAAGACTCTGGCCCAGCACACAGGAACTTAACTGTTCAGCAGTGGTGCAAGGACAGCTGTCTTGATTTCATCAGCTCTCAAGAATGGTCACCCTCCTCGCCCGACTTGAATCCGATTGACTAAAGTGTATGGATATTTTTAGATACAAGGGTCTGCACTACACGGCATATAAGTTTTATTGAGTTAAAGTCAGTACTTGCCCAGAGGAATGCCCAATGTCTCTGTGCATCAAAGCCAAAGGAGGATATGTTGAGGACTAATCAACTTTTTTGCTAAGAAAAAAATCCATTTTTATTTTTTATGTTACAATGTAACCTATATACTAATTTAATAAAATTATTGAAAACAAAAATTTTGAAACAAAATAACTTGAAACGTTATTTTGAGCGATCCTATACATCAAAGAAATTATTACAGCTGCAAAAGAATAACACTATAATAGGTGGTGGTGATGGCGTGCTTTCAGTCACAAAGTGATTTTTACTTTTCCAAAAAATACATAGTGTTCCACACAGTATATAAAAAGCAAAATCTTGTGTGTGTGTGTGTGTGTGTGTGTGTGTGTGTGTGTGTGAGAGAGAGAGAGAGAGAGAGAGAGAGAGAGAGAGAGAATCTGAAGAACATCTGATATAATAAACAGGAAGAGTGTTTTTTCTCTAAAGTACTACTCGTTTACCGTTCGACGTATTATTAAAAAAAGAAGATGAAATTAAATGTGGATTATCATAGCAACGAAATTCATCTAAAATTCTTTAGTACTTATATTTTTTATTCATGACTTACTTTTTCGGAAATTAATTACGAATCGTTCTCTTGCTTGAAGGAGACAAATAGGTTTTGTGTTATACGCTGCTGCTGGATATTAATATTTCCAATAGACATAGGTAATCAACGAATATAATAGTTGATGTTAATGAGAGTTTCAAACTAAATTTTATGATTGTTAACGACCGATGACCGTCTCAATGTAGGGTAAAACTCTAATGTTAGGGATGTCTTTTATTTCTTGCATAACGACGTACTTAGGTGCATGAAAGAGACAAACATATTTAGTGTATGGGCGCTTCGACTTATTTAACATTGCCAACTTACGCTTTCAGTGTGTGAAGTTCATGAAGCCAGCCAAAATTGAAGTTTGACAACGTTCATTTGTGTCTGGGCAGCTGCAAACACTGCTTAGTCAGTATTTAGTTAGAGGAACGCAGCGTTTACTTTTACATGCATCGCTCCTAGGATAAAATACGACACGCGTTCAGCTGCTATAGCCAAATTGTCTCGAATTCATATGCCCGGATACGCACATATAATATCATCCTCCTACAATGAAGGAGACTGGTGTTTGGCTGTTATGTATCCTAAGATAAAAATCACTTCAAAAATTGTTCTTGAAATCCTGTTTTGGATCGTCCAATAAAGTTTCCGTCCAACATTTAACTCCATTTATGGTAATTAGACCGTTAATTGGATTATAATTCCTAGTCTAGGACAAACAAATCGAAAGCGTTTGAGAGAATGAAACCTTCGGTTCGTGTATATAGATTAGTTTATTTCCGTGTATATTCAGTCCCGGGCTGGTTACTACAATTTCCAGTTGCTGTTTATGGCGCAATACCGCCAGGAAGTACAGTTTTATATTTTATTCAAATATTATCCTTTCAGAAACCCTGAGGAAATACGGAACATTCCACGATAGAGTATGTTCAAAGGACTTCGACTTAGGTCCGGTAAGACCGGGTGAAAAATCATATACGGTGAGTGTTAAATAAACTCATTTAAAGTATAAATCTATGGCAGGGGGAATTCCCAAAAGTTTGTCAAATTTCGGCCCATATGATTACTTTCTTGTATGTATGTATAATACATAAAAATATTCAATGTAGTCTAAAACAGCTATCTGAACTGAACAAGTACACCATAAGAGATACATTGTGCTACTTCTGTAATTATCTCCTAAATAAAGAGGATTTACTGTCTGGAAGGGGTTCAAATGTTACGTCAGAGATGAATCTCATGACGTCTCAAATGTTCTTTCGCTTTAATACATAAACTGTGTATGGTTGGTAGTGACCCGTTCGATGGGATGGATTGACCCCAGGCGACATGTACCTCCTAATTTTAGTCTCATTATGACCAATAATTGTTTTTGCTATTTTCACCATTTTAAGCTTTAAAAATGCAAAAAAACACTGACTTAATGGGGACAGTTTGTATGGCAGGTTTGCACCTGAACCCTAGGTCATATAGAGCCCAAAATCAACTTGGTTTTGCTCATTGTCCATAACTATCGATTAGTCGAAGATTTTTTTTAAACGGACGTAACTTACTCGAATAGTAACATACTACATATCGAATAGTAACATCCAATATAGTATAGTAACATCCGCACATCCAGACATCCACACAACCAGATTATAAAACACATTTTTATGTGTTTAGATGGACTCTAAGCCTTATGAAACGCCTAGAAAAGCCTTTTTAGATAACTTAATTTCATTACATTTTTCGCGAGATTTTAAGACCTCGTCCCACTCTGGTGTAATGAATCATATTTATCATACGCAGAAAGACAAATAAAATATTCCATTCGTGTTTAAAAAGTAATAATTCGGTATAGAATCGTGCAAAATGACATTTGTTATTGATTACGTATAGTAAAATATTCATTCATGGATTTTGAAAAATATTGGCATTTATAAACGATTACTGTGATCTAGCGATAATAATTCAAAAGTAATCGGCGTCGATAAAGTAGCTGAGAGAACTGTCGATAACATATTTACACAATCTATAAACTAATAAATTCACATTAGAAAGTGACTAATGCTATCATCTAGTATTCTAATGATATCGGTTTTCATCAAAAATAAAATCGATTGATTAGGTAAATGAAAAAGATACCGTTAGATAAGGAAATAAAAATGAATACTCACATTTATGATGCTGTGAAGCCAATATGTCAGATTAGAAAAACTCGAAATTATCAAAAATTTCACGAAAATACAACACTTTAAATACAATACAATTTAACCAAATTAACTATTATTACGGTGTAACACACAGAAACGACGCCAATAGCATAGGGAATAAAAAAAATCACGTAATTCAATATTTCAACAAACTTGTTAGATGTTCACGAAAAGATGCATTAAGATTTTTTACGAAAGTTATACAGAATCCGTTCAAATGAAAAGAAATCCTGTAAAAAATATTCCATATTCCACCAAAGGTGATATTAGAAAACGTGGTATTTAATTTGATATTTCATTTACAAGGGGAGCACAAGACAATGAAGCTCCAAATAAAAATGGACGATTTTTTGACAGCTAAAAATAAAAAGAGCCTTAGAATTATACCTTGACAAAGTAAAATTATAAATATGCCGTAAATAATGGGAGCACGAGTTTAAAGATAGTACATATGGAAAGAGAATTAAATAAGCAATTTAAAAATGTAGAAGGATCAAGCCATTGGAAAGACAATAAAGAGATACAAGGCATTGCAAACGAAAAGTCAGATTTTTAAAGAGAAATAAAATTGTCGAATGTGGCAAATGAAAACATTACATTTTACATCGAAAAAACCAATGATATAGTTCTAAATTCGTCCAATGAGGACGCTGGAATCTGAATGGCAAATGGCAAACGGCAATGGCTAGGATTCTAACAATATTATCGTAAGACTCGTGCAAAAAAGTACGACGCTAATTTTTGCGGGAAAACGAGTACGCACAATAGCGAACAGAAATAGTAAAAAATATTAATATAGAACTGTTTGAAGTGCTTTGAAAATTTGAAAGAATATATTTTTAAATAAAAATAATTAGAACCTAAGAAAAACCAAAAATTATCTTAGTTAGGCGAAAAATAGTAACATGAAACATTACCCACTAAAAGAGGGAATCAAAATACATAGAGTAGTATAAAAGATTTTAAGAAAAATAGTACTCCACGGAAATCCTATACGAATAATAGAAACGAAAATAACAATTTGAAAAAAGTCAGAATCTAAAAAACAGCGACATATATAGAATCGGCCTCTTGAACAGTACATAATTAATCGCGAAGACAATAAAAAATATGCATATTAACAAAAATAGTGTAAAATAATGTAGCTTTGGAACGGAACACTAATATAATGATGATGAGGATGAGACGCGAGATTTTTCACGGTTGGCATGCTAGACAAAGCGGCGCCTGTAGGGGAATTTTAAAAATGGACGTCGCTAGTATCACATTAAAATTACGATAATTACATAACTAGGGCATACGAACCCAAGTGGTTGCCGTAGTCAATAAATTTCCTTATAAAAATCGTTCAGAGAACAGCTCCGCGAAAAACGTAACGATAAGCGTCGCCGCCGGTCTCGGGCCGCGATGATGTCGGCGCGAAATTACATAATATTTTGATTTCAAAATGGCAGAATGAAATAACTCATAAAGCGAGAAACGTGTATCCGCCGCGAAACATTTTGCTCGCAGTGAAAAGAAATAAAAATAACATTTTCAATGTTAAAAGACAAGTGCGACATAAGCCAGTATTATTTAAATTTACCGACGTGCCGACGGTAACGAATAATAAGATATTAATGTGTATTTTAAACAGACTATTATAAATGAAGCGGATATTACAAGTCTAATCGGGAACGGCGAGATGGTAAAACAAAACGCCAAATTGAGTATAAACTCAACTAAATTCACGCCCATGAAGACATATGTAGTATTAACTAAACTATAGGCAGAAAGCGGTAAATTGAGTAGACTTCAGAAGGAGAGCAGTAAAATATTAAATATAGACTCTCCATACGATTCAACTGATCACTATCAAACTGACATTCGAAACCGACGCGAGAAACAGCCAACCAAGGAGCCATGTTGTGCCCGAGTGGGCGATTCATTCATCACCGCAAATCCTCGTAAGGATTACGACGATTATCACCATGGCAAAGACATTAATAAATATATGCGTCAGAAGTAAGACGCTACGACTGATCTCTATGCAGACGTGCCAACCTGCCAATTCATCATCACGGAAAGAGTTACCCAAGAAAGACGATAGAGGTCTTTATAAAACAAGCCAAACTTATAAAATTTATCATGATTATCGACGTGGTAGTTAGCCACTTCACGCGCCAGAGGCCAGACGCATGGACTATTTTCATGCGATTCAGCTAGGCGCCGACTCACTTCTACTGGACGGAAGACCCCGGCCGAGCTCCAGCAAATTACCATATATAAAAAGGACATTATAAGTGCTGTAATAAATTAAATTTACTACCGGAAACCGATATATTTGAATTTTTACGAACGTGAGAAAATATAATAACATGCTTTATACGATTATGAGAAAAATACAACAGATTCATATAACATATCTAGAGGAAAAGTTAGCTGGTCAAATATACTTTCCGTTTAATTAGTAACAATTGCGAAGAATAAGCAAATTGATTTAAAATTCATATTTTAGTTGGAGCATGAGATAAAATTTTAGAAGAAAAATGGCGAATCTGACAGTTGAATATTTTTCAAAAGTTCGGCAATCACGAAAGATACAATATTTCATTAAATAAATAAATATATGCTTTTAAGATAGGTACATATAGAGGGTTAAACGACGAGTTAAATAAGATATAAAGTTATGGTCATTAAGTAAAGAAAACGATACAAAAGATATATTAAAAAGGGTTGTCATATATAAAAAATATAGACAAACTGCCATAAAATTAAACACGGCAGAGATACACTTCAGTTTTTTTTACATCAAAATAATTTTTAAAAATTCATAATTTTTGTTTAAAAATAGATGATAGGCGGCTCTGGGAATTGAAAACGTAATGACGTCATAGTGAAATAGCTGGAGAAAAATTTGAATGATGTGTAATCAAGTAATGAAAATGATTAGCGTCGTCGAATCGAATACACATATTGGCACACAGAAATATCAAAAATGAATATAGTGGAATTAATGAGAAGCTCGGGAAAGAAAGGAAAACATGTTTTGAAAATGTAAAAATAAAAACTCAAGAAAAAGTTAAAAAAACCATAATATAGAATAAAATAATAGCATTATAAACGTTAAATATAGAGACAGGAGGTCAGAATACATGGGATACATTTAAAAAAATGTAATAAAAGTTGAATTTTAAAGAAAATTCTGGCAATTTTAAAAATGACTGATATAAATTGGAAAATAGATAAAAATGGAAAAGTAAAGTTATATACTGAATCAAGAGGGTAAATTACGTATAATTTGGCATAATTTCCTTAAGAAAATATGAATATTTAATAACAGATATGTAAAAAGGAGTTCCGTGAAAAGATTTAGGCTGAAGTGCCGAATCGTGATGATAAAGTGGGAAAATGTTACATTGCAATTTACGTGCTTTCAAATAGCCATCAGATCAAAATTTTATAAAAAATTCGATAGAGATGTAAGTAAAGTAGCGTTCTTTTCTGCCATAGTTAAGGAGATTATAACTACAGCTCTGACACATTCCTCGTGGCAGGTCTAGAAAAAAATTGGCATAGTGGTCGTTTCGTGCATACAAATAAAGATGGCGTCGCCGTGCCATAGCACGCGTGACGCCAGGAAATAATATGTTTGTTCTATTTCAATTGGAATCCATATTTCAATAAAACGTGATAGATTCACGTCAAATTCTATTTAAAAATCAATAAAATTGATATCTTAAATATTTTCTAATGGCGCCTGTTTGGCGGTCATTTTGTGACGCTTATAAAAAAAGAATCAATCGATTTAGTTTGAATACATGTATTATAAATTAACCATTTTGTGACGAGATATGTAAATACGGATTGAACTTATGTTAAAATAATATTAAATTCTGTGCAAAAGTAGAGTTCGCGATTTAATCGGTGAATCTTCAGATCTTCCGATGACGGAGGCAAAGACATCTAAAATAGACTTCATATACGAAAGAAAGTTGATCATCCGACTTCTAGACGACGGATTACCAGATTCTTGAAAGGGCAGAAACTTGATCATCGGATTTCTTGAAACGGCGAATCAATAGACTTCAAACAGCAGATATGTAATATTTCAAATTTCTAAAAAGAAGCAAAATTGCACTGAATTTTCTGGAGCCATCATTTTGATTGGCGCTGTCAAATCAATATTCATGATACAACATTATTTTGGGACGTCACAGAAATTGTAATTGTGTCAAATTATCACAATGATCATCTACGTTGTGGTTACTTCTGCAGAATTCTCACGTGCATATTAACACGTGAAAAGGCAATCATTTTGGATATTACGAGAACTTCAAACTTCAGAACGAATAAATTCTACTAGCCGTATTTATTGCAGTTAGGAGCGAATAGCAAATCGCCGATCGCACCACTACACGCACCGCCGATCGCATCACTACACGCACCACTCCGAATGTCTTTATATCGAAATAAAAAACTACGTTCCCTAGAAAAATATCTAATTAAGTATGAAAGAACTTGGGTACGAGGAAAGTAAAAACGTATGTAAATTTTAGTAATATATAAACTGTATCAAGGAAAGGAAAACTTAGTTTCTGTGTATAAAAGAAATCTTTGAAAATTGCTTAGAGAAAACCTTACATTTAGTTGAAAGTAGTAATTAATATTATGGTTTTTATTTTAATTTGTCGTACGTTAAATATCATTTGCGTCTTATTATATTTCCCGCGTTAAACAGAAACTTTAACAATTTCCATCGGTTTGGTAACGGTATGTAATTATTAATTTTAATGAATGCTGATTTAAGCGCATAACCTGATTTTGGAAGTGGATCGCCTCCATAGGCAAAGCCCATTGACTTTGAGTATAAAACACCCCATAATAAGAACTGTTTGTATGGTTATATAAACACATATGAATTATATGTGGGTCAAAGCTTTGAATTTGTAAATAATAAGACGCTAATTTGATACACAGTACTAGTAAGTAATTGTATTATTTTAATGTATTTCAAGTTATTTATTTCTTATTTGTCATTAAAAAAATACCTATTGTCCTTAAAATTTGTTTATATTATAACTTAATCGACGCAATTCCACGACCTGAATATTAGAATATTCGAGTAGGTGATTATTTTTGTTCGATTAGAGTGTTCTCATGCAAGGAGCTAGCTGAAATTAAAATATACTATATACATAGTATAAACGGGCACGAAAAATAAAATTGGTAAATACAATTACAATTACAAAAAGCAGAAAATTACAATTCTGGCGCCTACAAAATATATATAATTTAATTGAATTGTAAGTATTGTCTCAGGTATATTATAAAGTGTCTTGTTTTGATATCTCAATTTCTCAACTTCATTATCTCAACTTCTCAACATCAATATCTCAATTTCTCAAATTTCAAATTCAAATATCAAATTTCTCAACATCAATATTTCAATATCTCAACATATCATTTAGGTGTTAAAAGGAGGCAAAAGGGGATCTATTTACATTTTTTTCAGAGGTTTGGCATAGTTTTGTCAGGTTTGATACTATTAATAGTGATTCAGTATATAGAACCCATTAGGTAAAAGGGTATCGTAGCATATTCATAGTTCAGATCAACATTTCAAGTAATAACTTCTAAGTTTTACATATAATGTTCAAAACATTTTGAGTTTTAGTTTAACTGACAAAATATATATGTATCAGTTTTAATTAGTTTCTTTTGAATAAGTCTTAGTACCTTCAGTACAACTGGTAGAATATAAATATATAATCATAATGCACATTACCAGTTACTTAGTGGTAATAAATACATATTCTTCTTCTTTAAGTGCACTAGCCATTAATATTTATTGTTTGACTTCTAGCCAAAGAAAATAATTTGTCATCAGTCTAAGGATATTAAATTCATTTAATTTTTTAAATATTATTTTTAACAGTGCTTTGTCTTGAATATATTTTGTCTGGTGGTTAAGATTTAGTTATAAGATGCGCGTGTGTTTGTGTGTGGATGATTTTTTGACCTGTTCCGGAGAGGATAGTTTATGTAAGTAGTTTTATGTTATAAAAGGGTTTATTGGCCGAAGCTGGCAAATTTTAACTGTGTATGGGCTGACACTAGCAAATTTTTACTATTTATATTCGCTGAAGCTAGCAAATTTTTACTGTTTATATTTTCTGAAACTGGCAAATTTTTACTATTATATTAGCTGAAGCCGGCAAAATTTTAATGTTTATTAGCCAACGCTGGCAATATTTTATTATATTTGTTCGCTAGAAGTTGGCAAAGTATTGTGGAAAATTGCTACAAAAAAAATGGCACATTTAATCATTGAAAAGGCGGTTTTGTGTTATGTAATAATTGTTGTATTATTGTGTGTTATTTTTGTGATTTGATCGTGATATAAAATATAATGCGTCTTAGATAATTTCGCGCTTTACAATTGAAATTTTGGCTATTTACAACAGCTTGATATGGATTACGGTCCTGGGTTTAACCCAGCTATGCGCATTAAGCGCGCATAATCATTGATGTAGGAAGAAGGTTACAGTGATATACCTGCGAGACCCTATTAAATTTGACAAGAGAGTACTCACATACACGATATGCGATATCCCGTAAAATCAGTCGAGGTAGATTATGGCCCTGTAAATAATAAATCGTCAATATATTACTCAAACCTAGTAGTTAGTCTATTAATTTTAATCATTATTTTGCTTAGTAACGTATAAATATTTAAATTAGTTGATTCTGTAGCGTTTGAAAAATTAAAAGATAACAATAAAATTGTTATGAGTATGTATGCACTGTAAAGAATTGTTATTTTGTTATTATTGGCTTACTAAAGCGATTGAGCAAAATTGTAAATATGATTTATTGAGCGACTAAAAAGACTTCTCAGTAACTTAAATGTTGTTCATTTATTTAGTACTAATACAACGAGTCTCACGACCCAGATAAAAAGAATAGTAGAGACCATGCTAAGCGCACGCAGCGCTTGAGAAGTTTCTTTAATATTACCTTTTCAACAGCGATTTAAGTTGTGTAGAATAACGTTGTCAAGAGGCGAGCGGAAGGTGAGAATTACATTGCATAAGTCTGGCGTCCTTAAACTATTCATTGACATTAAACAACTTATGGATGTGTAAGTTAGTGCGTCCTGATCGGATGTAGATAATAAAAATTATATCTTGATATTTTCTGGAACGAACTTTTGGCGATAGCTTGTAACGAACGTCAAAAGAGTAGGAGATAGAGCATAAGAGATTTAAGAGGTCCATCTGTATTTTGCACGATTTCAGCGAATTTACTGAAAGTGACAAAACCCTACCCTACAAAAATATCTAATAACATTTTAAACAAAAAAATACCATCTTAATTTGATCGATTAAAAAAATGTCTACAGGATAGCAATAGTAAAATGTACTAAGATTATAGATACCCAAAAAAATACCACAGATAATATCATGAATTTCTAACATAATACCCCATGTTTTTAAACAAACATTCTTTCAGAGCTCTGTTTACAATATAGTAAACAGTTAGCAAAGCACTTACAGATAGTTTAATAAGGGCATACAAGGGCTTAATACACTGTATTTAGATCTTAAACCAACCAGATACAAAGTCCCATACATTCGTATGAAAAAGCTTCACATACCTAAACATTTCAGCAAATACTCAAAGTCTATATTCCTAATATGAACCCATTATAAGACTGCATATCATACAGACTGCATTACATTGGATTTTCTCATGACACAATGTCAGGTTATACCTACTGAACAATAATAAGTAAATATACTTACACACCATTACAGAAAAGATTGGGGTTTCCGTTAATTAGTAACACCGAAGTTTCATCTTCTTTAATTATCTTCCTATTCCTTTACATTTACATTCATATATATAAATAATGTTACACTGGGTGGGACGAAGTAATATACAAATAAAGAAATCCCTTTCAATTCAAGGAAAGTTGACATAATATATATTACATTTTCAAAATTTTCAGATAAGGAAAGGTGAAGGAATTATGCTACCGGGTTACTCGATCCAGAGAGATCCGAAATACTTTCCAAATCCTTTAAAATTTGACCCCGAAAGATTTTCCAAAGAAAACCACCACAACATCGTACCGTACTCTTATATACCTTTCGGAATTGGACCACGAATGTGTATCGGTAAGTCCATAATCTAACATATCTAACTATACTTGGCATATATTTCGAAAGAAGTTAGTCGCATCCGGGTAAAAAAAACAGGATTTAAAGATGAGCTAATAGTAAAGATATGAAACCATTTTAAAACTACTACTGAGTTCTGTTTATCCGGTAGCGAGTCCTGGAGTGACAATCGTTCTTTTGTATTTAAATGTATTATATTTTGCAGGATTTAGATTCGCCGAGCTAGCCATTAAAGTGGCTACAGTGTCAATAGTATCTATGTTTGCTATTGTACCCACTGAGAAAACTGCTGAAGTTATCAGATTCTGCCCAAGCTCCCTGTCTTTTAAGGCGACAAATGGCTCTTTCGGCTTAAAGCTACGAAAAGTTTAAATTTCAGTAATATCTAAAAAAAATACTTTTAATTTGCCTATGTTAAAATGTAAAATGTAGATACTTTAATTAATAAAATATACAAGTAAATATAT
>JAOPUG010000004.1:20054243-20064563 GCA_027564375.1 Micropterix facetella | reverse complement strand
ATTTGACATTGGCGGCCATTTGCAAAAATGAGAGCATGTTCCAATAGGGTGATTTCTTTTGGCCCACCTTGTATATGGGGCATAAATGTGTGGGTGCCATTGGCCTAAATTAAAGAAGTCCTATATTAGTTTGAACTCTGTTTTTCAGGTGGAATATTGTTTTATGCGAATAAAATCTCCTAAAATATAAAAATCTATGTAAAAAAATAATAATGTTGTAGCTTCATGTACCTATTGAGAGGAATATTGATCTGTCGCCAACACCCCGTATACTTCTACAAATTAATTTGCCTCTAAGAAGATGAGCGTCAGCTAAAAATAATTCAAAATGCTTGTTATAGATTCAGTTTCAATATGAACTCGTCATCGTGGCGTGTCTCCATATTTCTCTCCAGGGCATTCATGCTAAACATGAATCTGCAAATTCACATCGCAACCTACGTTCTAATAGTAGTCTGCTCTGAGCAATCGCAATGGGGTCTAATGGGGTTGTGTATCTTGGTTCCTAATGGCCAACTCTGTCTATCACGGTCGGCCCGACTCATGACTCAACACCTATCCGGCAGCCGCAGTGAATCCGCTGTGCATGGCGGCTGATCTTAGGGAAGCCCTCGCGCGACCCTGACTGTCCTACCACTGGTCGGCATGCCAGCCTTTGCTTAACAACCCCCTGTAGCCCAGTAATGCGGTGACATGGTCTGAGCCCAGTGTATCCCGATAATGTGGCATATATATTCGGTGAAAATTTTAGATGAATGGTTGTCTGAGGCACTGGTCGGTCTGTCGGCCCTTGCTCAACCACGAATAGCCGGAGGAGTTTCGAAGTCCAATGCTTTCTAAGGAAGCGGGGATAGTTAGGTAGTACCTTATGCTATCTACCCTTAAAAACGATATGTTGGCCACCCGATCTCGGGTAGCAAGCCGATAAAGTGCGCCTCAAATCTGCGATAATTCAAGTGAGGAATTACTGCTTACTTAAGGTAGAAGAACACGTAAGCGACTTCGAACCCGCGACCAGCAGACGGGAGGTCGGAGAATCTGACCACATCTGGTAGTAAGGGCGCCATGGATGCAAATTCTCAGTGCCTCACGGTAAGTATTAGGATTCTTACGGGCCGAGGTGGAGTTTGGTAAGTAGATTCGTCTTCGTCCTCAAGTCTCTGTGTGTCATTGCCGGATGATATAATCAAAAGATTGTTAAAACGCTCCGGGGTGTCCGGGTTCACCCATAGCAGTTAACAAATCTCAACCGAGCAAGCGCAATACCTCAACTTATTGATGAATTGGTCCCGAGCAGTTGAGCATCTCGCCATTATCCATATAAGTTTAAATCAATAAGGTTTATTGAGGATTTTTTCCACAATTCGGCGGCTACATGGAATCGGCTGGGTTGATTGAACTACATTAATATGCTTTAAAATTCAATATAAGCAAGGGCTTATGCTTGACGGCCAAGAAATTTGATAGTATGTCGTATATTTTTTTATGTCTACTTTTTCTGTATTTTTATGCTGCAAATAAAAATAAATAAATATGTATGTACTTCAAATGGCAACAGGGGTTCAGTATTCACCTAGTTTAGGTGCTTTCTATAACTAATCCGCCTTCCCCTACTTGGTCCCTTTCATAACTGGTCCGCCTTTCCCTACATTAGCCGCTTGTTGTAAATGTCTCGCCTTCCTTTATAGGCGCTTTCACAACTGAGCCGACTTCACTTACATTAGACGATAGTTATACTTGATCTGCTTTGCCATGTTTTTTTAATAGATAAAATTAGGTTTGTTCAAATTACGAAGAGGTATTATAAGAGAGTTAAGTGATATTGCGCAAGCGCAGGAATTAACGAAATTTCAAAAACGACAGCCTGTAAAGTGATGTGATAAAATCATTAAAATACGATGGAGGGAAATCATTAGAAGTATATGATATCGTAACAGGAGACAAAATCTGGATGTATTGTTACGAATCTGTAAGAAAGGGTCAATTAGCAGAGTGGGTATTTTCTTTGGAGGATTTGCAGACGTAAATCAAAAGAGGTCAAAGCCCCTTTTTTAGCAAGACGGGACATTAAGAATTTACAAGAAAATTTCACTTGAAAACCAAAGAACAGTGACTGCAGATTGGTACGTTAACATTTCCTTACCCAGTGTTTTAGAAAAAGTTCGTGAAAAGCATCTTCGTAATAGAGTAAACCTCCATCACGACAATGCATCCGCGCACTCCGCAAAGATGACAATAGAGTTTTTGAAGACCTCAAACGTGTAACTGACGACGTATCCCCCATGCGGTCCGGACCTTGCACCCGGCGATTTGTTTTTGTTTCCAAAAATTGAGGATAAGTAGTGATAAACTTCGAAGTATAAGGTTAACGACAAAGCGGGCGTGATAGCGTTCTGTGAAGCCATTAAGAATATCTCTATATAAGACTGGGCCATCTGCTTTTTCCAATAGTTTCAAAGAATGAAAACGTGTATAAATTGTCAGGGAGAATACTTTTGTAAATATAATATACACATTATAAGTGTTTTACTTTATCAGAATCAAAAATATGGTCTAAGTATAGCTCGTATTGCACCGCAAAACCGATTTGATTACGTCGTATTTATTGATCGGGAATATGTCGAATATGATGGGCGGCGGTAGGGGGGCGCGTCCGTAGCGACCCCATTTAAAACGTTGTGAAATGTGTGCGGCGATCGTCGCTCACCTATATTGTGCAATAAAGCGTGTCTGCGCCGCGGAGATAAACGGTTTACACGGCAATTATCTCACTTTATTGCTGTCAACCGCTCCGGCCCTGGGCCGAACCGACGCGGCGACGACACCCAATCGCCCAATACGACCAATTATCGCGCCGCCCGCCCTCGCGCCCACTAGCGCTACGACGCGCGTGACGCTCGCGGTCCTAGGGCGGTAAAAATCACCATAATATAATCGTATATGACTTTTTAGGGCCTCGACTGACTAAAACTATGCGCATGAGCGTAAATTTACGCTACCCACAATCAAGGGCTAATTTTAAACAAACGAATGAATAAATTAAAATAATTGTTTTATTTAGACTATATAGTAAAAGTAATCTCTCTTTCATTACAGGTAGTTGAAGTAAACGGACTGAGTGAACATCAAACGCATGTAGGAAAGAAAGGGTAAGTAGCACTGCTAAGAAATTCAAACTTACCAATTGTACTGTATATACGGGCCATCCTTTGATTTTTTATTGTAAAATTTAGTGTGTAATTTATAATTGAGAAAAATATTGTATTTGTCCTTACATGACTATTTTTTTATAACGGTTTTATACAGAATAATGATTTTATAAATATGATAAAACGAATTTATCTCATGAAGTTTGTAACTCGTGAAAGGTGTTACAAACTTCGTGCGGTAAAGTTTGTAGCACGACAAACTTCACGCGGTAAATTCGTTTTGTCTTATTTATAATGTCAAACCACCGTGATAGTCTTCAATTCTACAGGATAATGATGTTCTAATTGTAATTTTGTTGATTTACAAGTAATTTGTTGGAAGTCTACTACTCCATTATATGTATCAACATGTTTCTTACAGGAATGATGAAATAAACGGCAAATTAAAGCTTTAATATGATTCATGTGTCCGACTATAACCGTACGTATACTACTACATGCTGTCGTGATAGAAGCAAGATCGTAAGGTCGGGATGTAATGGAATAACGTTACATTTTGTTGAGTCATCATTTTGGAATTAAACGGCAACAAGAGAATATTGCTACATATTTAGTGGCAAGGTAACTACACCATTACGCGTCATGTAAGTTCATAAGTATCAACGGAAAGGATCTTAGATATGTTATTAGGTATATGGGGTGCATTAGGAGACGACACTGGAAGAAAGAGATATTGAAATAATTCCCCGTCAAAACATTGATTCACCTTAAATGTGATAACGAATTTAAGATAGACAAGTTTATAAGGGGTAATTACAAAATCAGTCAAATCAAGTTTTTATCCTGAGTCATCTATTTTATGGGTCTTTACATTAGGGAGACTGTACATGGAACTAGAAGGAAATGTCGAACTGGAAGAAAAAGTGGAATGGTGTGTGGCATTTCCTGGTGTTCGTTGGAGGTCACCAATGTAATATTTGTGTTTGCCGTAGTTCGTCTGGTTCGGCATTTACGGTGACGATGAGGTAGTATATTCCAACACAAACGACCACTTTTTCAGTTATGTCTGAGTTATTTTATTTGAACATTTATATCAGAAGTTATAAATATGAGTGAATGAAATTATGATGCAAGAATTACATGAAAGTGCGTGTATAATCGGCCGCCTATTGGGAGCAAGAGAAGTGTGCGTTCCTCGTGGATACGGTGTGCTGACTGGCGGGGGCGACCGACGACGCAATGACAGCCGTCCGCTCCCCGCGGCAGCGCGTTCGTACATAAAGTCAGTTCATCTCAAATCGGTAGTTTGAGATTGATGATTATTATGTACAATATAATATTTTCGTTTGTATTTTAGTATTTAAATAATTCTAATTCAGGTGAACTCGCCACATCCCTCCCCTGCAAAGACAATCTCTACGGGCGATAATAGATTATAAGTTGAATCGTACGGGTTCTCGTATTTTTCGTCCTGAACGTTGTTATGTTCTTCTGTTTTGCGGGTTGTGTGGCAGATGTCGATTGCAGAGTGTCTTCAGGATTTGTAGAGTTTTCGTTAGATTGGCTGCTGTTATCCAATATGTAGGCTGCCTTTAGTCGGTCTACTGATATTGTAACTCCCTTGGCTTTTATTCTTATTTTAAAAACTTTGTTGTCTCTTTCTATTACAGCGTGAGATCCCGTGTATGCGGGTTGTAAATCGCCGCGCAATGCATCTTCTTTTAGAAAGACATGGCTGGCAGTAGCTAGGTCCTTCAATATAAAGATATATTTCTTGCTATGGCGTGATGCTGGTGTCGGTTGTAGTTTTTGCGCGATCAGACGAAGTCTTGCCATGTAATCTGCGATGTTTGTTGTTGAAGGTGTACACGGCTCGAAAAAATCTCCAGGTAGTCTTAGTGTTTCGCCATAAACTACTTCAGCGGAGGATGCTAGCAGGTCTTCCGTGTAGGCGCTTTTTATTCCTAAGAGAACGAGTGGTAATGACTTGGCCCAGTTTTCTGTGAAGTGACATGCGATGGTGGTTTTCATTTGTCTATGTAAGCGCTCTACCGTTCCGTTACAGGCTGGGTGATATGCCGTTGTCTTCCTGTGTTGGAATCCTGATAATTTCGCAAAGTGTTGAAACAGAGAAGACTCAAATTGATGCCCGCGATCAGTTACTATGGATGTTGGACAGCCGAACCTAGCAATCCATCCGGATAGTAATGCTTTAGCTATGGTTTCTGGAGTTACATCAGCGATTGGTATTGGTTCAGGCCATCTCGTGAAACGGTCTACGGCGGTGAGGCAAAAGCGAAATCTGTTGGAAGGTGGCAGAGGTCCGACTATATCTATGTATGTGGACATCTGTAAATCTTGTACTTGGTAGTTGGAAGGTGCCTACACGTGCTGTGTCGTGCCGTGATATATTAGCGCGCTGGCAGGGTAGACATGATCGTGACCATTCACGGCAGTCTTTTCTTATTTCTGGCCATACGTAGCGGTTCGATGTTAGTTTTGTAGATAAATTTGCGGTAGGGTGACTTAGCTGGTACATGCTTTCGAATACCTGCCTTCGCATCATTCTCGTGGTGAAAGGTCTTGGTATTTTTGTACTAGTATCGCATTATAGCTCTGTATTTGTTCCAGATAGCTTTACTTTTTCGAGGCGCAATTATGTGTTTTGCTCTAGCAGTTGTTTTAGTTCTGGGTCCGTTGTTTGAGTTTCAGCCAGTTGAGTTAAGTTGATTGGTGATTCTAGTTCTTCTATGCGTGATAAGATGTCGGCCACGATATTATCCTTTCCTGCGATGTGTTTTATATCTGTCGTGAATTGCGATATGTAGTCTAGGTGTCTTTACTGTCTTGGTGGATACTTGTCTTTCCGTATATTGAAGGTAAAACAGAGTAGTTTGTGGTCAGTGTATATGGTGAAGTCTCTGGCTTCGACCATATACCTAAAATACTTGGCTGCTTCGTAAATGGCGAGGAGTTCTTTGTCATATGGCGAGTATTTCTGCTGAGCTCGACTTAGTTTTCTGGAGAAAATGCCAATGGTTGCCAAGAATTATCTTTGATCTGCTGCAGGACTGCAGTCATTGCTGTATCAGATGCGTCGCACGCTAATCCGAGTTTTGCATGGCAGTCTGGGTGAGCAAGGAGTGTGGCCTGGCAAAGACTCGTTAAATGTTCGTAGTGCATCGTCTGAGATATCGACAGGATGAGAACCTTTCACGATACCGATGAGAAGCGAGTTGAGAGGTGCTTGAACTTGTACTGCTTTAGGGATGAAGCGACGATAGAAGTTCAGCATGCCTAAAAATCTTTTAGCTCTTTGAGGTTCTTGGGAGCTGGTAAAGTTGGGATGGCTTCGACTTTCTCTCGTAGTAGTTTGGTCCCGTTGGCAGAGATGGAATATCCTAAGAAGGTGATTTCTGACACGCCGATAATATATTTCGATTTGGCAAAAATCTGGCGAAGGTGATCTTCGTGTTCGGCGTTGGTTTTCGAGAAGATGAAAAAATCATCGAGATCCACGTAGCAGAAGTCCAGTCCTCTGACCATTTCTTCCATGAATCGCTGGAATATTTGTCCCGCATTACAGAACCCGAAGTTCATGAGCGGTAATTCGAATAATCCGAAGGGTGTGGTGATGGCGGTCTTCAGTATGTCCTCTGCGTTGACGGGTATCTGGTTATACGCCTTGATAAGATATACCTTTGCAAATATGCTGCAACCTGATATGTTATGTGCGAAATCATGAATGTGGCGTATGGGATACCTGTCGGGCACTGTTTAAGCGTTCATCATGCGGTTGTCTCCACAAGGTCTTCATCCGTTTTCCTTTTTAGGTGCGAGGTGTAAGGGAGAGGACTAGGGGCTCTGAGAGGGTCTGGCAGTCCCGTCTTTGATTATGGCTTCAAATTCCTTTTTAGCGATGAGGAGCTTATCCGGTGCTTATCAACGTAGAGAACAGGATACCGGCGGACCTGGAGTTGTTTTGATGTAGTGTATCGTATTGTGCTTTGGTTGCCTTAGGATACCTGATGGCTGTGTTATCTCAGGATACTGTTTCAAGATGTTGTGTAATTTGGAGTCGCCGGATATTATTTTCACCGATAACAGAATGTCCGACGAGCGCGCTGAAGTATCCTGTGTTGACAATGAAGTCGTGTCGTCGACTAAGCGTTGATGTCATATGTCGACTAGGAGGTTGTAGTGCCTCAGGAAATCGGCCCCGATTATGGCTTTGGTGACGTCTGCCACGATGAAATGCCATGGGTAATCACGACAGAGTCCTATGTCTATTTTTAGGTGTGCGTAGCCGTAGGTATTTATTGTAGAACCATTTGCTGTATAAAGTTGGTAGTTTGTTTAGAAACGTCGCTGTTTGAGGGAAACACGTGGAAAGACACAGAGGTCACTACCCGTACCGACGAGAAACTGTGTCTTTGTTTTGCGATCAAACACAAACAGGTGATCTGACGAGCCATAGCAACCATCTGATGCCATTATTGATTGCCCGGGCAGTTTTTCGACTTATAATCGCACAGTTTCGCGCATTTGGCCGCATCTTTACCGAATTTGGCGTGGTACCAGCATACTGGGAATTTTCGGTAACTGGAGCTGGATCACTGGCTTAGTTGATTGCGGTGCTTATGGTTGGACCTGGAGCATGATGATGAACGGGATTGTCTGTCCAGTTTTGCGCTCATATTTCGCAATTGTTGCCGCAGTTCTGCGATTTTTCTTGCCATTGCTCCCATGCTGGATCCCGGCATGGCGGTGACAGTAGCGGCTACCTGCGGTGAGGGAGTTGCGATGTCTTGTACTCGGTCTGCAATGTCGGCTAAAACGAGAGAAGCACTGGGTTAAGCGGCGATCCGCGTTCGGCGTTATTAGACATTATCAATCACTTTTAAAAAACTTGTACTTAGCTTTCACTCTTTTCTGGTGTTCGTCGGATATCACCAATGTGGCATTGGTGTTTGCCGTAGTTCATCTGGTGCGGCTTTTACGGTGACGATGAGATAGTATATTCCAACACAAACGACCACTTTTTCAGTTCTGAGTTATTTTATTTGAAAATTGATATCAGAAGTTATAAATCGATTAGAATCTCTATAAAATAATAGCTTATTGAATTCAAAGAATAGAAAAGAAATCAACCGAAATATAGACGTTTTTGCGAAAGGAATGTATTGGAATGTAAAAATATTAAAGCCCTGAGAGGTGGTCGCCCTTTTTTCTATAATGTTTGTATAAAATGCAAAAACATTTTAATTTTATAAAATTTCGGATGCGAGAAGATTTTTAGCAATTGATAGTATAACAAAAAAATCGAAAAATAATAGCGACTATCTCCGAACTCTATATGACGCGGGGCTAGATGCTGACCTGATGTTTCCTATCCTTAGAAACGATAAGTTCGCCATCCGATTGCGAGTGAGCTTGACGGGCAAAGGGCGCCTCAGATCCGCAATAAATTCGAGTAATGAATGACCACGCACATCAAGTAGAGGCCGTGCTTCGAACTCGTGGCCAGCCGGGAGGATGGAGAAATCCGTCTAAATCTCGTAGTAAGGGAACGAGACCGCCCAATGGGTGGCACTTCTCAGTGCCTCGCTGTAAGGCGTTATGGGCTATGTGGCGGAGTTGGATTTATGGATTATTTCTTCCGCAAGTCTTTGCGTCTCATCCCACGGGAGAAAGAACGATCTTTTTTTTTATAACTTCCTGGGTTGACGGGTTCGCCCATGAGAACTCCCTACTGTCCATTTACTGCTTGATTAGACAGCGGGGGTAAGTTGGTACTTCTAATGCTTATCCATAGATAGCAGGGCATTTAAATGTCGAGAATTCTTGGCACTAACGCCATCCGTATGACATTCGTGCGAGAGAATGGCCCCACCGCGAATAAGTACATTCTTCCGCTAAAGGAGTTACCAGTTAAACAACGTTGGGTGGTTGTAATATATTAGAGTGTAACTTTGATGACTAACGATTTATAAATAAACAACACCACGGGAAATATGGTGATGATTTACGGTATACTTATATGATACCGTAAATCATATAAGTACACGGTTCGTTGGCTCTTTAGTGAAAGGTGTTGATTCGAAGACAATCTGTTGATTTGAACTGGATGAACGGTTGATTTGAAATGTTCAGTGATTCGTCCAGTACCGGCTTTTATAGGTGTACTTCATTGTGGGGCTGAACCATTGTCTTTTCTGTAGAAAAGGTGTCTTTCAAATTTGGCATATTATAAATTATGAGTCTTTCGCCATCAGCAAATGTATGGAAATGCTTTTTTCATTTCCACGGTCTGCAGTTGATGTAATATGTTTCTATGAATTGCTGATGAAAACAAATTACATATTCTTAGAAAACATTAGTGGCGCTAGTCGCTATATGTTCGCCACAATGTGACTGAAGCAATTAAGTGGATGCAATTTTTATATTATATATTTTTATTAATTGAAGTACTTTCTAACCTACTATTTTATAAAAGTCTATGCTTTTCAAATTATGTATGGTTTGTAAACATTTACGTAAGGTTTGAAAAGTGACTTTAAAACATGTATGTATAATAACTATGTTTAACATACGAGTAATATATAACATAACATACTCGTATGTAATTATTTTTATAAAATAAATTAGATGATATTTTATATTACTATTTCTCTCTACATGTAACGTGCGCAAGTTGAACCCACGCGTTTACTTGCATCGTGTATAAGACCCTTAAGTCATCGATCAGAGCTTAAAGTAGATATCTCGAGTAAATATTAAAACGAGCATGCATAATTCCGTGCACTAGATACGGCTCGTTGACTTGCCGGGGTATAAATAGCACGACACATTAGTATCGATTGATTTTTACCTTCCTTTCATCGGCGAGTATCGAGGTTACAAAGGGACCTTATCGCTCATCGGTCGTATGCGAGGAACTTTGAATGTAAAGACGAAGACACAATCACATTTTCTGTAGAGTCACTTGGCGCCTTCAACTTCTAAATTTTTAGTCACAAAAACACGTCTCCACGCTAAAAAGCCATAAAAAATCGCATCGTGTAAAGCTAGATCTCACGCGGACGCGAATGCGTACGCCACTGATGACTAACGGATAAAATAAACTATCACCTCTCTATTTTCACTTGTGCAAAAGAAGCGATAAATACAT
>JAOPUG010000004.1:20040311-20054143 GCA_027564375.1 Micropterix facetella | reverse complement strand
TTAGTCAGCTGTCAACTGTCAAATTGGCTGTCGCTGGAAACAATGTTGTCAATATAAAAACCAAACCTCTAAAAAAAAGACCCTATATAAAGGACCTAGATATTACCTACTGATGTTAACGATTTGAATATATTAATTGAAAAAACAAGAATCCTTGTCTTATATAAGTCACCTTCGTGCTCTAATACGGATAGAGTTTTAAAATCAATATATGAGGCAATACGTACGCTTTCCAACGAGTAGATCAAACACTTCATAGTGGCAGGTGACATCAATGTTTCCATACATAATCAAGCCGATGAATATCAGAACCTAATGAGTGAACTGGGATTCAAATCGGCTATAAATAGAACTACCCGATCAGAAAATAATAATTGTATTGACCACATTTACATAAAAACTAAAAACAAGTTCCAGTTTGCTATTATGCAGTCGACTATTACAGATAATTACAGCACATTCCTCGTTATATATGGTCCTTATCGATAACAGACCTATAATATTGAAACGTTTACAAAAACTATAAATTACAACGGTCTACAAACTGACTTGAAAAGCGAAACGTGGCAAAATACCTACACGGATGACGTATCTACGTTATCCGTGCACTGAAGAATAAGAGAACACAATAAAAACTCATATATAAATAACAGAACTATGAAAGTGACTCAACGCAAGCATAGAATTTTGAAACCATGGATAAATGCAAGTATTGTAAGCTGAAAAAAAAACGAGACAAACTCCACAAAAAGACTAAACTTTTCAAAACAACATTATATTGCTGAACTATTATAAACGATATAGAAATATATGTGCAAGCATAATTAAAAAAACAAAAGAAAATACCATAAGAAAATGATCTAAAGACACATATATCATCCAAAGGAAGTATGGAAGTAGTCAAGGAGCTGAGCTCTAACATAGAAATAAAAAGTAAAGTTACCGAAGTAATCTCAAATAATGGACGCATATCCTATATACTTAAATTGTAAATTCATTAAATACTTACTTCACAAACGTTGATGGAAACCAATCTAACGACAAAATGCGTCCTCGTAGACGGCACTCGTCTGTAGGCAATACAACTATCCAAGATAATGAAACTACCATAAATGATGGTCCGATATTTAAACGACAATTAATTACGGAATCGGATATATTTAAAACACTACTAGATCTTAAAAGTGACTCAGCACCGGGATCTGATGCTATTACTCCGAGAATACTCCGAACCATCCATAGCTACATAATAAAACCAATCACTTACCTGGTTAATTTAACAATGCTAAAGGGAGAATTTCCAAAAAACAATTTCTGGTGGCTAATGTAATTTCAATATTTAAAGCGGGCGACAGAACAGATCCCAAAAATTACCGACCTATACTGTGCTCAATAGTTTGAGCAAGGTCGTGGAAAAAACTGTAGCCAAACAATTGACACACTATCTTGAACATAACGGTATACTATCAGACGGGCAGTATGGCTTTAGATTAGGCCGAGGAACGTCTGATACAATCCTGGCTATCACAAGGTATGTAACAGAAAATATTGATGCAAATAAGCATTGTCTGGGAATTTTTATCGACCTGGCTAAAGCATTTGTCGCCGTGCAGCATGAGAAGTTATTAGAAAAGAGAACTCGACGTCCCCAACTCGGTGTTGGGGACGTGGAAATAAGTTGGTTAACTAGCTACATTACGAGAAGAATACAAAGAGTAAAAATTGATAATATCATAAGTGATAGTTTGACATGTAACTATTATGTTCCCCAATGAAGTACACTGGTGCCTTTGCTTTTTCTCGTCCATATTAATAACTTTAGTCAACTGGACATAACTGGTTGTGTTCTATCATTTGCTGATGATGCGGTATTACTTTTCCAAACAGACACATAGGAGTTAGTATTTGGCCAGACAAAAACCTGCTGACACTCAATAGGGACATTTCTTGAAAATTCAAATTTCGAATTTTCAAATGTCAAATTTTAAATTTCAAATTTTGAACCCGCCAACTGCCAAATTGAAAATTCAAATTTCGAATTTTCAAATGTCAAATTTGAAAATTCAAATTTCGAACCCACCAACTGTCAAATTGAAAATTCAAATATAGAAATTTCAAATGTCAAATTTGAAAATTCAAATTTCGTATTTTCAAATATCAAATTTGAAAATTCAAATTTCGAATTTTCAAATGTCAAATTTGAAAATTCAAATTTTGAACCCGCCAACTCTCAAATAGAAAATTCAAATTTCGAATTTTCAAATGTCAAATTTGATAATTCAAATTTCGAAATTTCAGATGTCCAATTTGAAAATTCAAATTTCGAACCCTCGAACTGTCAAATTGAAAATTCAAATATCGAATTACCTACTGTCAAATTGAAAACTCAAATATCGAATTTTCAAATGTCAAATTTGGAAATTCAAATTTCGAATTTTCAAATGTCAAATTTGAAAATTCAAATTTTGAACCCGCCAACTGTCAAATAGAAAATTCAAATTTCGAATTTTCAAATGTCAAATTTGAAATATCAAGTTTCGAACCCACCAACTGTCAAATTGAAAATTCAAATTTCGTATTTTCAAATGTCAAATTTGTAACCCACCAACTGTCAAATTAAAAATTCAAATTTCGAATTTTCAAATGCCAAATTTGAAAACTCAAATTTTGTACCCACCAAATGTCAAATTGAAAATTCAAATTTCGAATTTCTAAATGTCAAGTATATAATCTTTAGTATCAACAATAGAGAGCAGCCATCAACTGAATAGCAACTAATACTACACGAATGCAATTACAACAACTACCTCAACTGTCATCCACTGGAACGAACATGTCTGATGAAATACTTAGGAATCACGAGCGAGAATCACCTAAAATTGCATGATCACGTTGAAATGACAGCGACAAGAATTAGAAAATTAATATATATTTTAAAAAACATACGAAATATCTTTCACATACATTTCTTGAGGACGGTTTACTATGTGATAGCCCAGTCTCTGCTAATATACGGATAGACAGGCTGAGGTGATATGGCCTTAACAAACCTGGATTCTCTCATAAATGTCCAAAAATATTTATTTAGGGTTATAGCCAGATAGCCATACCGCTACTCCTTAGAGGTACCTACTTACCTATTCTTTCTTAAGAAGCATACACTTCTAAACTCCTCCAAGTATTAGTCAGTGACAGCACGGCCGGTTTGCCCGTCCCGTGCGCCAGCTGTCCAGATCAGCCCGAGTTTCCGTTCCCAGATTCACCGCACAGCGGGTTCACCGGGTTGGTCCCTCTTCGGGGAGACTCCTGGATAGCAGCTGCTCCGCGAGCTGGGCCGACCAAGACCATAACGGCCATCATAGCCCAGTCTCCACGGAACCATATTATCCGATAGGTAGAGGTTGGGCAAGCGACATCGAGCCTGGTAACAAACGGGTGGATGGAGAAATCCGTTTACATTTGGTAGTTAGGGAGTGAGGCTGGCCCGATGGGTTTAGCTTTGCTTGCCTAGTACGTTGAGACGCCTCGGGGTGACGGGTATGGTCTTAAACCCTGCCTGCTAAACATAGAATACAAGCGAGCAGTATTCGACTGTTGAATAGAAAAGAGCCCTAGAGGGTACACGAGGGATATCGTTTAGACAACGATACTCTAAGTAGACCAAGCGTGCGCATGGATATAATATTATTTCTGTTCTCCACTTACCTGGAGTCTTCACTTCCCAGGTGAGATTTTTAAAAGAGGTACGATCCAAAATGATACTCAGATATTTGGAATCGGGGTTGTTTGTTAAAGACGCCACTCCGTCTAGATGTATGTACTTCCAGACTTTTCTAAGAGTATTGGCTGCATAAATGGAAATCGCCTACTTCAGTTTTACTTAATTTAGGTGTCGTTTCCATTACCTGATAAATTTTGCATGATATGGAGATCGGTCGGGGGTATTTCTTCGCAAGTATTAAAGTTATTATCTTGGCAGGCCAGAGCATCATCCGCAAAATATAAACAGGTCGTATGTGTAAATATTGAACTCTTGGCACAGCGGTGCCAAGAACGAGACTTATAGGAGACCATTATTTAAAATTCTTGTGCTGCTTTTTTGATCTGCAATTTACACATTAAATAGACTATTCGTTAGCATATTGTTTAGTAAAGTGCACAGGGTATTACATTATATAATTGACACGAACTTAAGAAGTAACCAGACTGTATCATATGCTGTCGTCAAATCTATGAAGGAAACACATGTCTTTTGGTCCTCTGGTACCCATTTTCTATAGATTCTTGTGATTCTCTAGATGTAGCATTGCTAACTGCAGCTACGGCCCAGTCTAGACTCTGCTAACTCGATTGTGAAGTTCGCATATCCCGTACTAGAATTTTTTTTAATTTCTTAAAAGAAAAATGAAAAAAAATGTTTTTCCAATAAACTTAATTTTTTGGTTTTTCCTGTTCTGCAGTTGGATGCACATAATCACCCCTTGAAAAAAAAAATGTAGGTTCCCAACATCTTTTTTTATATGTGCACTCACCCTTACGTATTCTAAATTAGTTTGCATTTTATTTCATTCTTAAAATAATGTGTTAAAGTACTAGCCATTTTAATTTGCATTCTTAAACGCTGAGTCGCATTGTTCAGCGACTATGGAGCCATAAATTAAGAAACCCGAGCTGCTTCGGCATTTCGCTTCTACACCCTCTGAAGCGATAACTAGTTATCTCTTTTCGAAACGAGAGTCGCTAGAACTTCAGGCCAATGTATGCAGGCACCACCTTTTTATCCATGTCATACGCTAAGATATTGAATTCACCCAAGATTGTGAATTCACCGCCAAAAAGCGATTCCGTTATATAAAACAGGTGTAAGAACTAAATTGGAGGGTTAGATCAATTGCAATTTTGTCATCTTCCTCAAATATAATAGAGAGAGTAATAACTAATAGATTCATTGTTTTTTTATGCAAACAAAATACTCAGTGACGGAATATTTAGATAGACAAAAGTAGTCCACTACTAAAACTATCGATTATTTCATAATATACGTCAATGACAAACTAACTGATAAGTACTACAACTTAGGCATTTTTGTCGACTTGAGTAAAGCATTTGATTACTCCTGCATAAGATGGCAAAGCAAGTATATACACACAAGGATACGAAGATGACCTAGTGATCATTGTCCGAGCTTTCTGCCAAAGCAGGATTTCGTACCTTATGCAAAAAGCGTTATCAATGGTAGGCAAGTGGTTATAAATGGAGAGAATGAATTATCAGTCAATGCCGATGAGACCGTCCTCGTGACATTTACCAAAAAAAGTCAGTTAGATGGACTGAAAATGCCAAGCCTAAATAGCAGGCAAATGCATATCTCCAAAGAAGTAAAGTCTCTAGGAGTCACGCTCGACCAGAGACTCACTTGGAACAGCCATCCTAGACAACACCGTATAAAAGCAAAACGTGCCTTAGGTATAAGCAGCAGACTGGCAGGAAAAAACTGGGGTCTTAACCTCAAGATTTTCCACTGGTTATATATAGCTATTTGTGGTCTGGTATAACAAAGCCAACCAAAAAACTGTGATTACCAAACTAACAAAGTATACAAAGGATGGCGTTCCGCATCACAACTGGGTCCTCCATTTCTGGAGTAGCTTCAGATGCAATGCTGAACTTACCGCCCCTGCATATTCACATTGAACAGGTGGCGAAAGCCAGCCTGTATAGACTGTCTGGCAGAGAGGAGGTAAACTGGATTTCAGAAGCCTTAAGATCTTCCCTAGACTTGGTCCATGAAACTCCAAGCCACAACATGGTATCAGATACCATGCTTCCATTGTCGAATTTTAAAAAACTTTATATTGTGGAACTGCCGACTAAGGACGATTGTCTAAAAAAACCAACTGCACTAGAAAGCCGGTAGCCTTTAATAATTTACCGATGGTGCCAAATCGGGATATAACTTAGGCTGCGGAATATATGGAGAGCGACTAAACCTCGGAAGTAGTATAATTTGGAGAAATACGCCTCCATCTTCCAAGCGGAGATATACGCCATTATTGAGTGTGCGGATATCAACCTCCGAAAGAAATACGCCAACCACCGAATCTATATCTATTCGGATAGCCAGGCAGCCTTTAATATACTAGCCTTGGACACTATTAGTTCAAAAGTGGTGCAAAACTGCATGGCACTGATGAACTCCCTGGGCGAAAAGAACGGGGTAGTTCTAAGATGGTTTCCCGGTCATGAAGGAATCGAAAGAAATGATAAAGCCGACGAACTTGCCAAGACGGGATCAGAGGGAACGTTACATGGCCCTGAACCATGATGTGGCGTATCAAAACGCCTGGCAAACCTAATGCTCACAAAACTAAGCTTAGAACAATCCCTCAACCACTGGAACTATATGCCAGGTTCGAATCATTCTAAGCGCTAATCAAAGCTTACGACCGTAAAATTGCCCATGAGGCTTTAGCACTAAATAGGAAAAATCTACGCATGCTGGTGAAGGCCTGAACAGACGCATGTTCAACCTTAAGCTCTGGGACACTAGAGTGTGCAAGTTCTGCCAAGATGCAGAGGAAACTCCCATGCAAATTATGTGCGAAGGCGGCCCACTGATGCGGAAAAGATACACCTACCTGCGTGGCTGCTTCCTCCAAGCTGCAGAAGTAAAACAATCCAGCGACAATAGCCTAATGAGGTTCTTAAATGATGCAAGGCTTAGCACGAATAGTAGGTGGCGATCACAATAGATTAGAAATGGTTGCAGTGATACAAAGCTCATTAAACCTTAAAAAGCCCCACACAGCAAATAATTTAAAAAAAGACATTTGTTGAGTTAGGCATGCTATTTTACTAAACAAACTAAATTAATTTGGAGTTAGAGGGGTTCGCTTAAAATGGTTTGAATCATATTTAAAAAATAGAGCGCAATTTGTGGAAATTATACATTGCCGGTATTACACATAGGGAAGAATTATTAATGAACTCAAATAGTAATCTAGGCAAACTTTATAGTTGGTTTGAGAGAAATAGCCTTACAATAAAAGTAACTACATACATACCTAAGTGGCCAAGTCTTGAAATCGTGCACGAAAAATGTTAGTATGCACGATAACTCGAATAAACTGCGTCCGATTCAGAAAAACTTTCGGAAATTGATGGTAATGGCTAATGCGCAGAACCCAGTTAAATTTCGTGTATGTACGTCCTACGGTTTGTTTTTTATTGTAATAAATAAAATAATATAATTAATTGATGTGTCACTGGGCGAGAAATGAAGTATCAGGCGTACCTATGACTAATGTAGGTGGAAGATATCGATGAAAACGAGATATAATGGCTTTATGTGTTTTAGATTATTATGCTTTTTTTTAAAATAATATATCCCTAAAATAACTCGTAAAATAAGTGGGTTTGCGAAGATTGGAAAATATTTTCATATTACTTTGACAACTTAAGCGGCCAAACTCTAGAAAAAAGTTACAACCACATTAGGGACTATCAACCACACAAAGTTTTTGGAAAGCTTTTTCTCTCAGAGCAATTAAAACGGAGAATATTTGGGACATCATGAGATTTTTCTCTGAGGTAACATTTGATCTCCTTCCACACAGTAATTCCTCTTCATTGAGGGAGTCATTACAGGAGTGGCACAATGGATCTCTCGTGGTTTACGTGCTCAGTTCAGGTAGTTATTTTAAATTACCTTGAACAATTTAATATAGTATACATATATACAAGAAAATAAACATATGGGCCGAAGTTTGACAAACTCTTGGATTTTCCTTCTTCCCCAGTTGACTATTTTAATTAATACGATTTTCCTAAGTCAAAATTTAGGATTTCTTATTTTGTATTGTTCACTTCAATACATAAAGGATTTCTTGTTATATTACTTATTTTCTGCCTGTCTTTTTTCTTTCTGTTTCATGTTTACAATTTACGGGAACGTCGAGGAAGTGAACGACAAGGACCGAATAAATGAAATATTTTTGAATTATATTGAACCCTAATTGTATTTGACAATAATAGTACCAAAAAAGTGGTCACTTGTTTTCTTTGGCGGTTCTTTTTTACTTGTAGAATTCGCCGGAAAAAAAACATAATGTGCTATTATAGTCTTTTGACGTTCAGTATGTGTGCGTAATGTATTTACAATGAATAAACTGAATTTAACTTGAAAAACGTTGAACTTGAACTATATTATAAATTAAACTTTTATCACTTTATTAAAAGCCTCATTGAAGAAACACCTTTTAACCACCAAAACTTAACGAACTTCCATAAATATTGTATTCATTTTGTTTAGCTTTCATTATTGTATTTTTCTTCTTTCTTTTTTTATTTCCACTATCAAATATACGTAACTAACAATAAGATTTGGCTTTAAGAGTATGAGCGATTAGTCAATAAGTCTGACCACTTATACATTGTACTTATACAATATTGTCAAATTCGTGCATTTATTCATACAGTTTATATAACTAATCAAAAGTGCTCGGGGATTCCACTGCGGGTTCATAATTTGGAATTACAAATATGCATTGAATTTCGAGAAACTTAAACCTAACCTAAGGTTGATTTAGCGTTTTGTATTCTTGAAAAATTTATTAGTGCCGCAACCGCGATTTATGACATTCCTGCGTAAACCACCTGCATCAATTTCCAACAGATCGTTCATAAATTGTTAGCTCGTTAAACCGCAGAAAAACACAGGTGTCTTACCAAGATAATCCAGCTTGTAGGGACCTTCGGTGATGATATTGTTATAAATTACACATGGTCAAGCGTTGTAATTCTGACGTCTTCGCTAAAACGATTTTATTAGAAGCCGTTAAAATAATGCCATTTTGTATGAAAAAATGGCACGTGTAATTAATTTTACAGCGGTGTCTAATAAAGTGCGAACGATTTATGTCTCGTAGAGATGACACATCATTCTGTGAAATTTGTTGCTACGAAGTTTTCATGCTTTTTGCCCCGTCCGTGGTATTACGTAGGAAGGACCATATAGTCTGATGGATGCTGTGCATTTGTGCATTTGTTTCTTTGTTTGTCCGACTTCCCGTCGTACGATCTAAACCAAACTTGGTATGCAGCCTGCCTGGATGACCACCAGTTTACCAGTTTACTGCCAATTCGAGCCCAGTTTACTGTTACAGGCGCATCCTGGTTTAGTTGACCTGGAGGACTATCTGACCAATTTTGGAATCATGATGACGGGAGAAACTTATTGGAATATGTTATAAGCTACTTTAGATAAGTCATGGATTACGTTTCCGATGTATATCGCTATTTTTTTCTGTTATTTGTTAAAGGTGTGTGGTATTTGTGTCACAATGAAATGATGATGCAAGAATTACATGAAAGTGCGTAATATCGGGAGCAAGAGAAGCGTGCTTTCCCCGTGGATGCGGTATGCCGACTAGCGAAGGCGACCGACAGCGCGATGACAGCCGGCCACTCCCCGCGTCTGCGCGTTCGCGCATATAGTCGACCACATCACTCCCCTTTAGAAACCGTCTCTGCGGGCAATAATAGATTATAACTTGAATCGTACGGGTTCTCGTATTTTTCGTCCTGAACGTGTTGTTATGTTCTTCTCTTTTGCAGGTTGTGTGGCGGCTTTCGGTTGCAGAGTGTCTTTAGGATTTGTAGAGTTTTCGTTAGATTGGTTACTGTTATCCAATATGTAGGCTGGCTTTAGTCGGTCTACTGATACTGTATTTTTTTTGCCTTGTATTCTTATTTTAAAAACTTTGTTGTCTCTTTCTATTACAGCGTGAGGTCCCGTGTATGCGGGTCGTCAAGTTCCGCGCAATGTATCTTCTCTTAGAAAGGCATGGCTGGCAGTGGCTAGGTCCTTGAATATGAAAATAAATTTCTTGCTATGGCTTATGCTGGTTTTGGTTGTAGTTTTCCGCGAACAGACGAAGTCTTGCCATGTAATCTGTGATGTCTGTTGTTGTAGGTGTACACGGCTCTAAAAATTCTCCTGGTAATCTTAGTTTTTCGCCATAAACTTCTCCAGCGGAGGATGCTAGTAGGTCTTCCTTGTAGACGCTTCTTATTCCTAAGAGAACGAGCGGTAATAACTCGGTACAGTTTTCTTTGGAGTGATAGGCGATGGCGGTTTTCATTTGTTTATGGAAACGCTGTACCATTCCATTATAGGCTTGGATGATATGCCGTTGTCTTCCTGTGTTGGAATCCTGATATTTTTGCCAGGTGTTGAAACAGAGAAGACTCAAACTGACGCCCACGATCTGTACTATGGTTGTTGGACAGCCAAACCTAGCAATCCATCCGATTAGCTACGGTTTCTGCGGTTGCTTCAGTAATTGGTATTGCTTCAGGCCATATTGTGAAATGGTCTATGGCGGTGTAGCGGTGGCAGCAATAGCGAAATCTTTAAATCTTGCACTTGGCAGTTGGCAGGTGCCTACACGTGCTGTGACTTGCCGTGATATTTTAGCGCGCTGGAAGGGTAGATATGATCGTGACCACTCTCGGTAGTCTTTTCTTAGTCCTGGCCATACGTAGCGGTCCGATGTTAGTTTTGTAGATACCTTTGCGCTAGGGTGACTTAGCTGGTGGAGGCTTTCGAATACCTGCCTTTGCATCATCCTCGTGACGAAAGATCTTGGTGTTTTTGTACTAGTATCGCAGTATAGCTCTGTATGTATTCCAGGTAGCTTCACTTTTTCGAGACGCAATGATGGGTTTTTCTCTAGCAGTTGTTTTAGTTCTGGGTCCGTTGTTTCAGCTTCACCCAGTTGAGTTTAGTTGATTGGCGAGTCTAGTTTTTCTATGCGTGATAAAGTGTCGGCAACGACATTATCCTTTTCTCTGATGTGTTTTATGTCTGTTGTGAATTGCGATATGTAGTCTAGGTGTCTGTATTATCTTGGTGGACAATTGTCTTTCCGGATATTGAAAGCGAAACAGAGTGGTTTGTGGTCAGTGTATATGGTGAATTCTCTGGCTTCGACCATATACCTAAAATACTTGACTGCTTCGTAAATGGCAAGGAGTTCTTTGTCGTAAGGCGAGTATTTCCGCTGAACTGGACTTAGTTTTCTGGAGAAAAATGCCAATGGTTGCCATGAAATATATTTGTTCTGCTGCAGGACTGCACCCATTGCTGTATCAGATGCGTCGCACGCTAGTCCCAGTTTTGCGTGGCAGTCTGGATGAGCAAGCAGTGTCGTCTGGCAAAGGCTTTCCTTACACTTTTTAAACGCTCGTAGTGCATCGTCTGAGATATCGATAAGATGAGAACCTTTTACAGTACCGATGTAATGCGAGTTGAGAGGTGCTTGAACTTGTGCTGATTTAAGGATGAAGCGACGATAGAAGTTCAGCATGCCTCAAAATATTCTTAGCTCTTTGACGTTCTTGGGAGCTGGAAAAGTTGAGATGACTTCGATTTTCTCTCTTAGTGGTTTGGCCCGTTGGCAGAGATGGAATATCCTAAGAAGGTGATTTCTGACACGCCGAAAATACATTTTGATGTATTGATCAGCATGCCATATTTTCGAAGTCTGGCAAAAATCTGGCGAAGGTGATCTTCGTGTTCGGCGTTGTTTTTCGAGAAAATAGAAAAATCGTCGAGATACATGTAGCAGAAGTCCAGTCCTCTGACAATTTCGTCCACGAATGGCTGGTAAGTTTGTCCCGCATTATGCAACCCGAAGTTCACGAGTGGGAATTCGAATAATCCGCAGGGTGTGGTGATTACGGTCTTCGGTATGTCCTCTGCGTGGATGGGTATCTGGTTATATGCCTTGACAAGATCTAGCTTTGAAAATATCCTGCAACCATGTTATGTGCGAAATCATGAATGTGGCATATGGGATAACTGTCGGGCACTGTTTGAGCGTTCAGCATGCGGTAATCTCCACAAGGTCTCCATCCGTTTTCATTTTTAGATGCGAGGAGTAAGGGAGATAACCAGGGGGCTCTTAGAGGGTCTGGCAGTCCCGTCTTTGATCATGGCTTCAAAATCCTATTTAGCGACTAGGAGCTTATCCGGTGCTAATCGACGTGGAGAACGGGATACCGGCAGACCTGGAGTTGTTTTGTTGTAGTGTATGGTATTGTGATTTGATTACCTTAGGATACCTGATGGCTGTGTTATCTCAGGATACTGCTTCAAGATTTTGCAAAATTTGGTGTCGCCGGATATTATCTTCATCGAAAATAGGTTATCCGACGAGTGCGCTGAAGTACCCTATGTTGACGAGTAAAGCCATAATCGGGGCCGAGTGCCTCAGGCAATCGGCCCCGATTATGGCGTTGGTAACATCCGCTACGATGAAACGCCATGGGTAGTCACGACGGAGTCCTAGGTCTATGTTTAAGTAAGCGTAGCCGTAGGTGTTTATTGTAAAAACATTTGCTGCACAAAGTCGGTAGTTTCTTTTGAATCGTCGCTGTTTAAGGGACACACGAGGAAAGACACATAGGTCACTACCCGTATCGATGAGAAACTTTGTCTGTGTTTTGCGATCAGACACAAACAGGCGATCTGACGAGCCAGGGCAACCATCTGACACCATTACTGATTGACCGGGCAGTTTTCCGGCTTGTAATCGCACGGCTTCGCGCATTTGGGTGCATCTTTAATTTGGCGTGGTACCAGCATTATGGGAACTTTTGACAACTGGAGCTGCATCGCTGGCTTGATTGATTGCGGTGCTGCTGGTTGGACCTGGAGCGTGATGATGGACTGGCTGCTCAGTTTTGCGCTCATATTTCGCAATTGTTGCCGTAGTTCTACGATTGCTCTTGCCATTGCTTCCATGCTGGATCCCGATACGGCGGTGGAAGTAGGGGCCATCTTCGGTGAGGCAGTTACGATGTCTTGTACTCGGTCTGCACGGTCGACTAAAACTTCGAAAAACGAACTGGGTTGAGTGGCGATCACTGTCTGAATATTAATAGGTAGACGGCTTATCCATATTGTTTTCAGAAAATCATCTGGCAAGGTTGGGCCGCCGAGGCTCTGCAAGTGACGCAGGAACTGGGACGGTTTGCATTCCCGAGCTCTTTGTGTTCTTCGTGCTCTTTGTTTTCTTATAGGCCGTGAGCCATTGGAGCAATTCTGTTTTCAATTTTGCGTACTTATTGCTTGTAGGGGTTGAAACTATTAGGTCTTTGATTTCTTTTGAAAATTGGTGGTCTAATTGTGCGATCACATAATTAATTTTTGTCACGTTGGATGTGATGTTTGAAATAGCGAATTGTCCTTCTATTTATACGAACCATATTTCAGGCTCCTCCGGCCAAAACGGCGGTACTCGAATTCCGACCCGACAAATCTCGGATGGCTCCATGGAAATGCGCACTGCGGGGTCGCGTGACCCGCGTCCGGTTTGTTGAGATGTTTCTTTTTCGTCGTTATTAGACATTGTCAATAACTTTTAAAAAACGTGTACTTAGCTATCGCTCTCCTGGTATTCGTCGGAGGTCACCGATGTGGCATTTGTGTTTGCCGCAGTTCGTCGATGTGGCTTTTCGGTGGCTATATGGTAGGTGTATTCTAACACATACCACCACTTTTTCAGTTCTGTCTGAGTTGAATTTATTTGAACATTGATATCAGAAGATACAAACACGAGCGAATGAAATCATGATACAAGAATTACATAAAAGTGCGTGTATAATCGGCTGTCTATCGGGAGCAAGAGAAGCATGCTTTCCCCGTGGATGCGGTGTGCCGATTAGCGGAGGCGACCGACGGCGCGATGACAGCCGGCCGCTCCCCTCTCCTGCGCGTTCGTACATATAGTCGTTTCATCTCAAACCGGTAGATGATTATTATTTAC
>JAOPUG010000004.1:19931159-19945536 GCA_027564375.1 Micropterix facetella | reverse complement strand
CGTTAGTCCGGAGTCCACAGCTCACACCCAGAAGAGTAACAATAGTATTATGATGGGTCCGACCATGGTCGGTGAATTCCATGGCAGCTCCGTTTGTTCTTACTTACTATTACTTCTTTACTTGGAGGATTTTTTTAGAGGAGATACAACTTTTGACTTAAGCAGTAATTACTGAGAAAAAAAGCATTTGTAGTTTAAGGGGCCGCTTGTTGGCTAAATAAAGCGGAATCTTACATCAAGGGAAACACCAGTGGGCCGCAATACACCTATTGCCTATTATTGCTTGCGCGGAGATCCCATTCTTACGGCAAGCTAATTAACAATGGGACGCAATACGCCGAAAGACTATTATTGCTTGCGCAGAGTTACCATTCTTCTGAAATCGCACGTGACAGGTAATATCTTTTTTAGTTTTTTGATAGATTATAATGAAAAAATGAAAAAATGGAAAATAGGGCTTCGTAAAATTTTAACCATTTACTTGGTACGTCTTACCAATAAATTTTTCAAGTTCTTTCCCTTATTGATTCCAAGAAAAATGCAAAATACAATAAGGTGATAGCTTCAGCTTTTATTTATTTTTATTTAGAAAACAATCAAAATACTGAAATGTCGCTTCATAGTACTACAGATTAGTAAATTTGCTATATAACTCATATTTTTATTATTGTTGAAATGCATGCGGTACTCACTTTAATTTGACTGCAAAATGTCAGTTTTTCACTGTTTGAGAGAGGTAGTCACCTTAACATTACAATATTCAAGTATTTATTCTCAGTAACAAAGGCTCAAATCAAAAATGTTGTAGATGATTTTCAAGTCAGTTTCTCGTGTTGAATTGTCTCCTCTAAACTAAAATCTCAGATGAAAAAAATCAACAACAAAAAAATGCTTTTTTTGTTGTTGAAAAAAATGGTTTATAGAAATAAAAAAACCTATAGAAATCGTTCTCTGAATCTTTTTAATGATCGGAGTTAGTGTTGCAACTTGTGAGAGAAGCTTTTCCAAGCTGAAGCTATTTAAAAACTACTTGAGAGGTCCACAATGAGCGACGAGATCCTATTGTGATTGACGAACCTTGCCATTTCATCCACTGAACGTGAAGTTTCCGATTCCATCGATTCCGATTCTGTCATTTCTGATTTTGCAAATCAGAAACCTCATAAAGTAAGTTTTTAAATTTTTAATATATGTATCCTCATATTATTTGTTTTACTTCAAGCGAAACTGAATAAATACATTCAAAAACAGAAATTTAACAGGAGTTACAAGTTTTGGTTTGGATTTTCCCGATTACTATTACGGAAAAAGGACACCTGTATTTTTTTTTGGGGCGCCCACAAATCTGGTTCCGCACCGGGCCCAGAGAACCCTAGCTACGCCACTGGCAGGATGGCTACATTTCAAAACAGAGCAATATTTTTTTGTTACCACTGAAATTCTCTATTTCAAGGATTTTTATCTTTCCCCACTTAGGACAATTTGGGAAAATAATTTCAGTAGTAAATAAATACCTGTACATCTCCTCCGAAGTAGACGACAGTGTCGATAGGACCGTTGTCCCATCGCGAGGACGCCGGACAGAAGAGGATATCATTAATGCGGCGATCCAGCCCGGAGATCGAGCAGAGGCGTATGGGAGCCATGCGTTTCGCCCTCGGAGGCACATTCGTGCCCCACAAGTCCCACTACACACCTGAGGAGCAACAGAGCTATGTGAATGGCAATAGGCACCGTGGACGGTGCACGAAGCAACACAAAGAACATTTACCAAAATTTCACTCTTCGTAATAGCAATTGCTTTGAAAACCATTTGTTTAAATTGTGGTTTAGGAAAAAGCTGAAAATTGATCACAAAAACCTCCACAAAATATTCTGGCGGTCCTTCGTATTATGTATTTATTGGATACTTAATATACAAAAAAAATAACATTCTACACATTTCGGAGACTGCCTATTTTCAACAAAGGCGGGAAAAATGGATTTATCTCATCAATCGGGCTTGGTATTTTATATACTTCAATCCTATATTATATTAGAAATATTATGAAAGTTTCAAAATAAATACATATTAATAATTTTAATATTTTTACGGCGACCAACAAAACCTGATCGCTTTTAGATCGCTTAATTGAGATCGCTTTTACTGTTATAATCACTCAATTCCTTTTATTCAACCTGAAATAAATAAACAACTATGGGGATCGTTATGAAAGCACTGAAAATAGCATAAAACCAATGAAATATCAATAAAAACCTAAATGGTCTGACGATTGTTCGTATTGTTTTTGGATGTTTTTATTGCTGTTATATTCGAAAAATTCTACACTTTTCCCACACTTGCCTATTTCCAACAAAGGTGAGGAAATTAATTTATCACGTCAATCGACCTTCATATTAATTAGATAAATAATTTTATGATCCAATGTTTATTAGAAATATTATGTCTAGCTTCAAAATAAATATGATAAGGAATTGCTGACAACAGTATAACTCAATTCCTTATATTGTTTAACCTGAAATAAAGAAATTATAATAATTCTGAGATGTTATTGGAGTTATTTCATTGCAAAAATAAGTCACAATCTTGGAAATTTATGGCTGCCTGAGACGGTTTATGATTTATGAGATGGAAGACTATTGCGGTTGTTTGACATTATAAATAAGATAAAACGAATTTACCGCGTGAAATTTGTATAGCACTCGACATTTCAGCAATGTTGTAACAGCCGTTGTCCAGGGACAACGGTAGACTGGACAGCGGCTGTTACAATATCACCGCAAAATGATGTTGGTTTATGATCTATGATAATTTCGGTTAGGCGGCCCCGCATGCATCCGTATTCATAGTAACCACGTTGGAAAAACACAGACAGGGTCTGGTGAGTAATTGCTCCAAGCCGGCATGTCAGCTGAGTTGCAAAATTTGAAAAATGACAACAAATCTTGAATCAATTTATATCGAAGTGTCCTTGCGGTGTGGTTCCAAATGGTTCCGTGAGCCTGATGGCCACTTCTGTCAACTCGGTCGACCCAATTCACAGAGCAGCTCCTGTCCGGGAGCCTCCTCAAAGAAGGGCCCACCCAGTGAAACCGCTGTGCGGCAGATTTGGGGATAGAACCTCGAGCGCAACCGGGCTGCTGATGCACTTGCCAGTTTACCGGCTATGTTGCTCAATCGGCAGAGACCCAGAGGGGTCTGGGAATGTATTTTCCCTAAGATGCGGGGATAGTTGTTGACCTGTTGTCACCTATCCTTAGAAACAATCCATTGGTCACCCGATTACGGGTGACTGTCCAAATAAAGGACGCCCCGGATCCGCGATATTTCCCAGCGACGGAATGCCGCTTACATCACAACAGATACAGGTCGTGCAAGCGACTTCGAACCCGGAATCAAATGGGTGGATGGAGATATCCGCTTAAATTTGGTAGTTAGGGAGCGAGGCTAGCCCACTGGGTGTAGCTTTGCTTTTTCAGTGCCTCGCTTTTTAGGCGTCCGTCTCTAACGGGCCGTGGCGGAGCTTGATTGTCGATTGTTTGTCCAAAATTTCTTGGGATCATCACGGGGCGATATAATGATAAAGTTCGTTGAAACGCCTTGGGGTGGTGGGTTCGCCCATAGCTTGATCTTAAACGTAACTTTGTCCTTGCGGTGTACTGAGTGTTGTCAAATGATATTCGGATATGCAGCACAGCATGCCACTCCAGCCGGCACCACATTCTAGGCTCATTGGTGTTGTCGCTATTGGTATATTTAACAGTAAACCTTATGTAAAACTAAGATAGTTATTATGTTTTATTACCAAAAAGTATGAAGATTTTACATACAGATCGCACCATGTGAAACACTTCAGTGGTGATTTACAGGAAAGCTCTTACCGCACCCTCCCCCCTTATTTGGCACGCCTAAGGACAAATAGTGGCGCATTACTCGATAAGGTGGGTCACCGCTAGTCTAAACAGAGAATGGGGAGAAGTGTGGTGAGGATAATATACTGCTTAAGTAAAATGCTTACCGAAGCGTAGCCACCTTTAATTCTAATAGTTGGGTCAACAGCTGAGTTACCTACTGTCCGGCTACTATCTATAGATCACAAATGAAAGAACAAACTATAGTTGAACACTTTTCTTTTTAGAGTAGGAGCTCCGTTTCTGAATTGAAGAAGTGTTTTAAGTTTTCAGAGTTCATTTAGTATCTCATTTAAGTCATGATTTCGGCTGTTAGAGTACAACCTCATAACATTATTATCATTAGAATCCGCAAATACTCACCACCTGAGATGGCAGAAGCAATTCGCCTCCTAGGATAATTCCGCCAAGAGAACAATGTTATCTATAAGGTGTGTATGGTTGAGGAAACAGGGGTTACATCTCATTGTTTAGGCCTTTGGCTACAGTAATTGGGGTTGCATTGCTGAGAGTCTCACGGTCATAATTGAAATGGAATATTTGTGTATATATAATTCCAGTTATTTTGACTTAGTATATGTATATTATGGAATGTTTATGATATATTATTATTAATAATATTTCTATATTTTTTTTGAGTGTCTTTTAAGCATCCAGCATCGCGACATGCGTTTACTAACATCCTCAAGGCATTGACTTGTGTCTTCTTTTAACTCGCGCGCTTTTACGCGGACGTCTTCCCGCATTAGATTATAACACATAGCGACAAGTCCCATTCCGAGGAGCATATAAATGAAATTCATAACGAGTTTGGTCTGGGAACCGCTGCGAGAGTCTGATATATTCGCTCCTGGCACGAAATCGCCGAAACCGATCTTGCAGAGGCTCGTAACGCAAAAATAACACGAATCAAGGTAATTCCAGCCCTCCCACTCTGCAAACATAATAGTGCCACACAGAATATAGAAACTTATGACCCATAAGCACGCCGTCGAAGGAACGGTGACTTTCTTTTTCAGCGGTGGTAATTCGCCGTCTTCGGCGTACTCATCACGCTCTCGACTGCATTGCAGGAGCAGCGTATACAGCCATTTGAATGACTGTGCGAGGATTTTCCCCATGTTCAAAAAGTATAAGACGTAAATGGGAATTCCGAGACCGGCGTATACAACGGTTAATCCTTTACCCCACGCCGTGCGCGGCACCATATTTCCATATCCAATCATCGTGAACACAGATAAACAAAACATCAACGCCGCGGGGAATGTCCATATATCTTCAGCTGTGCGTCCATTGTAGCCTTTCTGCACCACTCCTGCAAAACGATCCTGAAAATCCTTTAAAACCAAATCCACTCGTGTCGACAATGTCGATTCGTTGAACACATTCTCTTCATTGACGACTTGCCATAATTCAGCGACACAGTTCTGCCGCAGTGCAAATACTAAAGGAATTTTCATATCGTTATCCTGAGTTTCAATGCTCATAAATCCGAACGCGCCCACTATGGCGTAACACACGACGAGCGCTCCCACTCCAACTTGAGTGCACATAAAAGCGACAAACTTTCGAAAACAATCCTTAATTTTCTCCCGAGGATCGCTCTCGGTCGTCGAGGACGAGTCCCTACTCCTCAAGGAACTCCTCAGCGTCCGCTGCACTGGATATTGCGGCATTATTAACAGAAACAACACTCACGTACGCGGAGCGACTCCCGCTTTATTTTTAGATTTTAAGAACCGCCTATCATTGGCATCTTTCCAAGAAATCCCCCCGAGCATATTGTGGCGCATCGCTTAATACTATCATTATACAAAAAAAGAAAGAATACTCACACAGTCCTTCCAATTGCCAAATATAACAGGCTAAAAGTATGTCATCTTTCGTCCGCGTTCTTTGCGGACAACTTAACAAAACTCCGCTGTAAAAATGCCACAGAATAGCAGCAAATCGTTCACAATCACTTTCTTTCACGAATTTTGAATCGATTGCACTTATTATTATTGAAAACACTAAAAAACGAGAGCACGGCGTAATGTTATTATTATGACAGACGAGCCGCCATCTTCCAAACAAATGTCACGGCCACGAAAAATCGTAAGCAATAGCATTGCCAGGCGTATTCTAAATTACGTAAAAGGAACCGTCAGTAAGCTATGGTGACTACTTCATAAAAAAATTCATTGGATTTTGAGCCCTTTTTGTTGTCGTTTACGTTACGTAGAGTAAATTTTGGTTATATTAGGCATTTTTTACATGAATAAAAAAATGATAAATCTATACTGTCCCATTTTCATCACTGTTCTTCTATAGGTAATAGTCTAATAACGCCTAATTTTCTATTTATCAATATAATTAGATACTTTCTGGTCTACTTTATAAAAGTATGTGGCGAACTTACTTAAATATATCCGAATAATGTAATAATATGGCTTACCTGTTGTCAATTCTTGACATGATTTGTTCTACTACGTTTTGGAATAAAACAGACAAAATTTAATATATTCATCAATAATCGAGTCCAATCGATGGGCAAAATGCAATTACGGAATCACTAAACGTCGTCTGGATCTCTGCTGCTCAACAAAGGAGAAAATGAAGAGCAAAAAATGAGCTCAACCTCTAAAATTGGAGTTTCTTATACACGAGCGGATATTTACTTCGTTACAAAAGTCCCCCAACATACACTCTGAGGTAATTCGACCAAGTCGTAGTGGGAAGATTTACCAGTCACGACAAAAAAGAGGAATTATTTGCAGCTTTGAAAAGGATACGTGGCATAAAAACTGCAGACTTGAACCTAAAGGGCCTGCGCATGATATTTTTATTTAGGGTTATTTGACCTTCAACAAATAACTGCTTAAGAAAGCAAGGGCAAAAAGTAAATAATTCAGTTTTATGTTCTGTTGGGTGAAACACACATTCGTACGCAAAAGTGTAACATCACGATTAAGGCGCACACAAACTGAACAAGATCACATTTTCAAGCGACGGATGACTCTCCTTCTTAAAATCTACTGTCTCAAACCTTAACCGCGACCGTTACGTACACCCCAAAAAAGCAAGTGTTTTTAGAAATATATATTTACTTTCTATATTTATTCTTTTTTTTCCAATATCAATAGTTTATATAATTAATATTATTAACATGACCTTAAAAACTGTACGGAAATCAGAACAAAAATGAATGATTTCTCCAATAATATTCTTTAAGAAAATTTTAATATAGGTACATGCCTACCTAAAAAATGTGAGACCTCTTCTTACAGAATATATTTATGATGAACCAGCATTTGGCATTTTATGACATTATGGCAGAAAACATTAAACAAGACAATATTCGTGATTTTTTGTGAAACCTAGGAAAGATAAAATAAACCAATATTAAGAAATCTTCAGAGACTTGTTCAGTAACCAGACAAAAGAGTAGGAACTAGTTCAGAAGTACTTAGATATTTTATTTGTTCTGATTTTCTTTATTTTTATTTTTCTCTTAATTCCAAATTTTTGTATTTATGTAGATCAGAGAGGAAACCTTCATTTAGTCTGTTTCGTGAGTATTTTATTTTATACGTCATTTATTTTGTAATTAACTGTTGGTTTTCCCAATAAATTAAATTAAAATAAAATAAATATACATAATATCTAATAGTGTACTCACATCAGCGCCGCGGTTGCCGCTTATTTGCAACCGGTTACATTTTGAGCACTGTACGTCATCTTTGATAGATTTTGTTTACTTGTCATCTCGTAGGCAGGCAGACCTAATTTGTTACAGAAGCATACATGAGCAAGCCGGGCTGTCAATTTTGTATGACTGTATGGAGGAGACTTTTTGCATACGCCGCAAATCGCATTAAGATTTCATACGGTCAGGCATGCTTGACTCCCTGGCTTGGTCGTTTGTAGCCGCCTTAAGAGGCATATTAATTGAATCAACAGGGAAGAATAGGTACCGATCGAAAATCAATAGACAATGATAATAACAATATATCTGCCTTTATTTCAAAAATTAAATAGCGCTACCACTATTAATTTTCTCGATCACTCACTGCAACCTATCTCTAATTGTTTATATTTTGTATGTCGCAAATTACGTACATGGGCACTATTTTATAATACTTTCAAAACACATCATTACCACAGCGTAATGATTACTTTATATCTAGTACCTACTGTCCAATTTCCTTATGTGGGATTGAAACGAAACTCATGACGGTTGATTTTTATACTATGCTATTTTCTGAATTACTTACAGTGATTTAATTTAAAAAAAAGAGAATAGTGTCCGGTCGATCCTTTTGTCTATTTATAGTCATATCTCTTGTTTCTCACTTTATATAGGTAGTAGATACCTATTTATATCATGTTTGCATTCCACACTACCTACTAGCAATGTACTCAGTAAATAATAAATTATTTTGTAGGTCACTATAATAAAAAAAATATGTTACTTTTACTCAATAAATTATTCATACATTCAAAGAATCCGCCGTAGAATAATCCATCTGGCAACGCTTATAACAGTAAACAACTATTGGCACAAACATATTGGGTCACTTCTTAACGATTCAGTAAAATTCTGTTATCGAAATTCAAATAGCAACACTTTTTCGCACAAGTCAAAAAAATCTCGGCTTCTCGTTCGTCTTTTTTAATTTTTCCGGTCTTTCGGCATCCCGGTGTTAACTTTCACTCTATCAAGTGTTTATATTTAATTTCTGTAACTTAATAAGTGTCCGCATAACTACAAATTATAATCAGAACAGGCAAACTCGCTCAGATATGGATGAAAAGAGCGGGCCGCGCTGCGACAATAGAGGGGTGGACAGCCGGCCGGTCCTTCCACATTCAGTAATTTAGGAAGGAAATAGCCAATACGTCAGTATAATGTAGTCGACGAGCGGAGGACGACTAATCTACAATGCACCGGATACCCATTCTCATCGGAATTACAAAAATATTATTTTGTCCGTATTGATTTTTGGATTGTTTGACAGGTTAGTTGTGACTGTGACCGTCGCCCTAAAATTAAACAAACACACTTCCTTGTGAAACGGAAAGGCTTCAATTCCATTTATTTATAATAACCATATCTCTACAATATTGACATTTTGTGTTTAAAAAAATATAGACCATACCTAAGTCTAGATAACTTGCGTGTCCCTGGGTACTACCGGTACCCAACGCAAAAAACCTGTAAATTGTCCCTGGGTACTGGAAGTACCCAAGCGGCCGATGCGCGACACACTCAAAAATATACCTTTGCCTCTTTTACTTGTGAATAACTCCATAAGGAACTAGTGTTATCCTACTCCGAATGAAAGGAGCTACATTTTTAGATGTGACAATATTCTAAAATACTCATGCGTTATTTAAAAAAAATAAAAAGAACAAATGTCAGATCGTCTCCATTTAGGTTTACGTTTACTTTGATTTTCAAAAGCTTGTAAATAAATATTTTTATACTGTAAAATGTGTTTTTAATTTTTTTGCATAAGTAGATTGATAAACAAATCCTATTTAAAACATAAAATAGATAGATCATCGCTTTAGTTTTTAAGTTAAAAATCACTAAATAACTATTGAGCCTAGTAGGCTCTAGGTCCGTGTTATAAGGCGGCTTATTTACGAATCGCGATAACAAATCATAACAAACCCTATACTATTACAAACATCTATTCACTTACAATAACAAAAACATAACAAGTTGGGTCAAGTGAAAAGTTAGTCATAAATATTGTTTTAATTGGTACACAATGCCCATGCAGTTGAGGGGCCGCCGAGAGTGGGACACTTAACGGTATTTCATGGAATCGGCCTGGACATGCAAGGGGATAAGTGGTATTGCATATTAGAACGTGACACCTTCAGGGGGTTGTCTCAAAAATATATAAAAACCAGTCTTTGGCACGTCCTGCTAAGGTTTCTAAAATAGCCACAGCGAAAACTACATGAATCAATTCGGGAAGACTCCCAAGCACTCCAGAAGCAATGTATTTCCCCGATTTGTCTGCGCAAAAAGCCAGAAAATAAAAAAAATTCCACGTACCAAAATGTCGAATTTTGCACAATGTGCTTACCAAACCATATCCTTTTTCAAAAGCTATATTCTTTGTCGGATATGATTTGGTAAGCAAATTTGCCGAAAATTCGAATTGAAAAAATGTTTTGATTTTAAGCATACATTTTAATGCAAAGGACTAATAGTGGAATGGCTCACCGGCTCGGAATGTGCGTTCACACGAAACCAATACACAAGGCAAGGTGTAGGAATTTGTTTATGTCAAAAAGAAGTACATTATCTCATTGTCCAAATGTCTTAATAAATTACATTAATAAATTCATAATAATTTATAATTGTCAATATAATATTTTGTTTTACTGTCTTTCTATCTGAGTGGAAATGTAGCTACATATTCAAAAATGTCTAACTCCCAGATTAATGAGTCCCTGTCGTGTGAGTCTGTGCACCTCCTTATTACTCCCGACTACACTGTCCTTTCACACATGTAATGCTTATTCTGTTATGTTTTAACTATTATAAGGCTTATGCTTAAAGAGTACAATAATTATGATTTTTATCATCTTTCAGCATTACTATGAATTCTGCAATAGGAAAAATCCCCTGGATTCATTTATGTCAGTTATGGCGATACCGGATTCGATAGACTTAATATTATAAAATGTGACCGGATAACCGATCCACATTCCGATTGTCTGCAGAACAATGTAATAACCCAGAAAACTTCCCACGAAGATGACTGCTTCAGTATCATTTGACGTGCAAAACGTCTCGTATTTCAAACCGATTATTCAATATAACGGTTCCGAAAATGCCGAGCCCAATAGCTCGGATACCTATTTAAGCCTGGACAACAACAATTCATTGGAAGTAAAAAAAACAGAGAAAAAAACAAGCGAAGTAAAGGGCGATTATTTTTCGAAATTTGCGGACATTTTTCAAATTTCCTGCCATTACTGCGAGAGCTGCTTCGTAGATAAGGAGACATTCGAACAGCATTGCAAACAGCACGCCCATTTGAAACCGTACTACTCGTGCACAATATGCAACAAGAAGATGCTTTGGTATGACACATTTAAGAAACACTGCTTTCAACATATCTACAAAAAAGAACATGGGTAAGTGATTCTGAAGGCCGTTTATTATCTTAACCTGTTACTGCATGGCCCCTTTCTGATAATCGAGCCCAAGCCAGCCAGAATAAATTTACAACCGGTGGTGTCCTCCCATTCCCTCGAAAGGTTCGCAGATACTTGTTGTTTCAATGGGTAGAAACTTGGGTGTACTTTTTGACCTGAAGTTACAATTTGAAGAGCATGATGTCAGCACGGGATTGAGGGTGGTGTTTCACCCGGCTTAAGTATCAGAATATGAATCCTTGTGCTTTCCGCTTTGATTTAATCTGTATTGGATTATGACGACTGTTGCCAGTGGCAGATCCCACTGACCTATCCGGAACACTCGGCGGTCCTCCTCAGTTATGCTCAATCAGCAGACATAGGAAATTAAACACTCACTCTTTAATTGACTTTATATTTGTCCATTCAATGGTATGGTTTTAGTGAGAGTGATGCCAATTCCTGGTTCCCTGTCCTTATATAACATTTACCTCTGACAATCGGAATATGTTTACGTGTGGCACCTTTGTCTACCTAATGTCAACGGCGCAGTCTTGAAAATAAAAAGTAGCCAAAGAAACTTCAGCTAGAAACAAGTTCATCGGCCTACTTGGAACGTTAGACTTCTGCAATCAAAAATATTAATATAAATCAACCCGATTTCATTTCTGTATCTCCATGGTCAAAGATGAAGGTATTTTGGGAATCATATACCCTCTGCCTGCTTTCAACATTGACTGTACAAGAAGTCGTATTCTCTGTCTACACTTAAGCTGCGGTTTCGATTCTGTTATCGATGTATGCGATCATCGGCTGCGATAATAGCAACCCTTAGTCGCTTTTATGTTTAGTATGTTTTGCCTGGTCACCGCATGCATCAATCGCATCCCAGTGTGAATGTATACATTTAAATCAGCATGTGTTGCGCCGCCGTGTATGCCGAGCGTCCGCATTGTGTCCAAGTCCAACATTGCATTCAATTAACGAAAATTAATGAAAAAATTCAATCCAGCACAATCATCACACCGTGCAACGCATGTGTATCGACTTAATTTGCACAAAAGAAACCACTCCCAAGGAAGCCATTTGCTCAAACAGCTATGTGTATTAACCTACGGATAACGCAAGGGATATTCGGTCAAAACATACCCTTTTCGGTCAGATTCGATAGGTAAACGCAACCACTGCCTACCTACACACAAAACTTTTTGACCACTTTTGGACTCCATAACCCTCTGATTCTCCCGATAACGGCCACAATAGCACTGTATACAGACAGTAGCTTCTCTTAGAACGAAATTGAAAGCAAAGCAAGAGATGTCATGAGTCGTAATGGCTACCACAAATCGTAATATGATAAGACAATTATACCACAGGCGCCATCCGTGCCTTTGAACGAAATACACAGAAAGAGAAGTCTCAAGCGTTCATCATATGGCTGCCACACCCCCAGAAAAACACTGCAGAAATGTTCACTTTCCACAACCCTGAGTCTCGTAACGGCAAACACAGGCGTTTGTTGTACTCCTCTGCTCACTTACCTCACACACTATTCCTGCCACCCGAGAATACGCTTAATGTTCTCTCTATATACTTTGACAATAGCGAGGTAACCTCTGTCTCTCATAACCACCTAACAACGCTCCACAAGATACGGTGTGGAGATTCTATCTACATCTCTTTCCAACAAAAGTATTTCATCAAGTGTTTTGAATTGCATAAATTTGAAAAAATATACTATGAGGGCCGTTTGCGCATGCGCCTGGGTAGGCAGTGGGTTGTTTTATATCATAAGCAGAGAATCAACGGGTTAATAACTAGTTTAACCTCCCAGCTGTAGCTCACTCAGATTAGAGTTTGCGAAAAAAGTGTGTCGAGAGCAGCTTACTCCATATGGAGTTTCGATAGACTTGATGTAATAAAATGACAATAAAAAGTAATTATTTCACTGTAGTCTTTTCTTCGACTAGAAATAAAAGATGTAAACAAATCGCCACGCAAACTTGCACAGCGTTATTTTTGCATAGGAAAAATAGTATAAATTTACCTTCGATTAAAATTGCTATTGTGCTCCTGAGACTTGTACGGGGAGCAGGTGAGAGAGAATCGGTCTTTTAGGTGTGTGTGCGGGCGTATTTGTGTGTATGTGTGTGTCCTTAACTACCGATGAATTTGGTCAACCTGATCTTGATTTCCGGTTCGCCTCATGTTTTTGCCGGGCGTTTTCCACTTTCACCATTGCTTCTCACCCGCCAGAGAGCCTAAAAAATTTACAGACAAAGTTTGGATGCACAATAGCAATTTCAATGGAAGGTAAAATTATACTATTGTCACAGTATAAAAAGAACAGTAAGCTCACTCTTGGCTTGCAAGGCACGGCAGGGGTAGGTTGCAAGGGAAGTGAGCAGAGGGGTACGTTACGCCAAACGCTCGTATTTTACCGTGATGCGGATGGGGGCTTGAAATTTCTCTTGCGCCCTTGCTCGACTAGCCGTATAGCGGCCATATGTCACTGTGGACTTTTTTCGCTCATAGGCCGGGATGTCTAGTAATCATATTACGATTTATGGTAGCCCTTAGCACTCCTTACGTCGCACGCTTCATTTTCAATTTTGTTCTAAGAGAAGCTATTGTCTGTATATTGTGCTATTGTGCTCATCTCACCTTGTCTGGGGAGAAGGTGGGACTGAATGTTTGCTCCCAGTGGTAACGATGCAATAGTTCTTACACATGCTCAAATAGTAGTAGAATGAATGCAGAGGGTTTTTCCATTCTCCTATTTGGTTTTATTTCTTTGCAATACTATTTTGAGAAGGTTTTTATCAGATTTCCGGTTTCCCCTTTCTAGTATTCCATCCAGTAAAATTTTTTGGGTCCAGCATAGGGATGCTACGGCCGAACGCGTGATTCCTGGCGTTGCTTTGATACCTATTTCTCTCAATATTGTTTTAAACCATGATAGATAGTAATGATTCAATGAACAGGTTGTACAGGCTGTGTTGTCTCTCATGTGCTTTACTCTGCCTCTTAATTTACCCAGTCCAACCTGAGAACTCTTATAAATCTCAACTCTTCCGGGTGTGGTATTGCTGACCTCCTCAGGTGTTAATATCACCTTTCCTAAATGACTGATATGTGTCTGATATGCGATTGTTTCGCATATGCATAGTAGATGCTCTGCAGTTTCAGCATTTTCTCTGCAAAATCTGCACATTTCATCCTCAGCAATTCCCATGATTTTTAAATTGAGGGCGGTTTGATAAGTCAGTGACTTTTTGAATAAAACAATTTTTTTTCGGCAAATAAACATTTTATTTTTCTA
>JAOPUG010000004.1:19914681-19931059 GCA_027564375.1 Micropterix facetella | reverse complement strand
AAGTCTAAATATAATCTATCTTCTTGCCATTCTTTGGGATTTCTATTCTCAAAGCTCATTCTTCAGCGAGTATTCGAGTTCATCGCATGATGGGTCGAATATCATTTTTACAATTCTCGGTGTATTTAACAGCCAAAATACCGCCCTTCAGTGGCAGCCAAACATTATTCTTTTTTTTTATCATTTCATTATGGGCGAGCAGCAAATTGATAATATGCCTGTAACTGAAAAGTTTAGTTTCTGTTACTTTTCACTTATTTGTTTATCAATAAAGTTTTTAAACTTATGGACACTGCCCCACACAAACTGTCTCCTTTGAAAAGTTTATTCCATTAGTCGACCATGCGATCGAGACAAGGGGTGTGCTTTGATGCAAAATCTCTTTTAAGTAAGTTTAAAAGAAAGTCCACGAAGTTAGGTGTTGTGGTTGTAGGTGAAGATTTCGTCTACACCAATACCGCTGTAGAAATTATGGAGCATTTTATATTTTCCTATCATATCACCATGTTTACGCCGGTCAGATTTAAGAAATGCAACACTTCCTCATACTCTAGTCTCTTTAGTTCTTGAAGTATCTTAGAAAACATCTTCGATAAAATAATGTGATCATCGGCTATTCTGATTAGATACCACCATATGGCGCTTCCTAATACGACCAAAAAAAAACAAGTAGAACCCATGGCAAGTATGGTGCTTGGAAATTCCAATTGCCAAAGAAATTAATTCTGACGAATAGATTATAATAGGTCCAAACATGATTGTAAAGCCTGTCCTAAAAATAGTAAATTCACATAGAATGCAAACACATGAAATCGAAGACTATTGCCGTTGTTTGACATTATAAGTAAGATTAAACAAATTTTCATGTCTTTTTTTTTTTTGCAAACAAATTTTATTTATAATGCTAACACAATCATTCAGGCAGACTCGAAGGAAAACCTCATTATAGAAATCGGCATTTTTGTTTTGAAATGATTCTTCATTCAGCAATATATCTTTATAAAACATCTTCTATAAACGGCATGAGATGACTTCCCACTACTGAAGATGTTACTTGAGTATACTTTCAGAAAAGGTTACTTAGTTAGTCCTGGTATTAATAAAGAAGCACGCAGTAAGTAGCAGTAGTGAATCAATTGATCTACAAGCCTGCATAGCCTTCCACAAAAAGTTTCTTGCTGGTATCAGCCAGAATGGCATTGGTCTGGGATATGGTAGTACAACCATGAGCGATGTGGACCTAAAAAAGTCCCTCTTACGAGGAAATTACAACAGCAACAGCATGGCTCATGCTGTTGGCCTTCAATGTTGGCCTTCAATGCAATTGATTCGTTCTCCAAACAGTGGTATTTCCCTTATAGTCTCTGATGCACAGCCCTCCATCCAGATATAACTCTTTACCACCCATCTTGGAAGATGGTCCTTATTGTAGAATTAAAAGTTCAATGGGAATCAAATATCATGAGCTTGCAATATCATCACCCGGAAAGGTTTCACTGTTCACCTTCACGCGGTTGAAGATGGCTCTCGTGGCCTCACAGCCAAATCTCTATTTCACCTCTTTAAGGATCGTGGTCTCTCCAGGAAAATAATTAACTCCTTCCTAGAAAAAATATCTAAAACTTTGAAGGGGGAGGAGTGAATGGGTGGTAAAGTGTATGCTCACATGTGGCAAGAGAGCTGTCCTAAACCTACCACAGCCGGTCGTTAGTCAGGTGTCCACTCCCCAAAAATGTAACAATAGTATTATGACGGGCCCGGCTCCGGTCGGTGAATTCCATGGCAGCTCCGTTTATATTTACTATTATAACCTTTTTAATAGAAAGGCATCAGACAATGTAATATTTTTTATGGATAGCTCCAAAACAAATAAGAGACCGGGGCAGGGGCATACTTGCAATCCCTTGTACTAATGATTGAAAAATCCCTGGGGCCAAACTCTACGAGAAATTGCAATCAAGGCATTAAAGGGAAAAGACATACACATATATACATACAGCAGATAAGTGCTTCTAGCGCTTAAAGGCCACAGGCGACATCCAAATTAATCAAGGAACGCCTTGGGGCACGGAAAAAATATGAAATGACAACAGTAAATACCCCACATGGCTGAAGGGACATAGTGGAATGACTCAAGAAGTCGCTTTTCCCACATTGCTAACAGTGACATTATATTGAAAATTTAAGTGGTAATATCTGAGCCATTAATGACACTTTGAGGCTTAGCATTTTCAATTCAGTGACGGGCATAGTTGCAAATTGAGAATAAGCGGCCTCTTTTTCCATTAAATCCATTAAAAAGTCATTTTAAAATATTAAGTTCCAATGGTTAAATTTTGATAAAACCAAGTAGAATTTTTTTTTCACTAGATAAAAAAATGTGAGAGAATAGAAATAGATGGCACTAGTTGTCATAGAAAATCGTAATATTAACTGCATTTTGTACTGAAGTAATACCAGACTAATCATTTGGATTTCAGCATTTGTTTTATTCTTTTAACTGGTGAGAAGTTCACATAGTTCTGATTGGTCGTTTCGTTAGGTTACAGGCCTTAAATTTACAGAAATTTGCACAAAATAGCCGTTTGGTTGTACCACTATGCAAGGAATATAGCGCATATTTTTTTAGTGTCCAAGGAAGGTGCTGAAGTCAGCTTGCAGTGGTTTCACCGAACATATCCGGCCCATTGGCAGTATAGTAGGACATCAGACGAGGTCGGGACTAGTGAGCGGCCGCTTTACAGTTCTCCAGCGCGCGTTACTTTTTGGCTTGCTACAAGCCATCAGTTAGTTTGCGATGACTAGGATGCGGAGAACCACCATTCCCACCCTCGACCTCCCTCTCTCTACTTATCCATATTCTGTAGGATGCCTCCAGTGACGCTTTCGATGCTCTCTCCATATATGAGCTCAGCGCCATCTTGGCAGGCCTAGATACTTAAAGAGACTGTAGAGTGACTTCACTAGAGTCCTCTTGCTCCGACTTCCACCGCGAAGCGATCAGTCTTGAATCCGTTTCTCACTATCCGGTCTACTAAGTTGCGGTACTTGTTTACTTTGAAGTTGTGATCCTTCGATATGTTACTCACCCATGGAACTGTAAATTCAACAAGTATTACATGTTTGTCGTCTTGAAGAATATGAGTATGTCCGGTCTGTACAGATTTCTGAAGGCATTGGTAATGCAACTCATGTGTGTCCATCGACAATTGCCAGTCATTTGCTGCTCCCAGAATTGAGGAAGGTAGGGCCCTAATTTTGGGGCAGATTTTCGGCTCCAGATTTCACAAAGTTGACCTTCTGGAAGCCGTTACTGGTTTGTCTTTTCTGGTCCGTGCAATGGATAGGCTAATGGTCGTTCTGACAATTTGGAGGACTTTATCATGGCGGTAGGAATATTGACCTCTCTCAAGCAGTATTTTACTAAAACCATCAAGCATACCAACTGTTATGGTCATTGCAATACTGGTGTTTTTCCAATACATTTTAGGCATTTAAGACTGCAAAATTTTGGCATGATTTTAAGGTAGTATTCTAAAGTTAACACTTATATTTCATACTGATGCGGATGTAATTTATATTATGTACCTTTATTGCTATTTTTTATAGAAACCCAATCACCACAGCTCATATGCCGAATGCAAGTCAGCCGTCAACAAAAAAAAAATACAGCTGCACTGAATGCGGTCGCGTCTTTCAAATGAAGTATTACCTTAAGCGTCATATCAGAAACCATGCCGAGCTCCAGTGCAAACACTGCCCGAACACCTACATTGACAAGAGTCGGTTCATCCAACACGTCAACACCCACTCCAGTCAGCGCCCATACAAATGCTCCGTTTGTTCAAAATCGTACAAATCAACGAAGCAGCTCCGCGATCACTCGATGACCCATCGGGCGCTGCGTCCATTCACCTGCAGCAAGTGTGGAAAAGGATTTTTGACACAGTTGAAATTGCAACAGCATGTCAACATTCATACGGGAGAAAAGCCATACACTTGCGACATCTGTCGGAGAAATTTTACCAATTTACCCAATTTATTAAAACATAAGATGCACCATCCAATCGATCCGGAAACCGGCATGCCCACATCGACGCCGCAACCGGCCACAAACGTAACAACATTTATTTGCGACATATGCGATACGAAATTTGTTAAAAACAAGTATCTACTGCGTCACAAGCGAACAGTTAATTGCCGTAAGAACACAGACGAAAAACCGTTCATTTGCGTGACATGCAAGAAAGGATTTAATAGACGCTGTAATCTGAGAATGCACATGAAACGACATCCCCAATGCGATGTGCCGCCGAAATCAGCTGATTTATTAAATTATTTTACGGTAATAAACTACCCGGATGGCAAAGTTTTTTACCTTTGCAATATATGCCTCAAACAGTATCTGAATAAATCATCCGTAAAGATGCATCTAAAAAAGCATGTAGCAAAGGCTAAGGATCTCAATTGCGATCTTTCCAATTTACTGCCAGAAACATGCTCGGTCCCAGACGATTTACTAGAGATATTACAGGATGATATAAATGAAGATTTTGATACTAGCGTCACGAATGCTGTGGATTCCGGCATTGCTGATATCTCGTCCTCGTTCCTCACAGACCTCGAATCGTATCAATTGAATCTGTTGAAAGATGTGACCGATATAAACCCCCAACTTGCACATGTAACCGACGGTGCTCTCGATGATTGCATTTTGAGCGTACCTCTAGCAATGGTCCTCCCTGATGTAACAGACGAAGTGGAAGAAACAACTTTGGGCGACGAACCACTGTCGGACATGATCGACAGTATCACCGATCTGCTCGAAAACGACCCATACTTGACCAGCGTCACCGAATTCTTCGACAACGATGACGAAACAATCTGACAAATTCGCCATCACCGCATTAATAATTCGAATTATCGGTTATATTAATATATTTGTAATAATACAACATCGTTGATACTACAATATGTTAGATGCGCCAGTCAGAGACAGAAATGACAAACTATTTAAATGGGAGTGTTCACTCATTGGCATAATATTATGATCTTTCGGAATAATAATGTATTGTATTATCAACGGCGATAATTTAAAAAACCTAAATTGCCAAAACATATCTTAAGAATATTTTTACAAACGAGTACAAATTCAATGTTTAGCTGCAACTTATGTAGACGTAATGCCCAACCATTTATAATAATATTATATCAATGTGATAATATTATATTGAGATGAGGTGATATTTTTGTTACGTTATTTACTGAAAGACTTTTAATATTAATGTTACAATCTCTAGTCTAGAGAAGTCCAACAAATTCCAAGTAACTTTATTACCTCTGTCTTACATATAATAATATTCCAAAATATCGCTTTCATTTTTAGGGCTGGATCTTATTGTGAATTAGTCCTGGGCATTACTCATCGGTAATTTCTTACACTGTTTACCAAATATTGTCAATGGTTCATATTTTTTTATAAAGCCCAGGACTAGTGTGGATTTTATGAATGGGAAGAACTCATTTTCTGCGTTCAAGGCTGTGAAAATAGGATATGTATGTTTAAGATTGTGTCCAATTTGTGTGTAGGGAAATCCTTAATTTTGAATTGTTTTGATTGCGGGTTTACACTATCAGGTAATTTACGTAGAATGTGGATCATACGGATTGTTCACGTAACAATTATTCAGACGTAAATTGGTAATAGCATTGATGATATAGGTTGTCAGATTGCTCATTCCCATACTGCTTATTAGTAGTTGTGATTTTATACCAAAACACGGCAAGTAGATGGCACTCATAGTTTTAAATACCCATTTTGTGCGCTTTCATTTTTAATAAACCAATGTAGCTAGATAGTGTTCAAACAGCATTTTGTCACATCTCTTAAATTAAATAGCGTTATAATAAGTTTTATTCATAGCTCTTATTAAATGTATGTAATTTATTAATATAAAAATGACAAATTGTCAATCGGGGAACAAAAACTTAAACAAAGTGAACCAAACTCCGATAAATCAGGAACGAGTTCTTTATTCATATCCATTCAGATATTTTCATATTTCAAATAATGATAATTTTATTTCCGAAGTATCGAAACGATGTTTAATCGCAGTGGGATTGCTTGAGGATAATATTATAATTAGTTCATTTTAGCGAATATCCACAAAATATTATAATAAATTATTTACTGCTGATTACCAGAGTTCGCGAGCAACTCTCCCAATGCATTGCTTCCATGAGGACATTCCTGATTAGCTGAGGATTTCCACATTTTGGGAAATGGCCGCTTCGACCAATCGGGCAGTTTCATCAAGGAGGCATCGTTCCTCGACGAAACCATCACGATTGTCATCCAATGAACGTAGGCAGCACGGCTACAGAAAGTTTTCTTTATTGTGGTTATCAGTATTGTCGGTTATCATTTGCAAAATTTCAGTATTTTGGAAAATGTATACAAACTACCTTTGAAATTTACCTGTTTTGAATCTTCATAAAATAATCTTTATACGAAGGTCGATCAATAAATGATCGATGTTAAGAATGAAGATGCAAATTTTTGAATTTTTTTGTTTTTATTTTTCAACTCCCACACTTTTTCTTTTCCCAAAAATTCTGCCATTTCTTTAACCCCTATTATGATTTCTCAAACTATTCAAAATACGTCTCAGCAACCTCCTCGTTTGAGCTGATTTTTTTTTTCTCCAAGCTATATTTTCATGTTGGAGAACAGAACTTTCCGGCTTATGGGACCGTCTTTGCCTTCTTCGAAGCAGATTCACCTGGAAAAATCCGTTGTTTTGACTATCGCTTGGTCTCTGGCGTATTAAAATTTATCCAGGTTTCATTAACGGTGACGACTCTATGCAAAAACTCCTGCGAATTTTGCTTAAAGAAGTCCAAACACTGCTTCAACATTAACAGCCGTATCCAATTGTTGTCCACTGTGAGCAATCGCGGTACCCATTGGGCTGACACCTTTCTCACATTTATCTTATCATTTAAAATATTAAGTGCCATTTTGTACGACACGCCTACAGCCTCTGCTACTTCGCGCACTTTAGTTCAGCGATCAGCGAGAATCATGTCGTGGACCTTTTCAATGATTTGCTCGCTAACAACGTCTGCTGTGCGGTCTGGCCGCTTCTCATGAACCGATATCTCACGTTTGTCAGAGATGGTGAGGAGTCCCCATAGACAGCATCCAACTTTGCTTTTATTCGTTCGCATGTTTTTCCATCCAAAAATAAAAAGCGAATTACGGATCAATATTGCTCTTTTTCCATTTTATTGAGGTGTATCTCAAGCCAGTTGGACACACGAGTGGTACAACTGGCTGTCAAATAAAAACTAACCTATGAATCAGTCTGAAATTTAGTATTGTGTCGTTTGACAGATGGCAGTACATGACGGTAATGCCAACTGGCCTTATTAACGCCACCTGTCTTCTAACACGGGTACTTGTTAATCAACCCTCGTATAATTGAGTTTTATTCTAACCCCAATATGCAATGACAATATTCATTTATGATATACCAACTTGGAAAAATCCACACTTATAGCTGATTCTCTTTTCATTTATTTAATATACTGATACATAATATTTTGACAACAGAGCCGAAATATTAACGAATAATTGAAATTATCGGCTCTTGATTTAACGAAACAGGAAACATCGAAACTATCGACACTTGCTTTATCGAAACAAGAGCATTATCAATCTAGTAAAAGGTGAAATGTCGCTGGAAAATAGGGCCATCTCCCTTAAGTAGAATGACGGTAGATGGCACTAATAATTGAATATTATGTTGCTATCATTGGTTAAATAATGGGTTTTTATATTCAGTCAGATTTTTATTAAAAAAAACTGATGATTAACACTTTATTATAAATGACCAAATAAATTTACTATTATTTTCGCCGATGATGTTATCACTGCCACCTGCATATTTCCGATGCAGAAAGGTTACTAAAATGCAATATGGGACAGCAATTTAATACCCTTTATAATCAATGGTTATAGTGTCAGAATATAAATGTAACGTTTGATTTGATTTTTATTATGTACTAAAATAAGTAATGAAAGTACAAAATGGTGTGAAAGAGGATGAAAGCGGCGAAAGTTTTTATTTTTTTATTTTGATGCATGAATTGTATTTGCAAAGGTTCTGTTCTGTGTATATTTTTTTTCAAAGTTATGTTGGGACCTGAGATATAATGTAGGGCATCGAAACAAAGAAAATATTTTGTTTAATGTAGTCGTAACCTCAAAACAATATACCTAAATATTAATTAAGTATTAATGCATGAATACCTCACAAATACCTCAAAGTAAAGAAGATACCTCATATTTTACAATTATTATACACTACAAATCTGTTCTATAAGTCAGTGTTAGAGAAACAGTTTTAAAATTTAAGCTTGTATTGTACATATTTCTAAAGGTGCGGTCCGGAGAACGTGTCGCATGATTGCACATCGTGCAATGTGACATAACTGCGTATTGTCACAATGCCACGAGGATTTGTAGGAATCCAGTCTGGAGATCAAGTCGCATGTAAAACACATAGACTTTGCAGTCGCTGTTCGAAATAACAGATGAAGATGGAAAGGTTGACATGATTTTTTTTTGTTACAGTTATCCCAGTCAAGTTAGTTTTAGAGCGATTTTATTATTTTAATGAATAGTGCATTCGAGCAGTACACACTTATGTTGAAAAATCCAACAAATCGCATGTGCATTTCTGGGTATAGAGCTTTTTCAACTTATAAACACATAATGATTTGTACTTAGCTTAACCTGTACATTAGGTATCATCAGGTAGCTACTAAATAGATTGGTACGGAGTAGCGGCAACACGAGGCATATTGTAACACCCCGCGAAAATCGCAAACGGTAGCATTATATCATTTAAATAAAACCTCAATAAAACTTTTTAATAGTTTGAAGAATATTATCAGCTGTAGGTGAAATAGCAGTTGAATAAGGATCCCGATATGTTAATTAATTCCATTATATGATTTTTCATTAAATAAATAGCTTCTATGAATTTTTCCAGGGCGTTACCTTTGATTATATAATACAAAATCAATGGCGCTACTGCATGCAGTATTCTGTTGCACTATGTTCCCTTGGATAAATCTGTCTGGTAACTGTATATGATATTCTTCCCCGACTGCTTAGTCTATATATAAATAAAAACTGCAGTTATATTTTTTCCCCCCAAAAAGATTTTTAGTAGTAAATGATTTTTAAAAAAATTAAGCCTTCACGATTAAGGGTTTTCCGATAATGTTTAAAGTACAATCGATGTATAAACAACAAAATATTGTTGTTATGCTTTGTGCCTACTGGGGTACAGACAATTATATCATTGATTAAATATAATCAGAGATTTACGAAAATCTCTATAAAGGTTGACCAAAATGGTTATCAGCACTATGATTTAATAAAAAACCTAACATTTCTGTGATAATTTATTTATGAAAAAGTAATGTACAGACAATGAAAATTTATGACCGTAAACAATATTTTCCAAATGATATCCATTGCACTCTTCAAATCGAGAATGAACATAATTGATAACGCATCTTCCTCGAGATCAGTCTTATTTTCACCTTGATATTTGCTTTTAATTGATTTGGCAAATATCGAGGATGCTGGATTATTATCGTAGACCTTACTTTTAAGGTAACCCCATAGGAAATAATTGAGAGGCAATAAGTCGGGGCTCCTAGAGGGCCAGTTAATATTGCCTCTTCTTGAAATCACTTTATTGGGAAATAATTCTGAACAGCTTTGATTGCCTTATTTTACGTGTGACATGTGGCACCGTCTAGCTTAAATCAAGTTTCTAAATTTAAAAAAACCTTGAAACTATAGATGGCACAAGAAAATCTTGCAACATTGCGCAATATCACTGGGTATTAACAGTAAGTTCTCGTTCATTTTGATCCTCAAACAAGTACGGTCCGATGATGCCATTAGAAGATGTAGCAGCCCATATAACCACCTTGGGGCTGTACAGTGGACGTTCTGCTTTCTGCGAGGACTACTCTCAGACCAGTACCTGCGATTTTGCTTATTTACATGGGCCGTTGAAATTATTTTGTAAGTAAAAAGACCGTACGCAAAAAGCCAGTAAATGGATCCATTGCAACTAATATTCCTTGTACTGCTTTACTATTCGACCTCCACACCGACTGCCGCTGTTGCCACATTTTGCAGTAAATAGTCAAACAATATGCCGATAACCTTTTTGGTCAAACTATATAATCAAACGCACACTTACGATTTGTTGGATATTTCAACACAAGTGTACTGTTTAAGTAGGTAAACTACCGAATAAAAAAATAAAATTATGGGCATCAGACGCCAGAACACCACAGAACTAACTCTAGACACCGGAACAACGCGGAAGCATAAGTCACAGCGAAGCGCGCACACCTCCCCCCAATCCAGCGCATACTGCCCATAGCTGACGCAAGCATCGAGTTATTGACCGACTGCGCCCGTTCAGAACATTGCAGTTGTGCAATGTGATCTCCAGACTGGAACTTAAACTGTTACCCATGTCATTTTATGAATAGAATATAGAAATAATCATTAAACATTGAACTCGTGGATTCCTGTCTCGAAACATTGATATTTGTATGTAAAATTTCTTATGTAATATTACCAAAAATTGCTCTCCGCATAAAACGGAAGTAGCATGATCCGCCCCACTAACGGAACCATAACCGTGTTTAATATATTCACATATGACTATGTTTTTTATTATTATTATTGACGATTTAAAATTACATGTTTATAATTGAAATGTACGCTATCATAAGGAATCACTGTGATAGGTACTTTAAAAAATAAATATATGAATTTTATTATTTTGTTTTAATAAGAAAAATAATATCAATGCAATACTTAGTGCTTTCCATGTTTTCCTTCTCTTTAAAATCACAATAATTTTGCCGTAGGTAATACTATAACAATTCGAAATTGTTCTACGACAGAAACCTACAATGCCTCACTACAGGGTTGCCAGATGTCTTTTAAAATCACAATAATTTTGCAGTAGGTAAACCAGTTCAAAATGATTCTACAACAGAAACTGCCTCGCTACGGGGTTGCCAGATGTCCTCTGTTTTAGAGGACGTCTATTTTCCAGCCACAAAAATTGATATTTTTCTTTATTTTTGAACCACACACAGGACAGCAAATCGTCTTTTATTTAGGTCCTAATATGAATCTTTACTTGGACATCTTGCGATTAACACTCTTCAAAAAAAATTGTGCAAATATTAATGTGTAATATTTATGGATATTTGCATATAGATAAATAATAAATAAAACAACAGCTCCATACAGTCAAAAATAATTTATACTTGCATATAAATAAATAAGAAATAAAACAACAGCTCCATATAGGCAAAAATAATTTTTCAGGTTCAAAAACAAGAGATATTTCCTAAAAAAATCTATTGTTAGTAATTATAAACAAAATCGTAGCGGCAGCCCTGAGCTGCGCCTGAGTACTGGTGACGTCACTCGCTTCGATTTCAATTTTGTTCTAAGAGAAGCTACTATCCTATATATTGTGCAAATACCATCACCCAGAACGGCTTCAATGCTCACTTTCATCCGGTGGAAGTTTGCGGTCATGGCGGCCTGCCAGTCAAGTTTGATTTTTTTGAAAGATTCTTCACATAAAATGTCACCCTTCCCCCCATCCCCCAATATAAAAGGAAAAAAATATATAATTTCATGAATAACTGACCGTTAAAACCTTTTGAGAAGTTGACAAATAATTGACCTTCGAGAATAAACACCTATGTTTCTTTACCATAGGTGGCACTGATGTCGAATTGTTTTGACATTTCAATTTTGTTCAATTTGTTCGGTCCGCTTGTGGCATATAAATAAACATCTTATTCTCAACCAATCCTGCACACGTTTGCGAACACCCATTGTATTGAGTGCACCATTGATTGAGTTTGGCTAGTTCAACCGTGTTTAATATAGAGCAAGTAATTAGACAAACGGCATTGCAAAACTTCCAAACTAATGAAAGTTTGGTTAACTACTACATCGGCTTGAGCGTGGCTCTGGTTCCAATTGACTTACCATAATTGATTAATGCTCTGCGATAATTAAGGCGTTTGTCGATAAGAACAAGAGGATTGTATATACTGACAAGTGTACACTCTAAATTACTAAGTACGAGGTCTTATATTCTGTCCAGCTTCTTATAGGTACTAAGTGTTATATTGATTCAATAGCAGAAATGACAATGTATCGATAAGATGACCAATGAGACTCTCAGTATATTGCACACCTTTATCTTTAGGATGACTACTTCTTATGTCAATTAATTTTAACAAAAATGTATTAATATTTACCACATGATCTCTGGCAGGGGGCAAACAGCAGCAACATAGATGGAACTATGATTTACAATTCGCAGAAGAGATTCTCCGAACGCTATTCTGGAGTCGCGAACCATATACCTCGAAATTTATCCGTGATTGTTGGAAACATAACGAAATCGTAGGGTGCATGGACCGGACTTTATGGAGGGGGGAGGGGGAGGCAGGTCCTGCAAAGGTGGACTAATCCCCACGTAAGCGTGCCGAATGGCGGTGCTGAACGCCTATCAGTAAGCCACCGCTCCAGATTGACCAGTCAGAGCATAGTTTCGATCCCGTCTAAAGATAGAGTAGCGAGAGTTTTCTACTTTTTTGCAGACGATATGAAAATGTACACACCGGTTAATTCCCCTGACGACTGTCAATCGATCCAGTATGATCTAGATAGACTATCACTTTATTGTTCCTCGAATCGTTTATTCTTGAATGCCGTGAATTGTATCGTTAGTTTTACACGGAAAAACAATATTTTAACTTTTAATTAAACTGTCAATGGTTTCCAGATAACCAAGAAAGATGCAACCGGGATCTAGGAGTTATTTTGGATAGTAAGTTATTATTTAACTCTCACATAGATATCATCTCAAAAAAAGCATATAGTATGTTAGGGTTCGTACTCCGAACGTCAAAACAATTCTCTCTTACTATTGTACTACGCATTCGTCCGCAGTCACCTTGAATATTTCTATGGTAATGAACTCTTCATCGTTTCTAAACTTTTTTGTTATGCAAATTTACTATTTTTCTTTTTGAAGACTATCACGCTATTTGCATTTATAAATAAATGACTAAACGAAATTTACCGCGTGAAGTCAGTCTACCCTGGACAACATAGGTTGCAAAACTCCGTTTTGGTGCTAAAAAACTTCATGCGGTAAGTTCGGTTAATCTTATTTATATTTAAAATATTCTTTATTTGTCGTTAAACGTTCAGCATGTATATGCAAAGTATTTAAAACGAATAAAAACAATTTCATTTATTTAATTTGCTATAATATCCTCAGTCACGCACAGCCAACAACCACCCATTTCACTCGTTAAATAATGTTTAAATAATCTCTTTGAATAATATAAACTTATCGCCAATACTATTTTGAGTCGAAAATGAAATTTTGAACAAATTATGTCGATGTTGTTACAAATTTATATAGGTAGTGTGTGTATTAAAGTTTTTCTGTTTCAAATTTTCAATTATTTTTGTTTTATTTTTGCAACTAGGCAAGGTCGCGTTATTTGTAAATGTTGAAAAAAATATATTCAGCGATGACAGCAACAAAAGCCATTCAACCTCCGAAAGAACTAAACCAACCATCGAATTTATATCAACTCGGATAGCCAGGCAGTTCTTTAAGCCCTAGCTTCGGACACTATAATCTCAAATTGGTACAAAACTGCGTGGTACTTTTGAACTCCCTGGGAGAAAAGAAACAGGATTGTTCCGAGCAGGGGTCGAAGGCAACAAAAAGACGACGAACTTAATTAGGCGGGAGCAAAGGGAATGTTATACGGTCAGGAACCATGTTGTGGCAAACCAAAAATCCTAACAAACATAAAGGCTTGAATCACTTTAAATCACTAATCATAGCTTACGACCGTAAGATTACCCATGAGGCTTTAGCACTAACTAGGAACAATTTACGGATATTGGTGTGGGCGCTCACGGGGCATTGTGGCCTGAACAGACACATTATCAAACTCAGCTCCGGGACACTAGTATGCAGATTGTGCCGAACTGCAGATGAAATTCCCCTGCACCTCGTGTGCGAATGTGGCCCACTATTGCATATTAGAGATACCCACCTGGGTAACTACTGCCTCCAAGTTGAATAGGTAAATCAACTCTCCATTTATCGGTGAGAATGGCGTGTCGTATGGACCTGGTGACTAAAATCACCAAAGGCCTTAATTAACATCTGGTGAATGACGCATGTCATGAGAAATACCTTCTATATACTTAGTATATAGGGTCTTGCCCATAAAAAGGGCGTATAAAGTTTTTTTCTGAATATATGTAATATTTTTGTGTTAAAAATATGTCTTATAATATACGAGAATGTTCAATGAATTGGGTTTATACTAAAATAAAAAAAAATAATATGAAACCCGATTCAAAAATAACAAAAAACGCTGACGAATTTATGTGAAAATTGCGTTATTTATCTAATGGACTATTCTTTGTTTTTCGTCTCATATTTTGCCTCATCTTCCACTTGATCCTTGACTTGCAATTTTGCTCGGTTATATACGATGACGCCTTATCGTAAATAACCACTTTCACGAAACTCGCTACGAATAAAATGTTCAACGAGAAAATAAATTTTACCAGTCGTAATAGTGAAACAGTATTATTAGGAAAACTAATCGGGTTACATTAAACCTAGCGCCATTACACGTACTATTACAACAGTAACACAATTGCACTGGATACCAACGCATTCTAAAGTAGAAAAGCCAGAATTGATGATGCCATTGCAGGGCGTTTTTGTTACATTTTATGTCGAAATGCAACGAAATTTTTATGTCTAAGGATAGGCGACGATGGATCGACACCTAACCGACCAAAACATAAACGGTCCAAGGCCGCCCGAGGTGTTACCCCAAGTCCGATCGCAAAGCGGGTTCACCAGATTAGTCCCTCTTCGGGGAGGCTGCCGGATGGAAGCTGGGGGCGTTAGTCCGGCCGACCGAAGTAACAAGATGGTCATATTGCCCCATTAGCCCCCAAAGTATGGCACATTTGGAACCATGTCAGAACAGATTAGTAGGATCGCCAGTAAGAAAAATGTACCAATAAGAGCATAGAGTTTTTTATGTCGTTCGCCGCCGATGTTCATCGTAGCAAAACAGAGATTTAATTTATCTCAACTATTTTCGACTTCATTGTCGAAAATAGTTGAGATAAAATTAGCTTTTCAAGTATGAATGGTTTAAAATAATACAAATGTATTCGCTTATATGAGGGCCACGCTGAAAGGTTCGGAATGAAAAGAAAAAATAAATATTAATGTCCAGAAATCAATTTCTTCTGTCAATAAATTATTCTCCGTGAAGGTTAGGTTAGGTATAAACCATATTTCATAACATTTGATCCAAAACGATTATTTATCCAGTAGAGGTAACACATTATCGAAATTATCAGCCGTAACCCCTATATATACCCATCGGTAAAACTTTTTAAAGAGTTTGGTGTACTTTATGTGAGGTAGCTGTATCTATAATCGAGAGTTTCAAAGCAACAAGTATACCGAACAAGGCGATCCCTGGTAAATATGATAGACGTTCGTCTAATGAAAACATCCTTTGGTCAGAGACACCTGATGAGTATAGGCCCCAAGGTATACAATGAATTGGGTGAGTCGATAAGGACCATAAGCAGCAAAGACCAATTTAAAAATCGATGTCACATGTGGCTTATGAATAAAGGTCGTCATGTTAGACACTAATTCTAAGGCGGTTACTTATATAGATTGTTATATATTTTTAAAATATTTTATCCTCTTTATTCAGTCGCTGTTCTTGTCTTTTATCCTTTGTATTCGATTATATTCAAAGTTATATTTGAACTGGTAACATTCATATTTATATATTATATTATCCCCTGGCTTTTTCAATTTCATTATTTAACTTTTTATTACAATGTAATTTTTCCTTCTAAAATAATTGTTTAACCGCTATATCGTCTTATTTAAAGTCCTTCAACTATTTATTTTATTACGCATCACAACTATACGTCAAATTTTCGATTAAACCTAGCGCCATTACACCTAATAATATAATAGTAATACAATTGCACTGGATACCAACTTTTTCTAATGGACGGTCTATAACGGATGGTCCATACGGTACATACTTAAATAATGGTCGATAATGATGCCTCATAAAATCTTTAAGGTATCAAATCAAATAAAATATCGTACTTAAAAGTAAGATTACTTAAGAGTACCTACTTAAGATA
>JAOPUG010000004.1:19801563-19814284 GCA_027564375.1 Micropterix facetella | reverse complement strand
ATATTTAAATATATAACTTTCATATGTCTTATAAGTATACTAGTTTACGCATAATCAAGAATTGAAAGTTACACAAACAAGTAAGCAAGCAAAGCAAAAGAGAATGCGAATACAGCCAAATACCTACATTATTGTCCATAAGCAATGAATGAGCTTGCTCATCAAAATTAACGAATCGTACTGTTTTTTTATTCAAAAATATATTGCTATATTTCTTCGTTACGATTTGCAATTACAGCAACATGGCCACCAACTTGACCACCAAATTGTTTACATTTTCATCAGATTTCTATTCTAGAGTAGTAGACTAGTAGGTATATGTAAGGTTATGTATGACTTACCATGCGTTAAAATGTTAACAGTTTCGTTGTGTAGATAAAATAGACTGTGAAGGCAATCCTGGAAGCTGAGCAGCCGCCTGTATCCCGTGAGGACGTAGGGATTGAACTGGAGATGTCCCGGCACGTCCTTCCATTCGAGCAGCGGCTGCATCCGATTCCTGGACAGGACGTTGTAAGGTCTCATGACTCCATCGGACTTGCGCACGAGGAATCCCCTCTCTAGGGTCTTGGCGCTGGCGATGGACATCTCCTTCTCCTCGGGCAGGTAGCAGCTGCCGTGGCCGTTCGTCTCCCGGTTGAAATACGGCTGCATCTTCATCTCGGCGATTTTTTCTTCAAATATCAACTCTTCATGTTTTGCGTGTGTGGCATGACGAATATAATAATTTCTTAAACTTAAAAATGATGTTTTCATTTATTGGCAGCGTTGAAGAGAGGATGCCGCGCTTTTTGAAGGCACGACCGAGCCATGCTGCTCAGATTCGAGCTACCCGTGCGGCGACATTGGACGACATACCGCGAGATACTGCCTTATTGAACGTACAGCGCAGGTTCAAAGGCTCCACTTTTCAGCGCTGGGAAAACTCTGAAAGCATCTGCCGTACCTTTTACGGAAAATTGCCGTATTTGGCGGCTATCAAGTCGTTCAAATAGCTATTGCTATTTAAGCCGTGTTATGGAATAACTAATCAACCTACACGGGATTAGTTTTGAGATAAATGACCCTTATAATTTTAAATGCTCTGTAAAATGTATCGATAACATCTATGATGTAATTTTAGTTTAATAAAATATGTAGCCCTATTACGAATAAAACTATGATACTGAAAACCTTCTTTTGATTTCATTTATTGCCAAAAAATCAAATACCATTGTACGAATACGGAATTAAAAGAGCTTGTATCATATGGCTTAAACGGTTTTATTCTTGTCACTATCTCTACCAACTTTGATACTCGTTATACCGGAATAATAACTAAGTACTCTAAAATCAAAATAATATACCTGTGTACTTACTTACAAGGTATTCTTATTAACTTTGGTCTACAAGCAATGAAAGTAGTTTTGATTGGATAACCGTTTTTAGACATAATAATATACTCTCACATTTTGTAAAAACTAGTCAAAGATTTCATTCTAAGATTAACTAAATAATTTTCTAAATATAACACTTAACAATAACTTGCATGTAGGTACCTATAACTAGGTATAATATCAATATTATTTGCTTTTCATTTTAAAAAATACTTGAAAAACAATTTTGAAGTGACTTTTTCCATTGAAATATGACGTTATTCCTACACTTTTATTTTAATTTGTTTCTCTGCAAAATCGAGCACCTACAAATTCTGTCAACAACTAGATAATACAGAACTCATGTCATACGATTGTTTCCCTTTTGTTTATAATTCGCCTTTATTGCTACAACACATGACATCGCTCAATGGATTTCGCAATTGTTGACTGGAAAGTCAATTTTATGTATGTATATGTAAATATGAATTCAATAAAGATTCAATTCATTAATTCATGTCATTTTGACAATAAATTGACATTGGTACTTGTAGTACCATGCCACAGAAATGATCAACATTGTTGTTGAGTCATCAGTACCTACCTATATGGTTCCCACATCAATTTGGATTTTATTCCAATAAACACTCGGGAGTTTAAAAAAAATTGCTTTGGAAATTTATAATGATGCATACAAAACGTGGTATGTATTGGTAGTTATGCGTAGGTTTACCTAACACTCTGTAAATACAAAATAGCTATATCATAAACTTAGAATATTCTACGAGCAATACTCGTGGTAAGAATTCACATCGCTTTATAAACGATTTGTGATTTTTCAAGGAAAATTGCCGTATTTTTCCGTTATAGCCGTGTAACATTTGAACACTCCGCGCGTTTTAAAGTCTTCGAAAAAAGGAACATAATAATTATTAGCCGTATTACCATTGATATTTTTAAAAAACCATATAATTTAAATGAGAAGATTGAAAAACAAAAATCGTTTATTAAATAAAAATAATTCCCAAACAAATGAAAATTGCTGATCGTCGGCTCAGTCGGTACTACAGATAGCGAGCGGCGAATTCAAATACGCACTATTTAAAATCCGTATTTCGAAATCGTAGTTTAAACGCGCGACACGTAGAAGTGGCACTTTTAAAGTTTGAATTTTTAATTTACGCATAAGTATGGTCGGCATATATTGAGTAGATTTCAATTTTTTCACTTTAATCAGACGCTCGGTCGTTGCTCGACGTCCCTGCGCCATCGTCCTCTTGGCCAATTGCGTTGCGGCTGCGGGATCGATGTTTGGGCCTCTATTGCGAAGTGGAATACTCAAAGGATCGGCTTATCGGACTTGGGATCGCATTTCCGGACTCGCGAGCCTACTTTGGTCGAAGCTAAAGCAATTTCCAGCTCACACGGTACGTAATTCCGTCGGAATTCAGTATTTTCGCTTGCTGGAGTCGGCGAAAAAAGCCGATCCAGCTGATTATCAGCGCTTGCAAAACCAACATGGCGGCATGTAAATAGATGCTCTTCGTGTGACATTTGACAGCTTCTGAATATCGCTATTTTTCGCGGTTATACTTTGGAGTTTATGCTTTCTTTGTCGCGGAAAGATAATATCGTTCATTCTGTTAAGGTATGCAGTGTTTTAATTATCGTTAAATATATTAGCAAAGGTGTTGCTGTCACATTGAATATCAGTCGTTTCGCTGAAATATCTGCTATTTATTAAAATAATTTAATATTTGCAGCTGTTTCGTTGTATTGCGTTGACATTATAAGGAAAAAAATACTTCAAATTCAACAAAAAACATAGTACTAAAAAACCAGATCGTCTGGGGCAATTCTGCCCAAAACGTCTGCGATTATGATTAACGTTTAATGCGAAATAATCTTGATGCAAGCAAAAATAAATGTCGTTTAGCCAAAAAATGCTCAAATGCGTCCTTTTTGCGTTCGAATCTAACCTAAAAATCAACAATTTTGTTGCTTGTACTTGTTGGAACGTATGTTTATTATTTTTAAAGGTTAAATCAGGATATATCTATAAATTAAATGGAATTGGTCCCCATGTAATTGCTTCTAATAAAACATCCGACAACGATAACTGTTGTTGCATTACGAAGTGTTCACTGGGGCTATAAAACTCGGCGACGACCGACATGTACCTGCGGTCACTCTCCGTAAGCCCATTCAAGTGTGAAAAAAATTACATAATTCTAATGGTTCATCGCGAGTGACCACTTTGTAATGTGGTGACTATAGATGGTGATAATGAGGTAAAGTATCTAAGCTTTTGATCACGTAACCTATTATGTTTCATGCGTTATCGTGTTGATGTGTGATTTCTCCCAGATGTAATTCACGTCAAGCTGCCGATTGGAAATTTAGCCCTTTTAATTCGGCTCTGTAGGGCTGCATTTTTTTTTAAATTATTTATTTCTCCTGGAGACGGCGGCTGATGGTGAGGACACTGCCTGATGGCTCCGGAGTCTCTAGAGATGCATTTTGCCATCCCAGGTGTTTGGGCTCACCGTGGCCTTGAGGATCCTCGATCCTCTTAAAGACAGTATTAACTTAAAATTACAGTTTACCGCTCTAAATGGTTTTTAGGGTTCGTATAATGGTCTAATAGTTTTAGGCTTAAATTAGCGCATTATGCTCGCACTGAACGTGTACCTATAGCGGTTTATCTTCCTCCACATTTCCTGCAAAGAGGATTGGTTCTCTTTCCGATGGTTGTGAGGTGTTTGGTGAGAGTTTTATGACCTATCATTAGTCCTGACCTTATTTGTGGTATGTCCAGTTTGAGCAGTGCTTTAGATATATTTGCAAAGGTCGGCTTCATGAGGATTTTAAATTGTCTCATTTCGGGTGCTTCTCTCTAGTACAGCGGTTCCTAATCTAAGGGTAATTACCTCCAAAGGGGTAAAATGGAATTTTCCGAGACGTAATTGTATCATCGTTCAGTCACAAAACAAAATTATTAACAAAATCATCTGTATCAAATGTAACTACCTAATCACCAATCATTAGTGATTAGTAAAAAAAATAGTTAGTGCATTAGAATAATTTACGTAATGAATGCTATTACCTAAAACACGAATACAGTCCAACGATTTGGAAAATCGCCAAGTAAATGCTTGTGTTCTAAGACCCTTTTCAGTGGATGAAGGAATATTTCCTGATACTGAAATTGAAACTAAGGCATGATTCCTTGGACTTCGCGAAGACAACACACTGAAAATAGATTTCAAAAACACACAACTAGCAACATTTTGGCGAAAGATTAGTGGCAATTATTTATTATTATCAGAAAAAGCCTTGAAAATACAGATCCCATTCGCCACAACTTACACGGGTGAAAGTGGATTTTCAACAATGGTGACAATGAAAACGAAAGCAAGGAACCGATTTAACTTGGAGCTCGATTTACGATGTTCATTAGTTGAAACTGCGCACCAAATTTAAAAAAAATTGTTACAACTAAGCAATATAAACCGTCCCATTAACTACTTTTTGATTTAATAACAAATTGCTAAAAAAAACATGTGTTTACTTTGTTTGAATGATTAACTATTAATTAAAAATGTTATTTATTTTTCGTCATTTAGAAAAAACGAAATAGCGAATTTGTTTTTTAGACCAAACCTTTTTTGGCGGTATATGCTAATATCTAACCCACTTTATGGGCAATAGTCTCAAAAAGGTTAGGAACCACTACTCCAGTAGATTTCCTGTCCTCTATCTATCTACTTTTTGGTGGTTAGGAGATATTCTGATATACCTATGGCTGGTTGCGGGAAGGATTTCGATGACGCTACCCTGGCCAGGGCATCTGCTTCCTCACTTCCATATATAATGCTGTGTTCTGGGTTCCTATCCCACATGAGGGTTGTAACCATGTTTATCTGTTGAAGATAGTTCAATGATGATTGTAAGGGTATCTCAGACTAGCTGGAGTGACTATCTCTGCGTTTAGTGATTACAAAACCTCTTGGCTCTGTATATGTATAGTCTGGTATGCTAGAGATCGATGGTCTGTTTGAGCTCGTGTTGCAAGCCTGGGATAGTGCAGAAATCCTTCAGGCCTGGAAGGACGCCACTATCTGCAAACTCTATAAAGGAAAGGGTGATAACCTAACCCTGGCTCATATAGAGGAATTGCCCTACTCAGTACGGCTGGCAACATACTAGCCCATATTATAAATCGTCGGCTTGGAGAGCTCGCTTAGTGCATCTTGCCTGAGAGCCAATATGGATTCCACCTGAGCAGAGGTACAGTCGATGCTATCTTCATCGTCCAACAGTTACAGGAAAAGTCGCTTGAACAACATTGAACATGTGCTTTGTTAACATGGAGAAAGCCTTCGACCGCATGCCGAGATCTGCTCTGTGGATTGTTTCTACGAAAGCTGAATGTCCTAAGAAGCTCATTTATCCAGTGCACCAATTTCATGATGGTATGATTGCAAGGGTGCAGCACGAAAGTGACTACACAGACCAATTCTTGGTAACCAGCGGCGTCAAACAGGGCTGTGTAATGAGTCCGACCCTCTAGCCATTTATTTCGCCTACATACTGAGAGACTTTTATGGTGACGGCACTGGACTGATCCGCCTTAGCCTCAGGACGGATAAGAGCATATTCGACTTGTCTATTTGGAGCGAAAAGATCGGTAAAAGAGCTCCATCGTAGACGCGCTGTACGCTAACGATGTTTGTCTGATGGCCAGTGATGTCAGCAACTTGCAACTCCACCTAAACTGCCTTAATGAGTCATGTCAAAGGTTTGGTTTGATCATAAGTGTCCCAAAGATTCATGTGCTAAAACAACCTGAATACGGTACCACACTAGACCCGACGCCGATATCTTTGGGTGGAAAAGTACTCGAGGAAGTAACATCCTTTCGGGATCGGTGACAATCGACTCGAAACCGAAATATCGGATTGCTTTTTGGAATGCTTCGTAAGAGGGTCTGGGACTCGCATGACCTTCGGCTGCACAACAATATCACTGTATATAGAGCAATTATCTTGCCGATATTGCTGTATGCCACTGAAACATGGTGACTCTACAGAGGTGATATAAAGCGCCTCGACAGCTTCCATTTGAAGTGCCTACGATCAGTACTCGATCAAGTGGTAGGATCGAATACCAACCTGGGTGACACAGAGTCCCTGCTTATAAAGGGACAATTAAGATGGTGCGGTCACCTTGTGCGCATGGATGGCGGCAGATTGCCTAAGGCCGTTTTCTATTCGTGTAGGGAAGTGTACTCCTGGAGGTCAGTTTCTGCGCTACAAGGATGTCCTAAAGCGCCATCGTACCGTGTGCAACATCCCATGCGCGGGTTGGGAAGGGCTCGCACAACAGAGACGACAGTGGCGTAACTCTGTTCATAAGGCTGTGACTGATTTTGAAGAACATCGCTTAAAAGATCTCGATGCCAAGCGCCTCTTTAAAAATAGCTATCCGAAACCTTCCTATATCTACACCTACAATAGCAGTGGTCAGTTGCATTGTGCGCCCTGCAACAGAACCTTTAAAACCAAATTTGGCCTAGCCACTTTCGGGCACATAATCGCCTTACTTAAAGCCAGGTTCGCCATTGTCAGATACGACAAGGAGGACGATAGTCTGGTTGCTGTATTTCCTGTTTAGGTTTTCATACACGCATATATATTTTGGAGTAAAATATTATTGCATGCTTTGCTAAGGCTATTGTTATTTTAGCCCTTTGTCATTTAATTTCAGCTCTCGTTCCCTCATCCATTTAGAACCTATCTCTGTGTACCAGATAATCGCATTCGGGGGTACAATGCAATTTTGGTCTCAATGTGCTCTGGTCGGGAGGATCGTGCTGAAGAGATGTTAGGAATTAGATTCAGGCAACATGAATTCATATAATTTATGGCGGTGGTATAGAATCGTACAATAGGTAGGAGGTGCATACAACGAATTCATTGATTGCCCCATACTTCATGTTACGGAATCGTGGTAGCAACTTTATTTTTATGCCATAGACCAGAAATGAGAGGAAACTGTGTTTTGTTTCTTGTCAATTAATGTTTGTATATGATAATATTTCGTTTCAACAAATATCTCGCAAGCAAAGTGACCTTCAATTATTCTTGTAAATTTGATGCTTTATAATCTGACATGCCCACAAATCTGTTTTTTTTTGACCTGTCGGGTACGCAAACATATGCTCTAATATCCACTGTTTATTTTGAACTTACACTATATATACTGATGATGATTTTAGGGTTGGTTATTAGTAGTCTAAAACCAGCCTTGGTTCTCCATTTCGAGCTTTGTACATGAGCCCGTGTATACTTTCTTGCCTATAAGTCCTGTAGCCATGTCACACCAGCTGCTATTGGCAGAATCCACGAAAGTCAGGTCTCGCATGTTTCTCCCATATCTACTGAGTAATTTTCTCTGATCTCTTGTCTAATGCTAGGCATGCACAGATGACATGCTTTGCCGTCCCTACTCCATTTCACAGCCCTGACATGTCGCCTCATCCACGATGCCCAAACTGAGCCTGCAGTGCCTAGTGACCATGCCCACTACTATCATCGCAGGTTTGTCCTAGGTAGGCCCAAACAATACCTCGTCAGTCGAAAGTTAGGTTTTACAATCTGACTGCCTGCATTTTTCTGTTCTCCCATCCTTTCGCGCAGAGCCGTTATCACGTACTCTCTGCCAGTGGCAGTCTAGATTCAGGTTCGATAGTGATGCCTTCTGAGCCATTCTCGCTAGTCTGTCTGCTTTCTGAATTCCTTGAATTCCACTGTATCCTCTTACCCATATCTGGCTATTTGTGAGTATTTCTTGGCCAGTTTTGAGGATAGCTTTTGATTTATTGCCCGAAGCATCGATCAGCTATCTAACTATATATCAATTTGCTTACCTTGTATCTGCCTTCTTTTAACCTCATCTGCTGCCATTATGTTTGGGGGCATCCATTAATTACGTGTGGTATTTTCTTTAAAACCTGGATGCCACCCCTCTCAATCAGTGAGATATGGCAGGACCTCCCCTCTCCTCCCCCTCACCTGAGATTTACCCTATCCTTTTTAATTAATTAAATTATTCGTACCACTAAATACCTAATAATTGTAGTAAAATATATTTGTGTGAATATATTAAATGTTTTTTTTTGCTTTCTGTACTATTTATACCCTATTTTTATAAAATAAAAAAAATACCCAAAAAAAATGTCACCGTTGTATATTTAAGCATAAAGGCAAAGCGGATCTGTCATTTTTGACGGGTTTATTTTATTTTTTATTGTCTGCCCGGGATTAATTTTGTAATAAAAAATGTTTAATATGTTATAATAATGTATATTCTCTAACTTAAAAAGTTAAGTGAGATTTTCATTGAACCACCCCCCCCCCCCCTTCTTTAAATGAGACTTCGTGAGATTTTCCACACTCCTCGCATCCACATTTTGAGCTCACATAATTAATGGAGTTCCCCTTTTCAATCGTTTTCATCAGACTATTATCTGCTGTTTGCAGCTCACAGTCTGGAATGTGGTGTCGTGCCGCTGCGTCGCTTTGTAGTCTGCCATGTTTGTCTCATTAACTCACTTTGTATAATCATTTCCAGATGCCGCGCACCCGCAGACGTCACTACTCTTCCCGCAGCCAGTCCTCGGGACATGAGGTCAAACGTCGCCGGATCGATGACAGCCCACGCGAAGGAGACACGCACCGTAAGCGATCCAGAGATCGTGATAGGTGAGTCCACTTTCTTTAATCTGTTACCGTTGCTATCTTACTGTTGACCACTCTATAATTATATATCGAATAGTATACTGGAACAAGAACCATTCAATGAGAGTTGTGTACACACATCGATTTTGAATTTGAGGAAAATTGCTATAATTTTTCTTTTAATATTCCAATTTAAAAACAAAAACTGAAAGAAAATTAAAAAAAAATTGTTGGATTTTGATTTTTTTCTGGAAAAAATATTTTTTGTAGTAGGTGATTTTTTTTACAGGATATTATTCTACACAGAGTGGAAAATCGTCTACTTTTTTTTTGGTTAAGCTTTTGGTTATCAAGGAAAGCTTTATGTATGTTCAACTTTTGCATATTGTATATTTTCGTTAATGAAGGCCAGGAAGAGAAGTTACGATAAGTTGTATAATTTTCCCCTTAGTTTTTCATGTAGAATAATCTTCTGTAATTGAAAATCTTACTGTTCTATATATGAGTCTGCTGTTTTAGTTTTTACTTTTAAATCAGGGACATGATGTATATCAATGATACTTATCACTTTTTATGCCATGCTATTAGTTGTCTTATAATATTTATTATTAGAGTTTCTCATATAGTCACCGTTTACCGTTACTATTTTACGAGAATCACTCAAATTTTGGCAAAATTTTGCATGTAACCATATATCAGAAGGTATCTCGCGAATCTCCTTTCTTTAAGAGCTATATTATTTTCTCTGTATTGGACAGCCATCTTGCGCAGTCGAGCAGATTATATCACTTCTGAATTAGAAGATTTTTAAGGATTATTTAAAAAAGAAATAAATGTATACAGTATCATTATTGAGTGCCATATGCGATGATTGCGATCTAAACCTTCTTAAAAGGCCGTACCTGGCCTGTTCGATTTCGTAGCTACATGGCGTGAATAAAAAATAATATGGTCGTTTCCTTTGCCCTTTACATCGCTGTTGAAATGCTATGTCAGTGGATTCCACTGCATCGTGATATGATGGTGATGAAATGGAGAGATAGTCGATCAGACGGATACCCACACTTAGTCCTACTTTTAGGGTCATTGTGGATTTCCCCCACCTATGTATCTATTGGCTACCAGTCCGTGCTATAGATCCTTCAACCAGCTCACCTGAGAAACCTGCCGCAGAATCCACGACTGACGGAAGCCGCACACATCAGCCATAGCAACCTTATGTGTGCCAGTGTACTCTTGGCACCTTGTTTCGATATGAATTACAAAATATGAATGCATTTCATTTTGAGACCTACCCTGAGATCCCCTGTTCGCTCAGTCAATGAAGTGTCCATTGACCCTTTCTTTTCAGGCCTAACGAATGGTGGGCATATACATACAAAGGGTACTAGGAAAGTTTTGCAATGCAGCTTTGTTTATTTAATTTTTTCAAAGTAATTTCCTCAATATTCAATACACCTCTGCATCCTCCGAAACCAATCTTTAAACCAGTTCTGCCAAGTTTCACTATGGAGTATAGCACACTCGTTGTGCCAAGCCCGCAGAAGGTCCTCATCACGGGGAAACTGCCTCCCTTTTAGCAACAGTGCAAAGTCACAGGGAGCAAGGTTTGGACTGTAGGGAGGGTGCTAGAGAAGTTTCAGTCATGTCGTGGTCAAATATTCTGTGCAGGATTTGGTGCAGTGAGCTGGAGCATTATTGTGACGGAGGAACCTGGTATCCATTCTTGACTTTGGCCACAGGTTTTTCATAAATCCAATGACTTTAGTCAGGCACTGTTCAGTATACCACTTAGCTGTGACTGTTTTATGTGTGTCCAAAATGACACATTCCACAATTCCACTCGATTTGAAAAATACAGCTATCATTTTCTTCTTTACAGATCGGGAGTTTCTGACAACTATAGGTGTGTCCTCATCATCAAAGACCCAAACTTTTGTTTTGAGCCTTGGTCGGCACATCGTAATACTACAACCAAATCTCGTCTCCTATCACAATGTTGTTCATATACCGAGATTGTCCCTTATCAAACTTTTTTAGCATCTCCCGGCACCAAGTCACACGTCGTGTCATCTACTCTTCAGTTAGTCGATGCAGCACCAAGAGAGTACAAAGTTTCTTCCTGTGCAATTGATCATACAGAATCGAACAAATTACTGGTGCATTTAGGCCTAAAGTACCCTCTATCTGTTGGTAGGTCACTCGCCTGGCCTTCAAACATTTTCCTCAAAGCAGTAACGTTTTCCTCCGTAACTGACGTTCGTGGCCTTCTTAGCCTCAGCATCCTCCAGAGTGAAATTTCCTCTTTGGAATTCTCTACACCACCTGAATATCATTGTACGATGTGGACAAACATCACCTAGTGCAAGCATCATTTGTTCTAACCACTGGTCTAAGTTGTGATTGGCAACCATACATGTTGCCATTGCAAGTACTTTACACTCTGACTTAAAGAATAACTTAGCCCATCAGCTTAGAGCGGCGGCTACTATGCACATATGAACATGTTTCAACATGCAACAACAAGCAGCTTCCTGCGACTCATTGTTGCGTCATATTGCAAAACTTTCCTAGTACACTTTGTATCTCTTTCTCTCTCTCTCTCTCTCTCTTCCTTCGATGTGGCAAACTATAGGGCATAGTTTAGAAAACTGTACAATACTAATAATATGTAATGTGCTTATCTTCTGAATTTGTATTTCAACTGTTTCAGTTTTAACCAAGGATTGGAGGCCGGAATGAGCTGGTCTACCGATGGATCACACATTGATGTCCTGCTATGCGGAATGGCAAAATCTTCATTACAATTCCCATACTGCCAATGTTGAAACACAATGCGTGATTCTTTGGTGGTTTAGTGTTCCGAAACATTAGTCCTTGCGTTAAATATAAAGAATCAGGTTTTAGACTCCTTAGGGGAATGCTCGCATGAGCCAACATTATTAGTCTGGAGCCCAAACAATCGCTTCCCAGATTGGATTGCATTTACGATCTTGGTCGTTGAATTCCGTGGCAGCTCTGTTTATGTATTTCGTCTCTCTCGGTTACCAATCACAAGACTTCTATCGATCTCAAATTTTTACCCTGTAAAGATTCTTTAGATCAGGATAGATAACATGGTCAACTATCCTATCTGCTTTTTGCTACTTTATAGGAGACACAAAGACCATTTTAAAAAACAATAAATAAGCTTAGGATCAAACCATATGTACAATTTAAACCTCTTGCAGACCTTTTTCAGCCCTTATGTTTCATTTTTAAAAAAATAAAACCACGGAGAGAGATATGACACTTACGCACATTGACCTTGATCATATTTCCAAAAGTGTTAGGATATTAAACCAAGGTCAAGTAACATTTGTTTCAAAGTCAAGTAGCATATGGCCACTTGACTGTGGTCATTGCTTATTATTTAAAATCTGTTCATTTAGCCTATCTGGCAGATTGACATGTTTACCGTGGTGTTTTATTTTCATCCATACACTGTTTACTAAGGTCTACACAGACATGAGGGTTACCTGGGGTTTCCAATTTGGCTGCAGCTACAACTATAGTAGGGCCAAAATCATCGTGCACTTGGAGTCATAATCCATTAGGCCGGACGACGCGCGTAAGGATGTCCAA
>JAOPUG010000004.1:19709315-19727621 GCA_027564375.1 Micropterix facetella | reverse complement strand
TTAGTCAGCTGTTAACTGTCAAATTGGCTGTCGCTGGAAAAAATGTTGTCAATATAAAAACCAAACCTCTAAAAAAAACATCCTGTACTTACACTTATAACCATTATCAACCGGCACTTTAATTTCATTATAATAAAATTCGATTTGAGAACAATGAAAGAAGCTACTGTCAGTCCTGCATCACACTGCTTACCAAAGCAGTCCCGTCGCTATGGTTCTGCTATCCTCTGTCAGCTCCCCGCACCCGTAGATTATATGTGTATAATATTTCGATGACCTCATTGCTCTATACTGCTTAATGCCATTGATACGCTTCCAGCCTGTCATTTTAAAGGCAGGAGTGACAAGAGGGGTGTTTATTAGCCGAGAGGATATTGTGAGAATTTTGTATTTTGTGATTGAAACAATGTATATCTTTATTTATATTTAGTTAAAACATTTTATTTTTCCTAACTCCCTACATTTTGTTTTAAGGCAACCTTAACTAAGTAAGCACTTGTTTTAAGGGTGGCCTATACACATAGCTATAGTACTTAGGCCATACTGAAAGTAAAATACTTACAATATTTTTATCATATTTTCTGTATTTCAAAATTTTCTCCCTGGCAATTTATACACTTGTTCATTCTTTGAAACAATTGGGGAAAGCGGTTGGCCCAGTTTTCTTCAGGGGTCTCCTCGGTGGCTTCTCGGAACGCTATCGCCGCCGCTTCTGGCGTCTTGAACGGTATACCTCGAAGTCTATCGTTAATTTTTGGAAACAAAAAGAAATCACAGGGTACAAGGTCCGGACAAGGTCCGGATGCGTCATCAGTTCCAAGTGTTGAGGTCTGGAAAAACGCTTTTGTCATCTTAGTGCAGTAGACGGATGCATTTCACGAACTTTTTCTAAAACACAGGTCAAGTATATGTTAACGTAGGTACCAGTCAAAGTGTTCCGTTTTCAAAAATAGGAATCAATTTTTTAATATCTTTAACGCAAGTGGCCAGTTCCAGAAACTTTCAGTATGGTTCACGTGCTTGGTAATGCATACTTATTAAATATACTAAATAATACAAATAAAATCAATACTTGTGTCAAAGTTTAAATAGTGCATTAATGTTGTAAATGCCACTCCATATTTTTTTTAACTCATGAGTCTATGAATTAGTCATTTCGTGATGTATATCAAGACCGCATATTTTTTATAGTGGTGAAATCCTTGAGAAATTCAATTAATTTCCTACAAATTCTGTTGGAAGCTACCTAACCCCAAAATAGGCGTTACCTTTAGATTTTTTTGGATTTTTCGCTATGGCTAGATGAATGGACAAAATAATAATAATAAAGGTCCAAGCTTTTGATTTATATACGAAAATAATATTAATAAAAACTCTTTATATACCTACATAATTGTTTTATCAAAGAGGCGGGTGTAGCGAGACAAGAGCGGCTACGGACAGGTGCCCAATATCTTTCTTAAGTGGGTCATCCCGTGATGCGGGATCGATCGGTAATAAGATCGGGGAAAGATTTTTGTGCGATTTTTTGTAGCCTAATAAAGAGCAAATTCTGTCGGAAAAGTCCCGTCATTCTGACGGAAAAGTCAAACCTAAAGAGGTTTGCCCAGATACAATTACTGTTTCTGGCCCCTCGGATGTATGATGCATTTCTTGCAACGCTCAGCGGTAGGCTTAAGCTGAGAGCACCGCTTTTAAAGCGGAAGTCACCGGTTGGCTTAAACAGTTGAGACGAATGCAAAAGACAGCTGATGGAAATTGTGTCCTAATATATTAGGAAACTTTTATGATTTTTTTTGTGTATTTATAATTATATGTACGTATGTGTGCAGGTATATATTAAATAAATGTAGGAACGAATATATATACCTATGTATTTATTTTTAATCTATATGTGTATTTATTTTTCTTATTTACTTACTAAATATTTATATCTGTTCTTATTTACTTACTAAATCTTTATTTACTAAATATTTATATCTGATTAAAAAGAACATATTATTATTAATTCCTCAGTAGGTAACTATCCTTTTATTTTCACTATTTTACAACTAACTTTACTTTATCTCTTTCTTATTCAAATATTCTAAATCATATTGTCAATCAAATACTGGTTAAGGAAATTATATAAAAATAGGTATACTATGTATATATTATATTACAGGTATTACTCCAGAACAGACTGTGGTCTAGTGAAGTTGATAGAATCCAATCGCACTTTCTTTGCTTCGCAAACAATGATCAATTTCATAAGGTTCCTAGCCGCCTTCCATCTACGCGTATGGATCCACACGAATTAACCCAGTCGAGTGACCAGCCTCATGCTGCATTATATTGGAAAGTTATTCAAATCCAAAGCGAAAAGGACATCTTTCTCGTTTTTAAGCAGTTTTAACCATTCACTGTTATTTAGCACGCGCTTATTGGGTTATTGGATAGATTTGTATAAATATATAATTCACGATGCTTGTTTGAAAATTAGTTTATGTAAATGATATAATCTGTGATATAAACACGATTCTGACTGACGCTACTTTCTTTATTGCTTGGTCAACTATGTAAACTAGTGAAGTAATTTAGTTGAAATGTTTCATATATATATATTTTCACGCAACCTCGTATTTCGACAATATTCACCCATAATAATGTCTCTCTCTTAACCGGATTGAGGTCTTATTATATTATATGAACGCGGTTGATCTGGCTGGTTTGGAGGATTAACCGAGACTTGTTGGGAAGTGTACGTATAATGCAGTAGTCCCGGTTCGCAAATGACTGCTCTTATGCATAAGAGTGGCGGTGTAGGTGCGATTAGCGGACGGACGTGGGATTATTTCGTAACTTGATCGAATGGAGGTGAAATCTGCATAATGTTGCGCATATACTATCCATGCGATTAACCAACGTGATGCCTCTAAAATGAGATAGTTAGAAGGGAAGCGAATTGGGGTATTTTTTCATGTAATTATTATTTTTGGAAATATGGAGCTAATTTTATTTTCGAAAACCCTCTCCGGGTGTGGAAACTACAAGGTAAAGTATTACATTGTAGTTTTTATATTATATTACAATTCTATATTATTCTAAAATTAAATGCATTGAAAATAGGCACCTATCTATAAAGAGCCCGATTGCGTGAACTAATATTGAACTTCGTGAACTAATATTAGAAGTTAGTTCATGCGAACGAGACAGAGCAATACGGTAGAGTAGAATATGAAATGAACAATCGTCAATTTCGCCGCACCAAAACACCCGCCGAAGCAATTAGCGATACGATTAAATTGGTGAAGCTAATTAATTGTAAGGTCAGATTTAACTGCTTTTTTTTGGTGGGTAGTTTAAATGCGAAAAAGTGACAACCTTTCATTTCACATTCTACTCTAACGTATTGCCCTGTCCCGTTCACATGAACTAATTTCCGATTTTAGGTTCACGAAGAAACACAATCGAGCCTAAAGAATGCATACATACATAAAAAAAATATATATAATAAAACCAAAAACAAAAATCAATATTTAAAGGAAAATATTAAAAATAATAACATTGGAATTGTATAAAAAAAAACAACATATTGTAATCAGGATTAAATTAGTAAGGCGTTCATTTTGCCAATAACTGTTTTCCAACCTGCAACCAAAATATCAGCGATTTTGTTTGTTGTCTGATATGTGAGTCAATATTTTTCGATATCCCTCCTTCCTCTCGCCGCTTTTTAAACCCCCTCCCCCTTAATGTAACGTATTTTATGGATAGCCCGTAGGTTTACAGTATACGCGCAAAGTGGTCGCAAGTTAGAGGCAAGCTGCGGCTGCGACGTCAACGAACTCTCCTCCGGCCGTTCGCCGGCCCCGCGTCGCACCCTCACTTTGCGCAGCATCCTCTCGGATCAATTTTACCCCGGCGATTGTCAACAGTCAGCAGATCGCTAGTCTGCGCCACCCGAAGTTCCATTGCATCCTTTATCATAGCCCTGATATTATAGGAGTCTACTCTCCATATTTTCTTGCTAGCGAGCCCTTTTGCACCATAAGTTGCATGTTAGGGGGTGGTTCAGTGGTACTCCGGAAGCCCAGCTTTCGTGGATGGGTGCCACCCGACAGTTAATGTTCACATTGAAACAAGGTTTGAAATAAAATACCGCAGAATTATCTTATATCTTTATTTTTCGCAAATATATTACATGTAGGTACCTACCTATTTCAACACATTTCAGGAACTTTTAAAAAAATAAGCGGTGCGTAAGTAATTTTGTACTATGTAAGATCTAGTTAGTTGATCTTCAGATCGTACATTTTATATCCAGCGAGCCAGCTTCTCCCAGCAGAGAGCTCCGGTGGAAGAAGCAGCGACCGATGCGTCATCTGTATATTTTATGTGAAAAAAAATATTCGACATTTTATTTTTGCTCGTTTTGATTCAGTTTGTTATCGATCTTGTATTCATTTTATACATTATTTGCTGGTGCAATTCCTTATAGTTATTATAATATAGTATTATTGTTTTGGTAAATGGTTTCCGTACGTCAGGAACAGAGAAATCACGAAATAGTTGTTTGGACAGGTATCTCAACGATCTCATTTTAACCATTGCGATTGTTAATTTGTGTGCTAATAGACGACATTTTGCGACGTCTTCTTGGCTGTTTTTCTAATAATTCTGCCTACGGTCCAGTAGTGCAGTATAATAGAGGCACATAATGGTTCCCCTTTTCCAAATAGGCAATCGTGATTACTCTTTCGGCATGCCAGAAAACTGTGGCCATCACCTTACCAACCGACGAAACGGTCTCCGCCTTTAGCGCTCGTTCACCAACCGAAATCCATTGCTTTGCTTGCTCTTTGGTTTCTGGTGTGTGATGGTGGACTCAAGTCTCGTCTACAGTCAGTCACAAATCGACGCTAAAAATAGATGGTGGCATGTTCTGGCGTAAGTCTATTCATGTTAAACTGGCAAACCGAACTGAGCACAAATCAGCTATCAGCTGTCAAATTGGCCGTCGCAGGAAAAAGTGTTGCTAATTTAAACACCAAATCTCTAAAAAAACATCCTATACATTGAAAGGCGGTTTCATTCGTGTTTCTGACCGATAGTCAATAAACTCGACCCCTATCGCGCGGACAGCTTTGTCGTAACCAAATCTTCGTGCATATTTTTTTGCACTAATTTTAGTGGAGATGCTATGGCTTCAGCTACCTCGCGCACTTTCAGTCGGCGATATTCTAGTACGATATCATGGACTAAATTATCTCCTCAGTTGTAGACTCAATTGGACGTCCGGAGCGTGGAGCGTCAGATGTCCTCGGACGGCCACGTTTGAACTCATTTATGCAGCTGTAAACAGTGCAACGTTGGTGCATGAGTACCATGAATAGAATCAAGCTCATTTTGATATCAGCAGCGCTGCAACCCTTCATGAAGAAGTGTTTAATCTAATTCTTCTTCTCGTGGCATATGTCCGCTAGCGAATGTTGGCTATATATTGGACATAACAACTTTTTGGCCGCCGCTCGAAACAAGTCGAGTATGTGGTAGATTGTTTAAATCAATCCCGTATATTACGTCCCGGACCTCTTCTTCCGGCTATTTTGCCTTGAATTATTATATGCATAATGTTAAATCTTTCAGGACGACGCATGAAATGAGCGAAGTATTCGAGTTCGTGTGTCTTTAATGTCCTTAGTATTTCCATGTTCTTTGCTTAGATGCCTTAAGACGTTTCATTCCTGACTGTCAACCCAGTTTTGGGTCTAATGGGGTCGTGCAACTGGGGTTTTAATGGCCAACTCTGTTCTATCACGGTCGGCCCGACTCGCTCCTCGAAGAGGGACGAAACCGGTGAACCCGCTGTGCATGGCGGTTGATGTGGGAAGCCCTCGGGCGATCTAAATTTCTGAGCACTGGTCGTTATGCCAGCTTTTACTTAACTTCCTGAAGAAGGACCCTCTGTATCTCGGTAATGCGGTGACATGGTCTGAGCCCAGTGTATCCCGGTAATGCGGCATATGCACTCGGTGAAAACTTCGGATGGATGGTTGTCTTAGGCATTGGTTGGTCTGCCAGCCCTTGCTCAACAACGAATAGCCGGAGGAGTAAGCGCAATGCGACCTAAGGAAGCGGGGATAGTTAGGTACCTTAATCTATATATCCTTAGAAACGATACGTTGGACACCCGATTTCGGATGGCAAGCCATGTAAAGAGCGTCGCGCATCCGCGATAATTCCAGTGAGGAATTTCCGCTTACTTAGAAGACCGCTCAAGCGACTTCGAACCTGCGACTAGACGGGAAGTCGGAGAAATCTGACCAAATCTGGTAGTAAGGGCGCGATGGACGTCACATTGGACTTGAAAATTCCCAGTGCCTCGCGGTAAGGAGTTGGATTCTGACTGGCTGAGATGAAGCTTGGTACGTAGATTCATCGTCGCCCTCAAGTCTCTGTGGTTGTGTTTTATTCCGGGGTGGTATAACGAGATCGTTGAAACGCTCCGGGGTGGCCGGGTTCGCCCGCAGAAGGTGACAATCTCAACTCTCAACCCAGTGTATACGTAGTATCCTCCTGACAGGGCCTAATTTGGAAGGCTTTAAGCTTTTTAACAGCTTTTCCATCCCATATAATATTATTAAAAATAGGTAACGTCTTAGAGGTCGGCTCTTCGGATGTAGGTGCATATTTCTTTCGCAAAATACCTTCTTCATCCTAAAGAATGCATCCATAAGAATGGATGTTTCAATGCGGATTTTTATGTCGTTGCTCATATCCCAGTTGTGCAAATTGCAACAGAGGTAAATAATTATGAATAAGATAAAACGAATTTACCGCGTGAAGTTGTAACAACCGACATTTCGGCGATTTTGCAACCGCCGATTCACGGGGTAAATTCGTTTTTTCTTATTTATAATGTCAAACGACCGCGATAGTCTTCGAGGTAAATAATGTTTTTAGTTTTCTCCGGTCGAGTACCGTAAACTGTAACTGTGTTTACGGGTACCTTACTGACCATCATGTACTTGGTCTTCGTGGTGTCCTCGCATACTCTTGTACCACTGTCTTAAGAGAAACTGGAGTTCATACACGCCGCTGGTTTTAGTAGATGCATTATCATCGGGATATCTTATAATGTTTACTCCAATTACATTGACCTCACTTTGGATTTATGTAGTTCTTCCTTAAAAATGAACTCGGAGTAAAGGTTGAAAAGCAGCTCTGATATTATGCAACCCTGTCCACGTCGTATCTCCACCTCTTCAGATATATTCTGGCCAACATTGATGTGCGCTATTTGGTTCGTTCCAGTAGAGATTTGTAATGATACGCAAGTTTTAGTCATCTATTCCCACTTGCTGGAGGGTTTTGACCATCTTCTTGATTTTGTTACAGTGCTTGAAATAAACAGCATTAGGTATAATAATATTTAAAAATAATAAAAAAATAAATTCTTCAAAAAGTGTCTACTAGTTTTCTTAAAATCGGCACATCCTATACCAAACAATCTTAATTCAAGAGCAACAAAAAAGTGATGAATTGTACCAATACCCCAATAATACCTTGTACTGATAACTGTCCAGTAATGATATATTTGACTTCATTTTTCAAAAAATCTATAATAAATGTGTAACATATAGTATGTAATGATATGAAACGAATCATAACTGCACGGTGCGATCCCTCGGAGGGAAAGGCAGTTTTCTCTTTCACTCGACTCAAGCGCTCTTTACTCTTTCCCCACGGGACTGGCACATCACCGTCGAAGTCAGGGCTTCTCAAACAGGTTGATAAACGAGGGATGACGGCCAGGTGTGCTAAACCTCTTCACAGGCCGTAGGACATAGACTCGAGAGATGTTCTGGACTTCACTAGGGAGACGTAGTATAGAACGACTAATAAATGAACGATGGTCGCATTCACTGCTTTCAAGTCGAGTCAAAGAGAAGAAATATATTTTTTTCTCGCCTTCGTTCTTTAGTCTTCTAGGTTGTTCTCGCATTGAAAAGAATATTAAAAAGATTAAATCTGTACCGAAATGCATACTGTATTTAAATCAAAAACAATCCTGATAGGGTTGATGCATTAGTGGTGAGGATTTTTGTTTTGGAGATGTGCATTTTAAATCCTCATTCAGATCTTTTAACATCTCATTTAGGTCGTGGGTAGATTCAGAGAATATAGCTATATTGTCTGCGTGACAGATGAACCTCACCAGCATTAACGACTTTTTTGTCCCCGTTGAGCAGTTTAAAGCGTTGAGCAGTTATGGTCTAGATTACGTATGCATCGGTCATTTCCTTTGAACTTTGAATGTGGCTGCACGGTAGAGATCTTTAATGGATTGCTCAGTCTCTCTTGCCATTTATGGAGATTAAATTTTCTTCAAAACTCCCAATTATTCATGGCTACGGTCTTCAAGTAGAAGTGCGACCTCTTCGCTTGATGGCTGTCGTGCGTGATTCATAAGAGTGTGGAAGTTCCTAAACGTTTGAGAAAGAGGAGGAAGGTGTGGGCTCTGCCGAGGCGAGTGTAGGCTCGTCCGTCCGTCCGGCCGCCGACCGACACTCACCCAGTCAGTCCCGCACCGGACGCCACGCGCTCAGCACGCATGCGCGAGCGCGCGCGAGAGACATCAACGCGCGACGTTAAGCGAAAAACCGCATCAGTGATACATTGTCTCGTACGCCCGCGGCGCGATGTCTCCGCCGACGTTCTAGTGAGTGAACCAGTGTGTTGTCCCTCTCAAACGTGAGGTAATCTTACCTGCAAGCTGACAAAATTTAATCCACTTTTTTTGCAAAGCGGGGGATGGTCGATTCGTGATATGTGCGTGTTTCAGGATTTTGTATCATTGTATCCCATAATTTATTATTGAGTTAAAAGTTACAGCATATTAATAAACTCAGACCTATCAGTCACTTTTTAAGACTGTATATTTATATGATAATTAACAGTTTCATGTATATCCTATACAAGTTGATCTTTCAATATAATTCTCAAAATTATGTAATATGACAATGATCAAAAAATAACTTTAAAACTTAAATTTAAGAGCCAATTGACGCGTCATTTTAAAATGTTAAATTGGCGAAAAAAAATCTAAGTTGTTTCTTTATTCTAATATAATAAAGAGCTAAAATTATGCTAAGTAGTGCCACGTTCCTCTGGCAAATATTGACATTAAGGAGTACCGCCCTAAACAGCATATCGCTTAATCAAATATAAGGTATTATAACAAATGTTTTATCTATAAATATTACACTATTAAATTTGGGTCTACCGTTTCATATGCCTAAAGTTGTATTTAATAATCCAAATAATTCCAAAAAAGACTTCACAAAAATATCAAGATGACTTGATATTTTTGCCTATGAAGACCAAATGATATTTGATCGAATTTAAATTTAAAAAAAGGACTAGTAAACTTCGAAGGGTTTTCAATTTGTTTAATTGTTCTTTATCACTTTAACTTTGATATTAACTAAATATTTTTCCATTTTATATCTTTTTATTTATCATTATGATCTTCACACGAATAGGCTTTTTGAGCATTTTTACAGAATTTCGCCCATTGCTTTCTCGCTATATAATGCTTTGTGTATATGATTTATAAATGTTTGTTTAAATCCCATCTTTGGGTATTATAGGCTACATATACATATCAAGGGCCTCAAGCTGATATAGGTCGTATAAAAAAATATGCTAAATCGACTTCTCGGGGGCAAATCAACCAATTCGGACTATTCTACAATACGCTGGAATGGCGTAACAGTAACGTTTAATAAGTTAGATGTCTATGTATTTATAAAAACACGTAACATACCATAGCAACATACTTCCCGTATTCGGCATTACTACAGCGTTTAAAAACCTCTCATGTAAAATTGCATTTTTGTAGATACGAATTTCAGCTTGAGGCCTTCGATAGCCAAATCATTTGAAAGAATGCTGATGATGTCTGACAGGAAGTGCCTTTTGTTGTGATAGACACGGTTACTTCGGTTAGGATTGTATCCTTCTAGCTAGAAGCCTATCGAACACTACTGAAACGGATTTTCATCAAACACTATTTTATACATATCTATTTTAAACGACATTGGAAAACTTAAAACCTTTCTACTCTACAAATAATTATTATTATCTCCTCATTCCCAAATCATGCTTCATACATGTGCATGCCAATGCCTGTTGGCTACAAAGTCAATAGGCAATTTTCGCTGGGAAATTGACGAAGAAACATTGAAGGAATTTAAAGGTTAATAAAGAAAGAAAAGGATCTTTCATAAATTCTATCAAATCCGCAATTTTGATATATAAAAAAATGAGATTCTAAAGTTTTCTCTGGTTGTTCATGATTAGATCCAACCCGCAAGTTAAAGACTGTTGTTACCATCAATTAGGTCAAATTATTTTTTTTCTAAAGAAGGCGTTAGCCTATTCCAGTCGAAGCTCCCGTGTTTTACCTAACGAGTAAAGTCATGATTTCTATTAAAATATGGTACTGAGTCTATTAATACACTTTATGTACAATAGCATAAGAGTAATTCATGGCTATCTTCAAGCAAAACGGTCAAATAGAAAATGTTCTAAGTAAGGCATTAGGCTAAGCCAGTCGAAGTTTCCGTGTTTTACCTAACAAGTAAAGTCAGCTCTTTTATACTGACTGATTTCTATTTAAAAAAATGGTACTGCGTAATAATATTATTTGTACATTTAATGCATAATAGAATAAGAGTAATTTATGATCGTCTTCAAGCAAGACGTTGAAGAGATGTACTTGCTCTACTACATGTCTCCTTCAAAGCTGAGGCCAACTTGCAAAACTTAGTTATTTTATGAGTCTGCCCAAGCAAAACCAATATTATTTTATTTTTTACTGTCCCAAAAAATACATCACGATTGGAAATGGTTAAAAAAAAAATTGAGAATTCTGAAGACGTTCCCTACAACTCTTGTTTACGTCACTTTTCGACATCTTCAGCGGGTTTTGAATAAAAAATGTTATAATCTGCAAACTTATACTCCATAACTCCGCTATTATTAATGCTAGAATGGAAAACAAAATTGTCTTAGAATCGTGAGAATAATGCCTATAACTTTGTTGTGCCATTTATTAATATCAGTGGTCTACATGTTTAATCTTACTGTAGACTCGCCAACACGTAAAGAAATATAGGGAAAACATTATTATATTACTATATTTTAGTGAGCCTTTGGGTGATCCGAATCCGTTGTCCCAGATTCTTCAGGCAAGAATTTCTTCGCCTTCTTAATCTCAAAACCTAAAGCAAAGTATTCAAGTTTCAATTATTTCTTTCTTCATTCTTTTAGTCAACCATTTGCTTGCTGCCACTGTATCAGTCAACGAACGATTCCTAACGGTTCCGTGTAGCTTGGAATTTAATGGCCGCTTCGTGATCAGGTCGGCTCAACTCGCGGGGCAACTCCAACGTATCGTTTCTAAGGGTAAACGTAGGTTAACATCTACCCCCGCTGTCATAAGAATATACGCTTCTAGACCCCTCCGGGTCTCTGCCGCTTGAGCAGCATGGTCGCTAAACCGACCAGTTCGTCAACCGCCGAGTTCCACCCGAGGTATTTCCCCAGATCAGCACTTCGGCATCTCCAGGTTTAGGTCCTCTTCGAGGAGGCTCTCGGATAGGAGCTACTCCGTGAGTTGAGTCGACCAAGTTGATATAAGCGGTCATCTGGCTCAAGCTGCACGGAAACCATTAGGAACCAACGCCCTTTACATACAGTAAGAATGCTCGTGCTCGCTCGATTTCTGAATTTCGTCTCTATTGGATGGATCGTGTGCTTGGGCTGTGATATTTTCGGTAATGCGGTAAATCCGTTTTTGTCTTATGACGTTTTGTCTAAAAAACCGGAACAGTCTTTGATTTCATATTTTGTCTCCTATCTGTATATTTACTCCATTTGCACGTCTTTTTCCATAAATAATCCTACTGACGAAACCACTGTTTCTTTCATTGCTGCATTTTTTTGCGAAGTGCGATGTCTCAGCTGCTTTTATTAAACATGTTAACCGTATGGGCTAGTTTCTTTTTCGCAAGGTAACCAGAATTGCGTTCACTGAATATCAACGCGGATTACAGCAAGTCGGAGCCAGTCGCTCGTGTCGCGCTCATATTTCATTAGGTGCTCATTCTGCCGAAATCTGTCTGAAATATGAAACTATCCGAGAAAGTGTGAATTTAGTGTGATGTGTGGCCGTTCAGAAGGAAAGCACGGCCGACTTGATCGCCGTAGTTGCTCTGTGTACTTCAGGCGCAAATAGTTTTATATAACACAGTCAAATATATATTCTGAACTTGCAAAAGGTCACGGCATGTACATAGTTCTATTTTTTATGTTGTTATGGTATTATGTTGTTTTATGTTTTTTTTATATAACCTGTGCCAGTAGTATAAAACTAAGTTGCAGCTCGAAAGACAAGTGCTAGCTGGGAAATGCTAGAAAAACAGGGACTTTTTTTGTTTCGGATTTTGTTCTAAATCTTCTAAGTTGTACGTCCTGCAGAAAAAAAAGTTATTTTCTTTTTTCAGCAGACTAAATTTGCTAAAATAAGCCTAAACCGAGCACCGCACGGTCAGAAGTTTCCGGATATAGCTCTTCGAATGATGGCAATGTCTGGCAATCTTTTTAACGCGCCATCCCTCAAATCACCAAGCGGCTCCTCGAATCTCCAAAGAATTTTTATTTATTTTTTTGTTGTGATTGTTTTACTTTTTCTATAGTATTACCAAATATCCAAGAGCTGTATGTATCTCGAATCTATTTTGTACTTGGTCTTTGTGGTATTTTCCTCTTCGACCCATATTCGTCACATACTCCAGTGAATTTGTTATTGAGGAAAGTTCTCCGCACTGTTCGCTATCAGTACAGTATTATCGGTACATCTTAAATTATTCATGTTTACACAATTGAAACTAATTTCTCTAACCAGCGATAATTCGGTCCCGCCAAATATCTCGATACCTCGCACACTCGCTCAAAAACGCTTTCACATATATAATACAAACTCATCAAAAACTCCATACGAGACAGAAAATCAAATTGCCTTGTGAAAGAATATAGCCGCTATACGACATAGTGCATTGTTATATTTTTGCATTGGGATTTAATAAATGCATGCATGTGATCTGAGCCAGTGTGCGAGGGATCAAGATACCTGACGGCCTGTACAGAAGAAGGAAAGAAGTGAAAACCCAGCTGCAGAAACCAGGGGAACTTTCGCCGCGGTCGCACAGTCAATTTTTATTATCTGTAGTAATATAATTGAAATTGGATGGAGTTTCCGACCTGGAACTCGCTGTTCTTTCCATACTCGAATATGAGGCGCGAGTGATATCAGCCGCTAACAAAAAAAATCGTTATAGTTAGGGTCCTAACAACATATAATAAATTAGAACACCACGGACTTTTGCAAGGTCGAGGTATACATTGACTGGGCTTTTTCCTAGTATGTTTGGGTCTAATTTTAAAACGTTCCACGTCAAAATTGACCTGTGCGCCGCCGTCGCCGTGGCGCTGCAAGGAGCTCCCGGCGAGGTGCGCGGGCGGATCCGCCGACTGACTGGTTTGGTTCTCCTCGCAGTGTAAACGAGAGCGATTTTTTCTCGTTTCGAGAAACTTGAAACTACACACGCAGAGATGTGTTCCCTCGGCGCGTTCGCATTGTGCGACGCACGAACAGCCGGCGAGAGGCTCTCGTCTCGCGCGCGCCTTGTTTGTACACTTATCGGCGCACGCTGGAGCATAACACATAAGTGGCATCAAATGAGATACTGTAGGATTAAATTAAGTAATATATTCATATGTGCAGTTTCTATAACATAGAATTAAAATGCATATGTAGTATATTGGGCATTTTTGACTTGACATAAAAAAAATCGATTTAAAAAAAAATGCTTTAAAGCGACAATAACACGTAAACGTGAAATTATTGCTAATAAATTCACGTATGCGATCGTCTTCTTCTTCGCTGTCATCGTTGGTGTCACCATTACCATGATCGCTGTCATCATTATCGTATTAATCGTCTAGTCTGTGGTCTTGAATGGTTTGGGATTTTAGCACTTCTAAAGCTCCCAGGTTTAGGACTCGTGACGTCACGCTGCGATTTCAATTTTGATTAAAGATACGCTACTGTTCTAACACTGTACCTATACCGCGGTAGAGTAGAGCAGGGCGAGGCTGACGCGGATTGAATTGCAGGAAAATGTGAACTCTTTAATGATGTATATACACGAAATAGTAAGGGACGGGTGTTTGTTATTTCCTTTTTTTAGTAAATGCTACTTTTTTTGGAAGTGTTCTGCTACAGTGTGAGGCGGGTTGCCGCCACTTTCGCCTCCGCTTTTAAAACAAAAGTGCCATTATTGTCGGCGTGGCCGGGCAACCACTGATGCATATGCATGATCTTGCGCTTGCCAGACGCTTCCTGTGCAAGAATGCGAGCAAGTTGAAGCGTTTTCTCTCATCGGACTTTTTCTAATTCGTCCTTTTTCTTTCTCAGTAGAAAGATCAACTACCGTCATCGAAATGTCCTGCCTTATCGACCCTACTTTGGCAGCGACTGTTTAGTACTTTTATGTATCTAATGTACCATTTAAATGAAATGTGGAACGTGATTTCGTTAAAATCGGGGTGTCAAAGGAGCTTTATGAATTGGTTGCGAGTCGTGTTAGAATCTCCAGCCGTACCCAAATTGTTTCAGACTCTTGTTGTTACACTTGCTGATTCAACTTAATACCATAGGTCTCTCCTGTAACCGATGAGATATTTTTGCCAATCCATTCCTGCTGCTGCTGTCCTGATATCGCCCATCCGCCTGACAGGTGGTGTACCAATGCTTTGTCTGCCTTCGTGGTCTCCCATGTAAAAGCTTTGTGCTCCGCGGCTTAGATAACCTGTCCATTGCCACTGTAGTCGAGTCAATAGGGTTTTGTCCTACAAAAGAAGGTGTAGAAATGATTTTGATATATGTTATTTAAGTTCCGGGCCCCGATGAAAACTTTTCAAAAGTTTTCGACCTTGGGGAATGGTCGGCGCAGGTCGGCCATCTTGGATTTCTTCTTTTTGGTGCGACACCTGTTTTTTTTTCATAATAATCCCCTAAAGGTTGGTGCTACGACAAAAAATTCTATTACAAATTTGAAGAAGACTCAATTTCCCACATTGTTTGTATGAACACTTTTTTGTAAGTCTAAGGTGTAACGAGTTACATCGGCGGTACCAAAAAGAAGACGAAATCCAAGATGGCGAACCGCGCCGACCCCTCCCAAGGTAGAAAACTTGGATTTTTCATGGGGTCCCGGAACTAAATAACATATATCAAAATCATTTCTACACCACCTTTTGTAGGGCAAAGGCCTTTTTTAGCCCCTATTGACTAGAGTTGACTAGACTACTGCAGCTTAGCTATGATGTTTCCAATGTCTGCTACCTTGGTGCGCTGTCTGATATTATTTCACACTTTTCTCAGTGATATCCCAAACACTCTTTCTATTTCTCTTTAGGCAACTATCAGTTGTTCATACTTTCGGCATTGTTGGGAGAACACACCGGTCGAACATCTTTGTCTTCTGGCTTTGCGGAATCTTGGGTGTCAGCACGATAGCACAGATATTTCTAGTTGTCTATCTTGGTTTCTGAGAAGATGTTCACTAAGCCATCAAATATCTGAGCAAGGATATCAAATGTTGCGGCTGATAGTATTTTTAAATCTGTACTACCGCGTCTGTAATATGTTTTAAATCATTGCCCGGTCGCCATCGTCAATCTTGAATCGATTCATCCGAAACGGAAGGCCGCCGAATCGTTAAGTAATTTGCTTAATTCGGAATTTCTCAATTTAACATCGCTCCGGTCGGCATAATCTCGCGTTGCGTTTCGATTATACATATTATGCGTCCTCGTGCGTTCGACGCTGATTGATTTCGATGTAGTCTTTATGCTAATGTCCATGTTCACACTATTGCTTAATCGAATCATTAACGCATTTAAAAGAAGATTATAAAAGACTAATCGAACAATGGGACAGCAGGGGATCACATATTTAAGGCTAAAGAAGAGCTGCTCTAAATCGAGATACCTACTTAAACCGGCCAGCTTCAAGTTGTAAAACAAAAGCAAAAGAGCTACTCGGGAAATAGTAAATATATGAAATGGACAGCCTTCAAGAAGCCAACTATAACTATGTCACTAGAGTACAGATCGAGCAAGAAACACTCGATGGCGCATGAGAATTGCACAAAAGGAATCCATACGTATTTGAATATCTATTTGTATGGCTATAATATTGTAGGCTGACTATGTACATATAATTGTCATTATTTAGGGCTACTATCCAAGTAAACCGCACGTCATACCATGCTATCGTCTTTTGACGGTTGCTTGCATCTTGCGTATAAACAAACGAAAGTGTGTCCACGGTGCGGCATTTGCGTTCGTCATGCGTTATCATGAAGCCAGTGCGGCAGCATGCCACTACTCAGGCGTATTACAAGACGCAAACACATGTTTATTTTACAAAAATGACAGCCTCAGAAGTCAATTTTATTCTTTCTGTTTTCCATTTTTTGATAATTGTGTTTTTTATAATAAATAATTCATTTTTTTTTCTTTAATAATTTCTTGTTATTTTATGCTAGAAGATGTTCTGGTTATAGGATGTAGGTATGATACTTCCAATAAATATCTTCTAATAAAATTGTATGCTATAATCACATCTTTATCGTCACTTGCCAATGAAAAGACGTGCTTTTGCGATACTACTTGAAAGAAACTAAACCGTTTTGTAGTTTGCATGTCGATTGTATGAGGATTACGTGGACACATGCAAATATGCAAAATACGCCTGTCGTCGTTTGTAGCTTGCATGTATTCGTCAAATGACGCCGCCGTGGATAGTAGGCCTTTTACATCAGCCATTTTCATTATTACATTTTTCCTAACAATTTATGGTTCTGATATCGCCTATAAACTCTTTAAGTTAATTTGTACACCCACATCTATCACGATAGTTACATAATTACATTATTGAGAATATTATATGAAATACGCATCCAAGTGTAGGAATGCCTACCTACTGGAGTAGAATGAATTGTACTGTATTGAATATATAATAAAACACAGAAGGTGGTAGATAAGAGGGAGACTATTTTTTCCCACTCTTTTGATGATCAAAATTAGGAGATATTATAAGTTGATAAGTTGTTGTTATGGTCATACTTCTACAACTCGCTATGTTGCTATTGTTTTATTTTTGAAGGAAAATATTTGCTTTACGAAAGCCGTATTTTGTGCAAGTAATCCAATTCGTATATGTTGCGAGAAATCTTTTCATAATAATATTTTTGTTCTATGCTAAATGGAAGCGTGGACTTTAAGATAGAGGCCTTCGAGTACACGGGGTATACAGACGGATGATTTTATGATTTCGTCGACGGATAAATTTCGAAGCGATTTGATACTCTAAAATGAAGGAAGACAGGTCAATTGACACCAACTTAATATTAAACGTATAAGCAGGTCCATACGCAAATGCGATGTAAAGCAAGGATCTATGATTTCCTGCCTCTTTTCATCCTCCGTTCAGTTGGATATCATAATGCCCGAGATTACTATGTGGTCGACTGTTTTAACTGGGGTTATGGCGTGTGTTTGCCCCGTGTCATCGGTCGCTGACTCGCTGCACTCTGTGTTCGCTTTTCCCCTCGCGTATCTATTTCGAGAAGCTTCCGCTTGGACGCAGCGGCCACTACGAGCGCGACGCAGCTATGCGCGAGCGGCTACCGGAGACAACGCGTACTTCCCTGCCGCTGGACGACGGCGACGACGTGACGCCAGCTGATTTCGTAGACGTAAATAAAGGTCGATAGGCCGTCGCTTCAGTGAGAACGTGCACATTTTTCTGGTATACCAGTGGACCGGTTCAGATTATCCCTTGGGTGCGGTGGTGATATTTAAGAATCCGCTAAAACGGTACTTCTTCGCGAAATACAAATTACTCTCGAATGAAAAATCGTAGTTATGGATCCCTTAATATTTGTTTGGAAATCTTAAAATTAGAATAACTTTCGTCTTAAGGCGCTAATCTCAAAATCAACAAATGTACCATCTAGTGCGACGCGACAAAATTAATTAATCGATTGAAAAAATAGTGTAGGTAGAAAAAGAAACTATAAAGACTTACAACCGAATAGAATTTTGAAAAGTAATCCGGTTATTCTACAGAAAATCGCACAAATTACCCCCCTAAAACACTTTGGCATCGAAATGGTCTCAATTTTC
>JAOPUG010000004.1:19662377-19673978 GCA_027564375.1 Micropterix facetella | reverse complement strand
ACCTACTTACCCCCGCTGTCTTAAGAAGCGTACACTTCTAAACTCCTTCAGAATCAGTCAGTGACAGCACGTTGACACTAATCAGCGTGCGCCAGTTGTACGGGTCACGCCCGAGTTCCCGTCCCCGGGTCAGCCGCACAGCGGGTTCATCGGGTTGGTCCTTCTTCGGGGAGGCTCCTGAATAGGAGCTGCTCCTCAAGCTGGGCCGACCAAAACACAACGGCCATTATAGCCCATGCTCCACGTAGCCATTGTGACCCATTACTGGGATACAGAGGGTCCTTCTTCGGAACGGTTGTCAAGCACATGCCGGCATACCGACCATCGCTCAGACATCCAGCATCGCCCGAGGGCTTCTCCCAGATCAGCCGCCATGCACAGCGGGTTCACCGGTTTCGTCCCTCTTGGTACTCAAAAATCACTGTGTGGTACTCAATTTTACGCTCGTGCGAAAAAAATGTTCGACATGTTGTACCTGGTAGGCTACTGTACGCGAACTAAGTTTTTACTTCATTTTATGTCTGTCTTTAAAAAAATCTGGGAATAATAATGAAAGAAAATAATAATTGGACGTGATATTGACGAAAGTGACTCCTTTGTGTAAATTAGTAGGACTAATGCATCACGCAATCAGTAGGAGTAACGCAAATAAATCGAAAGCCCTCATCCGTGATCCCTGTAAACTGAACGTAAACACAACCCGGTAGAATCAGAAGAGTAACACTGAACCAGTAGAAGAATAAGTACTTTGTAACTAGGTACAAATGTAACGTTAGCATGGAATATGGAATGAATTATACCACCAAAATACGTTGCAAACAAGCCATAAGGGGTTTAGAAAGAGTCATACCTTTTATCTATATATAAATAAAAATGTGAATGTTCGTTTCGTCGTAATCTCAAATCTCCGAAAGTTCTTCACAGATTGCTTTGAAATTCTAACGCAATGTTGCATTCGAATACGCGCGTGTTTTATATAGATATCATACCTGTGACAACTATCTGTCTATATCTATCTATATAAATAAAAATGTAAATGTCGTTTTGTCAATACCTTAATTATTCCAAAATTCTTCACCGATTGCTTTCAAAATTTGAACCGTGCATGGGTTTATGATGACACACCTGTTACAGTTAAAACCATGTTTCTTAGCGCCATTAGACGTAAAAGCAACAGCCGCTATACCTAGTAAATATTTTACGGAAATGGGAGCGCCATCTGTTGAACTTAAGAACTAGAATGGGCATCGGGACTAAGCCACAGCAACTCGTGGCGGGGTAGAGCTTGTAATCAATACAAATATAGACTGGATATCCATCAAGCTGAACTATGCAGGCTGAACTTATCCTCTAGGCATGCTATAAACATTGAAAGCAGCAGATCTGACATTTAGGAATTATGAAAGATACATACTGTGCACGCATGCACGCAAGTTTCTCGGAGGAGAGACGATCACAGTAAAGATAAAACATTATACAGATGAATTACTACGGTCACATCCTTCGCAGAAAGTCACTGCATATCGCACATATAGAGATACTCAACAAGTAGGTACAAGGAAATTAGGAAGACCGATATACATACACATGGAAATATTCTCTCAATCTTGACAAACGAAAGAGAAATGGGAAGAATTGGCACAAGACTAAGCCAAAATATGTAAAACAGTGCAGGGTATAAAATTGAGGAAACGATATAGAAAAAAATACCGAAAATGAGTAGTCAAGTGGATCACCCGATACAAGGAAACATAAAAAATGGCAAAACAGAAAGATCCACAGTATACTAAATACGAACGAAATAAGTAAGAAAAATATACACAAAGATAACAATTGGAGCACTGGGTGCAAAAGAGGCTTTATCCATATATGTATTTAACCCATCCCAGTGACTGCGCAATGCTATATCTAGTATTACACCACTAATGTTCATTTCGATGGGATGACAATAGAGGTAGTTATGAGCAATTTTGATAAATGAAGGTCACACGCCCGTCCATAGATTCATACGTGAAATTTTAGAAAATACACTCGGCACTTAAATCCAGAAAAACCATTGAAATCGCAGATCGATAGCTATTTAATTCGGCTAAGTCTAAATAACTAAGACCTAATGTTGTTATGGCTGGGTAACTACCTCATGGAATATCGAAATAAAATCCTCAAGGCAATGTTTTCAAAAACTCACCTGTCCAGTTTGCGATACAGTAGTATGTGTAAATAACGTAATATCAGGTGGCAATATAATGCCTAAGGTTTGACAGTGCTATATCACGTGGCATTCACTTTTAAGAAGCGCATTAACTTGAAAAGTAAAGAAGATTTGGGCGTAGAACTTATATTTTTATTACGAACATTTTTCAAAAAAAAAAAACAACAAAACAAACTAGAATTCTCCACTTGTGTCTTTAAAATTATTTTAAAAAATATCAACGTCATCAGATGTTCATAATTATAAAATGTTCACTGACAAAAATCAAAGGCTATTTAATATCTCCAGAGTAGTTTTTGAACTATCCTACGCTTCAATTACCAATCCTCGATCTTCACTCTCCTACTGCATTGATCGATTGATTCTGCCTTCCTTGCTCCTCAACCTTAAAAATAATCGTAATTAAATAAAGAGAAGGGTACTTCCAGCTACCTATTATACTATTTCAGCAAGCAGTCTGTTTTTGCTGCATTTACTAATTTGCATGCTCGATGTGTCTTCGGTTTTCCTCAATCAATTGAGCAAATTTACATCGTTTGACCCCTGGTTGGCTCAGGCGATCCATTGTCGGTTGCAACAGCTGGTTTGATTAACCCAACAACGAGCGGAAAGTTTCGCATGGTGAGGAACACTTCGTGCCGCGCTGTTCAATCAATGATGTTGCGCAACACTACGAATGAACGGTTAGTTGGTGCTTGTTTATATTGTGACGTCATTTGGATGTCACACGTCAATATATAAATCAGTCTACTTACTATTTATACAGCGCCTAGGCCTGCAATTATCGTCTATGCTGATGAGCTGCAAATATACTTCTACGGTGCCATCCCAAATGGCCTAATCCCAATCCTTCTAGGAATCCTGTAATCCACGAACCTGGCAGGGACAGATCAACGACATAAGTAACGAATCTTCGGTTTTTATAGCATCCGAAGATTGAAGAAATTTCTCCCGGTTAAAATAAACGTTTCCATTGTTGAAGCGTTGTTGTTGCTTTTGCTGGATTAAGCCGACATCTATTACATAGATGTCAACTAGCTGTTAAAAAAATTAATACATACTACAGAATCTATGCGTAAGCTACGTACGTATTTGGCTTCCGTAAATTTGATTATGCTTCCTCGTTTCGTAATAGTCTACAGTGGCGTCGTATTCGGGAGCGCAGAAATGTGCATATACTCTCCAGCTCTATACTATAGTAAATATTCCTTAGTACCCCACCTATCTTTAGGGCCTTTTGTCCTTAATATGTAATGTATTTATAAATAATATTTTTAAGCTATAATAGTACGATACATACGCTTATTCATTCATTCATTCATTATTTTAATATTCGACGCATTGTTTCTTTCTGTCTATCTTACTATTAAATGACTAATACGTAATGGTTTAAAAATACATATTTTAATAGATTATCGTAGAGTATCGTATGATGGTAATCGTTCAAATTCGAAAATTGGTTATTTTATTGAATAAATATCATTTTCTCGACGTCATATGGTAAATACAAACGGAGCCGCAATGGAGTTCACTGACCAGAGTTAGGCCCATCATAACACTGTTGTTACACCGACACATTGGTGAGCGGTGGACTCCGGACTAACGACAGGCTGTGGTAGGTTTAGGACAGCTGTCTTGCCACATGAGAGCTTATCCATTCACTCCCCTATTGACTTTACTACCATCCACTCTATCATTGATTTTAAGATGATGTAATTGCACGCGATTTAAATATATTTTATTAGTATATGGTATATTTCTATAAATAATATATTAATAGATATTATTACCTACATATTGAAACGATCGATCGACGTTCGCAGGTGCTTTTCCTAGAAATCCTAATTTTACCATTTTGTCCTGGACCAAACTGGTAAAAGTATTACGTGCTCGGTTCGAAATATTATTATTATTATTCAGATGCCTTCTCCACTTCAGAGGTTGGCTATCAGCATAGCTTTCTCAACTTTAGACGCTGCTGCGCCGGGAACAAGGATATTGTGCTACTTCCAAACATTGTCAATGTTCTACACCATGAAATTCGGCGCTTCCTGGGTCTCCTCTCCGTCTATGTTTTTTGCCCAGGACAGAATGTGCTATTATCTGCCTCTCATAACGTGGCCAATATATTACAATTTTGTCGTTAGCAGTTCTGAAGCGTCTTCTTAAGAAATCTCATTCTGAAAGAAAGGAAGTCCTCGTTGGTGAAAATCTTTTTCATTTCCGTGAACATTGTATCGCCTGACTATTATCCAAGTCTTCATTCATCATCTTTTACTTTTATTTCTGGACTCGAGCTAGTCGAGTTCCGATTACTTGAATATTAATTAGTAGTAATATTGGGTTATTTGCTGATGATCATAACTTTCGTTTTCATTTTATTTATATTTAAAGCCGACTCTATTAACCAGTTACTGAATTTATTTAGTCCTATTCGCCAAAATACGGTACCATAGCTAGGGTTATTGACGGGAGTGCCAATTACGAGAACCTATTCTTATTATATTACACCACATTGCGTCATTGTGACGTTTCGTGTACAACAACGCCGTTTTTGCTTATCTCTCGTTGAGCGGTTTTGTCGGTCTAGGTCAGCGAATCCGGCGCGACACATTTGTCCCAATGCCCGGGCTCAACCATGCGAATTACCGTAAAATTACGAAGAAACCTGTCGAGAGGCTGCTGTTGTGATAAGAGGCTATGGGCCGAGCGATGACTGAGGTCGCTCAGAAAGTTTGAAAAAAATATTGGTTATTTTCACATTAAGTACGCATAAGCAAGTCCCGTCGATATGACAGAGGTCTAAGTGGCTCAAGTCGAAGTGTTATGGCATTATTCCTCATGGTATGAATCTTAGATTTATCAATGATCCAAAAACAGACAGTAGTGCGGGAATTAATGTGAATAATTGTAATAATTCCTAAATTGTATTTATTGGCGATTTAATAACATGAATTATAATGGACATATTATTAATTATTGTAATACGATGTTATCAGTTGGCTTTTGGCTTGTTTTAGGTTTTGGGAATACAATTCATGACATTTTTTTGCAGTTTTAAATGATTTACTGTTCTGGAAATCATAAGTACTTCGACCACTGCCTCTATCATCTCTAATTTAGCTTATTTAATCAATCAAACCATCCATCCATTTACATAAAAAAATGTACGTAGATGACTTTCAACTCTCTTTTTCATGTAGAATAATCTCATGTATCAACAATTCTAATGTCCAAAAACGGCAAAAATGTATATTTTAATCGTGTTCAGTTTTTTGTATAGATTTACATACAGCTTAATTACCCCTTCAAAAGTTTGTCGTTCAGTTGCGAACACCCCACATATGTTTATAGAGTCTTTTTTCTTGCCTAATAGAAGGTTGCACCTGGGCTCTCGAATGTTTGAACTTGCAGCCACTAGGAAAAATATTATGATGATTTTCCTTCGTCTACCACGCCGCTCTTTTTCGGCATTCCGCCTCCGCCCTTTAGCCGTTATTGAGCCAGCAGTTACTTTTCCAATCGTAAGTTAGTGGAGAAATAAATTGTATATTTTTTTCAAAACTTTCTCAGTGTCCCATATGTATTGGCAAATTGTCGCGAACGGACGGGACGGCCCGCCGCGCGTTTAGTTAGTAAGTGACGCGACGGCAGAGCCGGCAGCCGCACGCCGACTACGTGCCAAGTGACAAGGTCGCGGCCGATCGTAGCATAGCGTAGCAGTGCTGCAGTGCGGTGATCTACTCTAAATCGCGGATAATTTTGTGATTACACGGAGGAAATTGACCGGCTGATCGGTCAGCCACGTGTGACTGGTGAGCGAGCGCGGTAACTCCTCTGATAAAGTAATCAGGACGAATAGTGATGGACGCGGGACGACAAGAGACTGTAACTCTCGTACCCATCACTAAGGACGAAGCATTTCAGTGTCAGTTGAGGCATACGTGTACTCTCCCAGATTTTTTATTAACACAAGGCTAACGAACTGTTACATATTTATTGATCGAGAGGGCTTTTCGAAGTCATAATGGTCAGGGGTTCATTGTCATTAGCTCTAGTTTCCTGGAATCGATTGATATCAAATTGAACATCACAACACGAACATACTAATTTTAGCAGAGCGATCGTAAAATGTTTCAAAACCGGCTTTTGTTATATTTTTGTTGTAATATCCAAATGGTAAATACCCGGCGCTGTCCATGGATTCCTGGCTTCAGATGTGGCAATTTAATCTTGTAGACGTGCATATGCAGGTTTATAGTCAAAAACTCATTAGTTACTGCTTCGTAGAATGTTTAATCGTTGAGAACAATGAAGAATGAAGGCGGATGAACGTTGGTTTACACTTTCACGTACCTTATGAAGACGCCCACCTCCCTGAACATTCTGAATTGGACCAAAGACCTCAATTTTTTTCATTAAATTCACCACAGCGGCCCGAGACAGTACATTTTTCTGCCATCGTCACGATGCAAAATTCTCACCATTTCGGTAGTACATTTTCACAATTTCTATGAGTTGCTCGATTGTGAAATGCTCCATGATTTAACCTCCAAGCTAGCTGATGTCAACTATGAAATGTCAGCTTAATATTTGACAACGGAAATCTTCCAAATTCAAAATGAAGGCCGGTTTTAAGACCCCTATTACGAGCACGGTTGACACTTCTATGTTTACTCAATTTAGTCTGTATGTATCATTTCATTATCTTCTCTTGTATATATGATTTAGGGCATTTCGAGTATAATTATTTTATATTTAATCAGCAACACTAATTGTACAAACATATTAGTTATATGTTGTATAAAACTAAATTTCATGTAAATTGTACAATCGTAAAGTTCCGTTCATAAAACGCAAACAGCAGAAGATATTAACGGAACATTCGCGCTCTTAAGGGGGTAATTTCTGGGGCATAATGGGGGTGTGGACCTTATTTACTAAAACTTTCGTTTACACAGAAAATACGCTTTCAATAATTTTGAAAATAAATGAACGAACTGATGGAAGAGTTGCTTTATGATCTGTAGTAGTCGTTGTGTAATAAAACATAATTATATGCGCAGTAAACACATGTCAAAAGTTGTTAAATACACAGAGTTAAGGGGAAATCTAAATGTAGCCAAAGTATAGAGAGTTTTCGAAAATATATTTATAAAAGCTTTGAGATGTGTATATGTATACATCCTTGTGTTTTTTTTTGTTGTTTTGTTTCTGCGAATTGTTCGGAAGCCTTAAACTGTTGCGAGCCAAATGCCATGTTCTTGCGGCATAAAAACAAAAGTTAAAAAAAAAACATATCTCCATATCTCTCATAACTTTCATATTTAACCTTAAATATATATTTTTTTTTTCAAAAATGTACTTTCCCCAAATTTTTAATTCTTCTTTCGCTTCTTTCGCTTTGTAAGTTTTTTCGACATGCTACTATTACTAATCATGAAGCGTCTATTCGTCTGTGCCAGAATTTTGGAATGAGTATTTCCTGCGCAAACGAAGTTTTTAGTAAAACTGGCAGAAATGCCAATAGTACACACAAATTGCTCTTTAAATACTGCCATTATGTTCCAAAGGTAATTTATAATTGAATACCGAATCTATTTATTTATTTGCCTTTTATTAGTAGAGGTTATACAAATGTAACAATTCAAATTATAAACATTTGTACAGCACAAGACCCATTCAACGCTAGAAATGACTACTAATAACTTCATTTTTTACAGTCCTTTAGTTATGATTATTTATTGTACAATTACATATTAAAAGACTGTTTAAATATACACACAACTTTACAAGTAACTCATAGCTGCTTAATTCGCAAAGTGGAGCAAGACCGTATTATGCCACTGACACTGATTCGCATCTAAATGGGTACGCACACGTAAGAAGCTTGACATCTGGCATACCAGCGTCAACCGCATCCTTTTCATTCCCGTGAGCATTTTCGATGTGACAAATTTGATTTCAGACAAGTCTCATGATTATCCCGGATATGATGTTGCTCTGGATACGATGGTTTTTCCTAATGCGATTGGTTCGCATTTGTAGACACTATCAGCATTTTCTTCGCAAGAGCTACTCATTTCATCCTGACCAATGCTCATATATTTTTCAAAATGTGTTTCGCCGGTCAAAAACCCCTTGTATTACATACATATACGTCGGGCACACATAAGCCATCGGGAATAGGATAGTATCTTCAATTAAATACGAAGACTTTTAGTATTCGCCCAACCAGCTGTTGAAGCAGTAATTCCAATCCGGTTGGAGTTGCTAAAATTGCCGTTTTGAAAGCTTAACACTACTTAAAACTTAGACAGCTTCCCCGGGTTATTGAAACCGCTGACCGCGCAACTTACCTTTGATTCCCGGGAATGAAAAATACTCATTGAGTCTCAGATTAGAACTGCGCGGAGAATGGTCCATCAACTCGATGTTCTCATGCTCCAAAAACTTAGTGTTCCCAGAAATGTAAGAATGTGCATGATCGTGGTGGTGAAGGTTAGGCTGCTAACGCACAGGTGTACAAATCTGTGGTAACCGTTGTCTATTCTTGCTAGGGAATTGTGAATACATCCTCCATTTTTTGATGAACTAGACGACCATTTTTTCGATACTCTGCGAGAATGTACAATTTTCGTAGGCTTAAACTCATTTTTGTAGACCCAGACAGCTGATTGACACTTGCTTTCGAACTCATATAATGAGTAGTATAACCACGAATTATCACCTAAGGCGATATTACAAAACAGATTCGACATTCCTCCGTCAAAGCGTTGCAAAGTAACCTGTCACCTAATTGGTGACAGTTTACTCGTGTTAATTACACGAGCCGCATTTTGCTCTTAAGTTAAATTGTATGGTATCTAACGGAAAGGTAGCTTTCTGAATCCGAACACACGTCAGTCTTTTTGAAGCAGTTGGTGTACAGCAGCGACCGTTTTCTTGTGTTACATCTGATTTTGGTCGACTTGTGAATGGTGCGGTGCTAAGAGAGCCACGTCCTCGTTGGAATTCTGAATATCAGCTACAATTGTAGTTTGCCTGTAGTGTATCCACTGCTCGAGAAAATGTATAATGTCAATATCGCAATAACTGAAGATAATCGTTTTTGCTCAGTCACTCCTAATTTAATCCTTTGTCAACGAACAATTTTCTTATGTGTGCGTACCCTTATCGGTCGCCCGCTCAGCGGTCGCTCAGTTGAAAAAAAAGGGCTCATTTTCCAGAGAGTTTGTTATCCGTTCGTAACTGGCGGTCGTCCAAACGCCGGGGGTGTCCCCGCAATGGATGCCTCCACGTCGCCGTCGTTGGCCAAAGGCCTTACTGCGCAAGCTAGGCGGTGCTCTGCACACCTTCGCAGTGGCATGCCTGGACGCGTGCAACCCACTGGCGGCGGGGAACCTCGCCGACCTCGAGTATGCCGGTATCGGCTTCTCCTACGATCCTCACAGCGCCAACCATGCCATGCTCGGGCGCCTGGATAGCCTCTCCGACAATTCTGTGTATATATACCTTTTTTCTATCACGTATACACGTAAGCTTGTCACAATTTATTTTCCTAATGCTGAATATTTAGATCTAAATATTTCAAATAACTTTAGTTTCCGAAATTTTTGTATTGGCAAATAAATTTGGCTCTGTTACCGCGTTCCCTTTTTTCATACCTTGATAAATAGTCAACTTTTGGAAGATTACATGACATAATACAGAGAACATTCAGTCATTCTAAAGCCGATAAGACACATATGGATGGAACCGGTAATTTCGCTAAAGGACGACTTTCAAACATGTTTTTTTTTGTGACAAATACGTCTTTCAGCTATTAGAACGCACATCGTAAATCTGCCAGTCGTAACGGGTCAGGTCCGCTCGGCTTAGAAAAATCTGGTGGCTCTCTGAGGCAGACTAGGTAAGAATGATTGCGAGCTTCGGCCGCACGGAGAAGTCGGCCTGGTCGATTACGGAGTAAGACCAGTGCTGAGACCACCAGAAGAATGGGTGATCCAGCTATGGCGCCGTAACAGATCCCAGGTCCGTAATCCCAATGAAGCAGATCAACCCCGTGCCGGTTCCCCGACGTCGAAGTAGCAGGAAGCTACCATGAAATTGAAGTAAGGCGGATCAGGATCGTCTCGAGCCTTGGAGGAGAGGAGAGGAGACGAGAGCGTGGGGAGAGGCTTATTTTGTTTTATATTGAAGTAGAATAATGCTAAGCGTGACGTCACTACCGGCTGCATGGTGGCGTACATGTTACATACCACCAGATATTGCAAAAGCAGTCAAAAATGTACCTTCCCATTTTTTTCGTAAATGAATTATTACGAAATGAATTATTACGCTTGATTGATCTAAGTTAGAAAGAAACCAATTCAGTTGATATTGTTGTCAAATTATCCACATATTATTCGACATTCATCCTTAGACAAATTACAAATCCTGTATGTATACTATGTATAATTATTGTTGCGTCATTCGTTCATAATATTTAATAGTATTATTGTGAACCGCAATTACGTTGCCGTGCAGGTAAATGTGTGAATAATAATAGTTAGAGTTACTAAAATAGTTATGCTACAGAGTGCTGTGAAACCAATTGCCATATCTGAAAAAACGACTATTAGTAGGTAAATCCGTCATTAACTAACAGAAAAAATGAAGGCCACATGATTATTAATAATAAACTTGTCTCATTTTCAAGACTGGTACTCATTTAGAAATTGTTTTGTAAACCTTCTGGTAATTAGCGAGAAACCAATCATCATTGGAGGGTTCCACGGTGTCTGTTAAAGATACTGATTCAAAAGACGATTGAGGATTCAACCCTATCTGTAAAAGTTAGTACAGTAGACCCTCGCTATAATAACGCGGTAATGTGAACCCGCGTTATAGGCTGAACCGCGTTATAAGGAAAAACAATTAGGACCTAAATATATTCACTACATTGTGTGCATATGATATACATTAACTATGTACGCTATGTAATTAAAAAGCAGGAAGTTTTTCTCACTTTGATGGCAAATATCCTCACACGCGTAACTCCTATAATTTTTCGACTCATCGCCGTGAAATAATTATGATCATCTCGTATATCTTGCATCAATATCAATAGTTGCCTCGTATCTGTGTCAACAGGTCAGCGGATGTTGTTAATCAACTGTCAGCCGGTTGTTTATCAATGCAAATTTTAATATGTATTATCAAACGCGGACATTGCACTGCCCCATATCAATTCATTTTCCCTTACATTGTAATATCAGAGTACCTATATAGTTACGCTCGTCACTGACTCACTGACTAATCCCGTAACGTGTAACGCTGTAGACGCTGTGTAGTGGCGGGAGTGACGGCAGCGGTGGGGGTGAGGCGGTTGAGAAGGGCGGGGAGGG
>JAOPUG010000004.1:19650325-19661470 GCA_027564375.1 Micropterix facetella | reverse complement strand
GGGCTTGCGTTGGCGCAGGGAGGGAGGGGGCTTTGTAACGTTCGAAATTCGATCAATTTGACGGCCGCCTCGACAACCATCTTGTGTTATATATAGTTAATAATGCATTCATGACTATATTAAAGATCGAATGTTGGGTTTAAGTTTGATTAATGTGCGCATCCCATCCAGTCTTATATCGATAATCATTCAAAAATATTATATATGTCGCGGTCGTGTCAGAATCGTGCCGCAGGGTTGAAGAACAATGGACGTTCCCCGTTATAAGAGACGCAATGTGATTAACGCAAGTTAATCGAACGTAATGTCACGAATCAAGTGACTAATTTTTAAGACCACAATATTGTTTTAGAATAATTTACATACCTACTGTAACTACACAGGAAACACCAAGTTTCTTGGTGGCGAATGCACTCTCCGACAAACGGGATCATCCATAACTCGATTCTGGCCACACGCACCCGCCAGCGCACTGTCAGCGCTTGCAATTATGAAAGACGTCGGCTGGAAACACCGAATTGAATGTAGTGCAAGTGACAGATAGACTTAGCGTCACAAGTGCAATACAAATATAGCAAAGGAAATTGTACTTCACAATCGATTATATAGTGGTGTAATATACCAGTTAGTAGTGTACGTCGTGTTCAGAAACCCCTGTGTACAAAAAAACTCTGTGTTATTAACGGTGTAATTAAAACTCTGGCTGCCTTATCGTGTCAACAAAGATTTGGCAGTATCTCGTACGTCGCATCGCACCAAGCTGTTGAACCACCAAAGACAACGTTTATTGCAATAAAAATAGCCGAAACAGGATTTTATTTAATTATTCTTTATCAAATCTCGACGAGCCTTTGTGTCAAAAGCAGTAATCTCTATATCAACATTGCGAAACTCGCTAGGATCTTGTCTGGTAAAAAAAAACGTAATAAAACACGAACGACCACTATAATAATCGTTTACAGAAGCTTCCGGATTATTGGAAATTCTTTAAATTTTATTACTTGTTGTGTAATCGCTGCAATGAATTAACTATCTTTTGATTACAATCATAATAGGCGATTAGTTAATTTTGTGATATGTTTGTGCAATTCTTAAATTGTGAGATAAGTTTCTACGTTTTGAATATGTTTTTTCTTTGAATGAAATCGATTGTATTAGATAAAAATGGAAGCAAATGTAAACATCCTTTAAAAAACGTCAGAGTAATTCTGAATAAGTTATTTCAACATGATTACGTGAATTATTAGATAGTAACTTAGTTAATCAATAATGATAAATAACGCACATGGGGGTGGTTTCCGTGGTTGCCAACGCCGCTTCTAACAAACCGCACCTCGTTCCAACCATGGGAACCAAATTAGCTGTTCACATTACACGTCAGAATTAATCAACAATGAAATGACGCTCACATTGTCGCAAGTTGTTATCAATCGGGCACTGCAAAATACACGTGAACATACATGCATGTTGACAATCGCCCACTCATATTATGATACTCTGACCTTTCGATAACAGAAGGCACTTGTATGTAGGTACAGGTGTTCTTGACTTTAACGAAAGTTTCCCGAGCGGTGGTGAAGTTGTACCCACTGCACTAGTAAAGTATGTTTCAAAACCAGATGCGGTTGAAATCTCCTGATGACAGTATCTGGGATAATGTGCTACTCTTAAGTGGCCTCATCACGGCCAACTCTCCATACAAAAACCGTTTGCAGCGTTGTTATCAGTATTCTTCGTATATTTTTTTAATGCATATGTTGATTTGAAGGATATCTGGACTAATTAGAAGACGAAAATTTAACTTAAAAAAAACCAGAGATATTTGAGATTCTAATTATGAAACCAAAATTCTTATTGATAAAACGAAATTCAAAAATCAGAGGTATTTTTGGATATTTTGAATTTTCGACTCCCAATAAGCCTAGATATCTTTCAAATGAACATTTTTATGTTTAAAAATTCAATGAATAATGATTAACAAAGTAACAAACACTTGACAGCCGTTGAATTAAGTGTGAATAAAGAAGCCGTCTTAATATCCCGATTTAAAATCAGAAATACGCTGATGAACAACACACTGTATTTACCTTTTTATCCATTACCCGACGCCACCTATGGACTCGATAACTGGTTTTAGTTTGCCATGTATTGGATATTATATTTATTTATTTCATTTTTTTAAATTATTTTTTATCCACAACAATATGGAGATAACTTTGGATACAACGCAAGTTGCAGACACAACAATGGCAACTGTAGACGAAGAATATCATAGTGTTATTTTATAGTTGATAAGGGGCATCTCAGTATTTATACTGATTTTTAGGTTTAATTTCAGGTATTTAGGTTAGGATATAAAGTATCAATGAAAGTGTGGGTTTTATTAGAGTAGATGAAATATAGTATTGTTAATTGTCGGAACGCTATACTTTAGCAGAATTTTAGAATATAAGAAGCCAAATAGTCCTATGGATTTGGTTGGTAGTCCGATGGATGTCCGTCTATAGTATTCCGCATCGCTATCCCTGTATATGTTTAACTAACTCCCTTTGTATATAGAAGTCTTGTGTTTCGGGATAAATTCCATATGACTGCGTTGGGGCCATTTTAGTTTGGAAGATAAGTACTTTGGCGGCACTTTATTTTGTCACAATTTTATATGTCGATTTCGCGAAGTTAAGTTGCCTACAGTTTGACATGTTGAGGATGGAGAACTAGTTTTAAAGGGAGAGAGAGAGAGAGAGAGAGTAACGAGGGGAGGGACGTGGAAACAAAATCTAACGCAGGCATTTTGAAGCCGCTGCACATGCTTTTCGTCTAATTTACGAATACAATTAGCGATAACCAGTTTTACTAGCGAAAACATTTTCCTATTTCCGTTAATGTACTTGGCGATGAAGATTACATGCAGGAAACTGCTGTAAAAACGACGTGCCCATTCGTCAGGAGTAACTAAGATGGTAGGCGTCAGGAATAACTAAGAGAAATGGGCGCAATACGGCACCAGGAGTAATAAAAGTGTCATAGCATTTGGCCACTTCCGATCAGTTTGTATAGTTGACAAGGAAATTAAATATCGCCATTGAAGTTTTTGAGCGAATGAGGGTGGAGGGCCTACCCTGCGGTACTCCGTACCGATCACAACCTCTTCATCTTTGTGAAACGTACTTCGCCCCGAACAAATAATCTTAATTGAAGCAATGATAATTCTGATGCAACTTCAATTTTTGATGCAGATGATTGGTTTTTATTTTGTCATTTTCTTTATATACGTATATTAAAGTAGAGCAGCTGTTTCGAAATGGTTTTGTTTTAACATATCGTAAAGAGCTGGTCTGCTTTCTTTTCGTTTTTTTGGTCAACAGTAAGTATGCATTGTTAGCGTTAAGAGTGTTTTTTTCTGGGCGGTTTGACTAACTTGTGCGAAAACTCCGCGACTTTAAATAGCTCGGAGCACTCATGGAGGCGGCGGCACGAGCGTTCGAAGAGGTCCCACCGCCGCTCGCCGACGTCGCACCGCCGGCGCCGGCACCGCGGCGCCCCACACCGCGACGAGCGCGAGCGACCCGCCTCGCCTCAAGAGCAGCCCAACAAGGTCAGTTTTTTTCACTCACTACAGGATTCGCATCGATTTTATTAGTACTCTCTTTCTCTATCCATTCCTTAAAACCCTTAAACTTCCGACAGCCGTCGATGCGATTCCTCTTAATACTGTGATTTTTGAATGATGTGTGACTGTTTTTTTTTCTGTTTGCATCTACACGTTAAACACGAAAGTATTGTTTTAGCCGTTCACGTGCCTAGCTCCAGCTGACGTTAAAATGTGGCGTGGACCACCTGTTTTAGTAAAATGTGCTTTCGGTGCAAAAAACACACTGGAAGACTGCTAACTAACGAAATCTGCAACAACGAAAACTCAACCTCAAATCAGTAAAATGCAAGTTTACGACATTGTATCCTGCCTTATAATCTTAAGAACCTGTTATGTATGTCGAAGTCTTCCTGGTGATCGATTGCAGCATTGATTGACTAAAGTCCCAAATGAAGACTACAGGAAATAAAACATGTATTACAACAAAACTTTGCTCGGATTTTTTTTAAAGTCAAAACACCTAGAACTCTTATAGTTCCATTAAGTTTGTATTTTTTCACAATACGGTTATATTCTCGGAAGCTTGAAGAGATGGATAGATGTAAAATTTATTTGAGCTAGGCTAGGTTAAAAAATATTTTGATTTTAATGCATACATTTTAATTCAAAGGACTATATCGTGGAATGGCATACTGGCTCGAAATGCACGTTCGCATGAAGCCAATCCACCGCGCGTGTGGTGGTATTGCCTTCGAAAAATTAGAAATTGTTCAATGTCAATGGACTGGATTGATCTGGCTTGAGACAATCCAATGCAGTGGACTGTCTCTATTTACACGATGCCAGTAATGGATTGGCTTAGTAGATTGTCTCAGCAATTAGCCTCGTGTATAAGAGCCATAAGCGTCAGCTTCGAAACAGTGGCGGCCTCAAATTCATTTTTTTCCATGCCTACTTATGTGTATAGTGGTGGAAATCAGTTATACTTTACACAGGCGTTGTTGCGTGACATGGTGAAGCTTGCAGAAGAACGCTATCCAAATTCTGGGCAAGTTTAGCCTAGCCGGCTGTGACTGATCGAAGCGGAGAGCTTTATCCTACTGGCTTTGAGTATTTTCATACACACCGAAGCAAGCACAGAGCGGGCGGAGTTTACCCATACCATTCAGCCTGTTCAAGAATAAAGTAGACGTCAGTGTTGGGTAAATCGACTATTTTTTTTCAATCAACAGCCATGCCTAATTTAGTCATAACTGAATTAATTACGATTAAATTTCATAATCATAACTAAATCAATTAGTTATTATTCATTCAATCTTAAATTTTAAGCATATCCTACTTTGAAGAAATTGCTCTTTAGATGCCACCCGACAATTCTCTTTATTATATATATTGGTTAACTGTATGATATTGTCTACGGGTTGATAAGTTTGCATTGTCTATTATTTATGCAATAAAGGGTTTTTATTTGATTTTACTAACCTGTACTGGGAGGGATGTTAATATAGTCATTACTTTCACGCCCCTACCTCACTTGTGACCATATATCGCAGCATACCTTAAGCAACATAAAATAATTAAAATTTGGCCCATGCATTTGGAAACTTACGTTGCATGAGTCGTGAAACTGTATTTTTATTTGTTTAGTAAAAACAACATTCTCGTGTAAGATTTTTAAATAGTAAATAGTGAGATTTTTAAATAGTAAAAAGTGTGAATTCTTCATACGAGTACGAGTGATGTACGAGTGATGTTGGTCCACTCCATTTCAACATGGATCAAAACTTGACCGCAGTAGAGAATTTCAATCACATTTTTTTTGTCGTGATTGATTAAACTATGATTAAAACTAATTAATCGTTAGTCACCCCGCCATAACTAATAGACTAAACTAATCAATCATTAGTCACAAACCGCGATTAATGTATGCAATCAGTAGTCGTCAATCATTAGTCTGACTAAAAATCTTGCCCAACACTGGTAGACGTTACACGTTTTGACTGAAAATCCGAATATTTTGGTGACTTGATTACGCACTACTCGCGCCGCCGCGCCGAGAAGTCGCCACTATAGGCCATCTGCGACTCTAGATTCTGCGCTGAAGTAATGTTTGTTGGCTGACAGGCCAAAACCAACGAGCTGATCGAAACAATTCGTTTTCATACTTTTCCCATAAGTTTGGAAGAATATATTGGAGTTTAGAAGTATTAGTTGTTTACTATAAAAATAAGCTACCTTAGCTATTCGTTTATAGTTTAAAAAACACCCTATAAGCTATTCGTTTTTAGTTTCAAAACCACCTTATGCTTTTCGTTTTTAGTTTCAAAACCAAATTGATCGCAAGAATACCATTTTCGCAGTTGTAATTAAACGGCTTCCGAACGTATCGCAAGTATATACATGCTGGAAATAAGCAAAAATGCAATACTACTCTATATTCTAAACGTATAAAGCAAAAAAATACGTTTCTAAACACCTTAACTCCTAGAGATGAGTAGTGTAACTATTCGTTTAGTTTACTTTAGGTACATTTTTGTGAATTTCAAAGAGATTTTAAACAATCATTTATCATAGGTTGCCATATATTGTAAATATAGCTAGCATAAAAAAACAACCCCGGTTATTTTTTTTACTTGCGAGACTACCAGACGAGAGATAGATACAATAGCGTAAAATTAATATAAGTATGTGTAATAATTTTCAAAAATGTATTTATTGACTATTAAACATACACACGAACTAAAATAAACATATTGTTTATTATAATTATTTTAATAAGATTATATAGCTTTAATGATGTGTTAGTGGTTTTGGGAGTGGAATCTCCATGAGATTCTTGCAGTTAGTTTGCAATGATTTATGGGTATAGAAATCTTCTCTGAATTTCTGCCTTCATCATGTTTATTTTGTTAGCCGATCGAAGCCTGGGTCCATAAATACAATTGTTATTGGGAATAAAGTCCGTTGAGTTACCTTGCCAGTTGCGCCACATGTACCATTTATATTGGAAGTAATTCTTTTATTATCTTAGACTAGGGTGACCATAAAATATCTGAGCAGATACGAGACACTTGCAAAAGAAAGGGGGTCTCTTTCTCTCATCTCTGAATTCTTTTATTTTATAAAAAATGGATATAAATAGTACAACAAGCAAAGAAGAAATATTTTATATATGCACACAAATATATTTTACTACAAATATTAGGTATTTAGTGGATTGAATCAAAATACATAGACGATGTCATACATTTAATTAATAAAATATGTAGGGTCGCGATGATCACAATTAGTAATGACTAATTATAGGACAGCAGTCGACCAGGAACAATGGAGTCTTAGACGTACAAACGGGCATCAATAAACAAACTGAAATAAATTCTGCAGGATAGACTCCAATCAGACAAAATCTTCTTTTATCAGAACTAGCAATCGAACGAAGATCGGTGTACTGCGCCCTCGTGGAAAATAAGCTACACAAATGCAGTTTTCCATATGAGGTTATTATAGTGATCAGTGATCCGCGTGTAACGTGCTTACCCATAATAAAGTTTTAGGTGCTAAAGCTGGACAAAGGAATTCTACAAAGAAGTGGAGGAAGGGGGGGGGGGTACAGTCGTGTGAGGCCGAAATAACATTTTTATTTATTTGGACGGATGGATTCTTGCTTCTGTTCTCTAATTTTCCGACTATTCATTGTTACGTATTATTTGCTTATTAGTTACATAATATGGTAAAATATAATATAGTATAATTTACTAAAAGCATTTTTTTCGAAGAAGAGAAGATAGGCGTATTGCATTTTTTTTTGCACATTCGATTCGATTGATATTTTCGCTTACATTAAAATTACACATTATTTTTGGCCTTTATATTTTCACCCTGAGAAACTGTAACTACGCCTAACAGCGTTAATTCGCTTTTTAAATCTTCGTTAGTCAAATCAAAGGTCAAAAGTATCAAAAACAAGTAATATATTTACGAAGTTTATTATACAAATGACCTAATTAACCACCTGCGTTATTGGTAAAAATGTAAGACTTAATACATATACGATTTGAGACAGCGGGACATTTTTAGGTTTTAGAAGAATGAGGGGCATTTTTTATGATTTGGGGGGGACAGCGGGGCGTCCGCTTCAAAAGCGGGGACAGTCCTGCCGAAAGGCAGATGTCTTGTCACGGTATCCACCCATAGTGTCAATATATCGATGCAAGAACATCTTCATGTCGCCTCCACTCGCATTTGAATAACTCATATACGCAGTCTACCACAACAGACACTTTCACTTGAATATCAAACATCTTATTTCTGGATGCGAGAGTGACTAAAAGCTATCACGGAATTTTGGAAAACTGATCCATGTCTCAATTTAAAAATTGTGTAACATAGCAATTAATGAATATTGGTAGTCGTGAACCGGTTCTAATATGTAATTCGACGAACAATGAAATTATTCAAACGAAACTGCCGCCCTTTCAATGAAGCCCACTTGACGCGAATTCGCATGCACTCCGCCTGTAACCCAGTATCGCCGGTTTCTTTTGTGCCACATTGTGCCGTCGCCTCGCGATTATTTTTATTATCCTGACTGTAACCAGAGCATATCTGACAGTTCTCGGTTACAACCTGCCTAGTGTTGTCGATTTTACGCGAAATAAAATACCGTGATTTAAAATGCCGTTCCTACTTTAGATAACGCGCGCACACCCCAAAATACCTGAAATGAATTAAAAACGTTTAAATAGTCGATTGGTTAGTATTCTGAATTGTTATGCGCTATTTCGGGAGCGCCCGTCATCGTGTTATACATTTTCCGCGGTATTCGCAAAAACTGAAGCGGGCGCGGGCGCCGCGGCGCGCGCGCTTATGATAAAAATAAGTAAGCTAGAAAGAGATGCAGGGATCGACGCTGAGAGCAGCCCGTGACGCGATTCGACCAATGGCGAAAATAGTATACGATAATATTGATAAACCGGTGCAGGCGCGTCGTAGGCTTCGTGAAAATCCAGCTCAAAAAAACCACTATATGTGTGTTATCAAGGAATTCTTAAAATGTCAATTTGTGGATTGTGCCCGTTATCGCTTTCGGATATAGTATACTTTCAAACAACTACTTACATGCTAAATACACCTAGATTTTCATCTTCGTTTTCGTCCTATTTGCATTGCTTTGATTTTGCTCTTAATTTTGATCTCCTGACTTCGAACTTGACGGTAGCTTGGAAGTTGTTCCTTGAAATTCAGCTGCATTTCACTTCTTCTTCTTCGAGTGCCTTGTCTAATATTCTATGGAGGCGACCATAGCAGAGATTCTCAATCAACTCTGGACTAGAAGTGGGGCCGTACCGGGGGTGTTCGAGCCATGATGCGACTAGGAAAAATATTGTAATGGTTTTACCTTCTTTCCGCTTTTCCATGCCGCTTCTTCCGCTTTTCAAGGGACGGTGCCGTGGACTGCGCTGTTCCATATCTAGAACAACCGAGGATCCCAGTATTGAGAAGCCAGCTGTCACTTCCCAAATCGCTTTAGTCAATCGATTAAATTCGTTATTTTGACTCGTTTTTTTTTTCGCAATACGGTACGATAAATTTGTGAGTGTTGCGCCGCGTTCGCGAGCTGGCAGCCCCGTAGATCCCGATTCCCGCCGCGCGCGACGCCGTCATTAGTTGGGCCGCGCCGTGCCGTCATGGCGACCGAGTGCACGCGTCCCGCGCGACGCCCGCCTCGCAACAACCTGCTCTTCGACGGAAACTACGCGCCGTCTTTCGACCTGTTCCTCGTGCCGCAGCTCGTCGCGATGACCGTCGCCGAACCGCAGCCGCTTCGGCCCGAAGCCGAGCCCTTCGAACCGGCGGCGCCTCGCGGCCCCGTCGACCGCATCGCCCTCATCTACGAGAACATGGCTTCGGGCAAACCTCCGCAGCCGGCGCTGAAGAGAATCCGCCGCCGGCAGAACTTCCGCCGGCGGAAAGTCAACAGCTTCGACGGCGATTCGAATGCGAACGCCGCGCATGCGCCACGTCACCAGAACTCCGAGCCAAATATCCCCAACGGCATCGAGGAGGAGCGTCAGTCCGCGCTAGTCCTCGACAATCCTTTCTACGACGCCCCACTGGCGCCCGACCATCAAGTGGTCTTACCGGACAACTACCTAGCCTTCGAGGATTCATTCGTGCCGTATTGCCCCGCGCCGTTCGAATACTTTCGTCCTTCCTCCTTCGAATACTTACCTCTACCTATAGCATACATGAATTGTCCAGTTGAAAATCCGTGCCCGAGCGATGTTTACGACACGGCGCCCGAAACAAGCTACTCAAATAGCCTGTCTCCTTATCTCCACCGGCGCTCGCAGTCGCCTGAAGTCTCTTCCTCCGAAACGACAGATGACACCGCTGAGCGCAGCTCCCTCGATTACTTGGAAGCGTCCACGCTCGACGTAGTCCCGTCTCTCGACGACACGTCCCCTGGAGACGGACGCTTTTGCGTCCTCGACGACTCTACTTCGCAGGGCGAGGTTTGCGATTCGTCATGCGCCACGACGCCTCCGTCCGTGTCTTTAAACGAGTGTCAGCCCCCTCCCCCGCCTCTGGCGTGGCTGCCCTCGCACTCCCGAGTGATATCAGTGACCGATCCTGACGGAAACATCATATCAGACGAGAAGTTAGTGCCGGAATCGCCACCACCACAGCTGGAGGAACCGTCCGCCTCGCGAACTGGCGCCCTAGAAGTCAACACTGAGGTTGGTGTTTGAGACCAAGCCGCTTCTTGCAAATTCAATAACATCAGCTACAAGAAGCGGCTCGGTCACGAAGAAAGCAGCCCAGTCGGTTGCAATATTATTTAAAGTCCATTTTGACTTTCCCGGTCGATAAATGGTATGCGGTAAGAAAATAAGTGTCAATTTTACATTACATAGAATGAATGTTCCATTTCTTTGATTTGTTATGTCAAATTTCGGGAAATGAAGAACATACGTTACAAATTTTAAATATTGGAACATTATTTAATTAAGTATATTAGAATTGCAATATCTTTCGTCTGTCCATCACTTATTCCGAATTCCAGAAAAGTCGAAATTGACTACAAGGTTAACTCTGCTGAGATATTTAAATGTCGGTATTCAAATTGTCGCATGGCTTGATTGAGTGTCTTGGATTCCTTCCCGTTTGTTTTCATACCGCTTGCGCAAGATATGCTAATCAATTCTAGACAGACGACGACTCTTCCACACATACAACATTTCTCACCCATCACAATTGACAATCATTGACATTGACATAAATTTTGTCTTGGCTTGCAATCGCCCATCCATTCCCGATCGCTGTGTTGCGTGCAAGCAATATTTTCACGCATCGTTTGCTATCAACACGCCTCGTGCTGATAGAAGTATTAAAATAATCTAGAAGTTGCGGTATATAAAGTATTCGACATAGAACTACAAACCTTTCTAGGGTTAATTCTTCTAAGTGAAACTAAACATGTATTTTTTTTTTTAATTTTACAAAAGTATTCTACATGAAGTACCTACTGAGTTGAGTCATCTATAAAATTT
>JAOPUG010000004.1:19634175-19645527 GCA_027564375.1 Micropterix facetella | reverse complement strand
CGAGCATCCTAAAAAAAGTTGTTATAAAAGCAGAAATAAAATATAAACATTTTAAATTACTTAGAAAAACCCCCCAAAGAAAGAGAATTATACTAATCCAAGTTTCTGAAATTAATAAAATGATTATTCTTATGAATTGTACCATAAGAATTGTAATAAACAAGAAAAAAAACCAAACTAACTACCCCCACTTGATGCAACTTATGATGTACTAGGTTACTGAACTACAAGGGATATTCCCGATTATTTCTTGCTCGTCGCCGATAGATATTTTTTGAAGGCTTATTATACAAGTAAATATGAGTCTTTCTTTTTATAGAACGACTAGAGCAAACATGGAAATATTTTATTCGATTGTTTGGTATTTAGCGGTATATATACAACGTTAACTTCACCCGAGAAAGCATCTTTTGTAACTTCTGATATTATTGAAATCATAGTGGACGGTAAAGCCTTCGAAGCCCTTTCAAGCCGTTTTCTATCTGAGATTTCCATTTGTAATATAATCTATCCTAGTCGTTTTATGACATGAAAAGAAATAAAACCGCTCTCTAAAATAGCAAAAACAAAACTTATGAAAACCGACAATAATTGTTGCTTAACAATTCCGGTGGAGTAACACGGACTCCGCGCACACGTGTTATTTTAAAGAGGTATGTGCACTTCCTTAAAATATATCCCCATGTCCTCTTCGTCTCTTATATAGCTCGCTACTGAAGGAAGGTATTGAGCTGGGCAAGACCATATTCTCGAAAACAAAATGTACAGACATTCAAAAATTTTGAAGGAGTCCCTGGGACCCACCGGGTAAATTAGGGGTTAAAAATGCCGCACTCCGAACCAGCCACATTCCGCTGCATCGAGTGGCGATTATCTCGATCTATCGAGGCCGAGAGGCATGCAGAAAACAGACGCGCTCAGTATTTTGTTTACAAATTACACACAAAAATATGCGATGCAAGGCGGGCGGACGCGCCCGCGCTGCACGGTGTTTCATTTCATACAAGCTAGACGCTAGAGAAAACTTATAAAATACTTAGGATATACTGAAAGTTTCTGGCTTTTAATAAAGTAAAACACTTTATATTCTATTTACTGTTTTTCAAATTATTCTCCCTGACAATTTATACACTTTTCATTCTTTGAAACCATTGGGGAAAGCATTTGGCCCAGTCTTCTTTAGAGGTCTCCTCAATAGCTTCTCGGAGCCTTATCACCGCCGCTTCTGGGTTGGTGAACCGTATACCTCGAAGTTTATCCTTAATTTTCGGAAACGAATAGAAATCACAGGGTGCAAGGTCCGGACTGTGTGGGGGGATACGTCATCTGTTCCACGTGTGAGGTCTTTAACAACGCCATTTCATCTTAGCGGAGTGGACGGATGCACTGTGATGAAGGACTACTCTGCTGCGAGGACGCTTTTCACGAAGTTTTTCTGAAACGCTGGGCATGCAAATGCTAACGTACCAATCTGCAGTGACTATTCTTTCGCTTTTAAGTGAAATTGTCATGTAATGTCCTGTCTTGCTATAAAAAAAAGCAACCATCATTTAACCAGTGCTTCGACCTGCCTCAACTTTCGTCGGCAAATCCTCTAAAGGAAAGATCCACTCCGCCGATTGTGTATCTTTCATGTTCGTAACAGTACGCCCAGCTTTCGTTCAATGTTCAGCGAATTTGCTGATATGTTATTTTTTATCATTATGCAATCAATGTTAGTTTCTGTCGCCGCTATTTTCGGAACAAATGACTAGGTATGAAGACTTTGCGGGATTAGTTTAAGCCCATACCTCATATACTAGTCAGATTAAAAAAATCTTTTTTTTTCTACATATAAAGTCAGCTAGCAAAACCTACTGTATTTAACCAGCTCAACATAAATATTTAACCTTTACTATGCCTATTATTCGCGTTTGAATGTTCTAGACAAAAAAAATACAGATATAATATAAAATATGGCATATTATAGAAAAGTAACTTAGACTTTGAATCGTTCGAAGAGCGGTGACCGCACTGTCTTCCCGTTCCATTCCCTCCGCTCGATTTTGAATAAATTTAAATAGTTGGAAAAGAGTCGATATAAATATAAATTAACAGATTTTTTGCGTCTTTCAAAACGAAATAGTGTGCGCCACTAGCGTCCGGTGTGCGTCCGCTATAGTTAGAACTTGTTTCAAAAGCGCAAGGCGGTCTATGCTGCCAAGTGCAAAGGATGAAAGCTCACCATTTGCGCATTAGCCGCTTTATTGTGCCCATTTGGCATGAGAAAGTGCGGGCGAGATTGATATTGTCTGATTGCGAGATTAATTACTATAATTCCTACCGATGGCTATTCTTTATCGCGGTAAACCCAAATATGCTGTATTTTAAGAGAATTTCTGATAAATACAGAAGTTATATGCTAGGCACGGAAATGATCATAAGAAATCAATAACGAGTTGTTGCCAGTAAGAAGATTTATTCACAACTGTGTCAAAAGCGAGCGACACTGCCGCCCGCTACAAAATGTTGTCTGTTTTATTTGACTTTACTGTCTTGAGAGAAATTCGATTCTATGCATAGTGGCGAAGTAGCACTCCATGAAATAAAAGAACTGTATCATCGGCATACGAGAGAACGGAGCTTGAAATTTGTAGTTGGCAAATATCCTAGATTGTAGCACACTTGGACCGGAACTACACTGCAGAACTCCAGCGTCTCTTAATCCAAGTTTGTCATGATCTACCGTATCAAAAGCTTCGGATAGTTAGCAGAAATCAAGTCAAAAATGCCGAAACAGTGCTCATTTCTATCAAGGTTTTCCGTGAAACTTGTGGTATTATGAAGCCAACTTCGAGACTGCGATTTCTCTGAATGTATTTAATTTTGCGCTCGACGCTCCACCGTGTTGTAATATTATTTGCTTACTGCTGGAAAATTATTTTGCACAACTCTTTGAGGTCGCTTCGATCACGACTTCAATTCTCTTCTAATCTTATGCTAGTTGGTATTTTAGCTTGCTAATTCAGTCTCAGTGACGAATTAAAATGTGCAAGGATTTGTTTGCGGTTAGAATTAGTCGATTCCTCATCTTTCCTTGGACGAATTCAAGCATTGTTGTTATTCACGGTTATTAATTAACCTGCTTACACCGTCACGTTTCGCGTTTCTTTCGCTCGTAATATATTCTATTGCAGTATAAACACTTCTCAAACAATTTTAATGATGTAGGAAGATATCTGCTATTTCTCTCTTAACAATCTCTTTAAAACACGGTTATTGTTTGTTAGCGTTGTTATATCACTTTTATTAATATTGTTATAAATTGTTGGATTAGTAGCTTAAGCTGGAAATGGAAAGTATGTTGATGGTTTTTGTTATCTTTTATTTATTGTTCATAAAGTTTGATTAATGAATTAACTCTTGATACAACTATATTTTCTTTAATGGTGTTAAGTAGCTCGAGACAGTGCATTTCTTTTTCATAATTATCCCACATATCTCGAATCTAAATGTAGTCAAAACTGAGTCGAGAAGACCTTATTATAAAATTCGTGAATACTGCTATAGCTCAGCCCCATAGCTGTTATCGCCTCTTTCCAATTGTTTGGTATCTATCCAATGTAGTTTATTTTCGTAATTTAGTCGTCGTACTCGTATTATATTGCCCAAACAATAAGTGTTAACCATGTTGTCGTTGCGTGTCCAGAATTATCGGAATGGTAAATATTGCGCAAGCGTGGCATTGTGTATTTTTAAAACTGTAAATCTTCGCGTGCCTTCGTACTTAATAATGCTTGTTATTCGAAATGATTACGTATAAATGTGGTAAAGATATATATTTTTATGTGGCTAACTGACCGTCTTTTGATAGGATTTTACGAAATTCCGGCTTGAACCTAAGAAACCCAATGCCAAACGCTGGAAGACTACATATCCATCAGCGTAATGTCACGCGCTAACGGTATTGCTATAAGTAATCCGTACTAGAATTGACTCCAAACGCGAAGCGTATGTTTCGGAACCTTCCTTGGATTAAGGATGAGTTAGGTACGAGGGATATCCAGTTTTGTATACAAGTACTAATTCATCGATGTCAGATATGAACAAAGATGTCTATGCCTGCTTCATCTTCTACGACAAGGCTTTCGAAAAGTTAAACATATAAGCTTGTAAATATTCTGCAGAAGATCGGCTTGGATAGCAGATCCGTAAGTATAGTAATAAATCTTCATTGGAACCAGACAGCAGCCGTTAAGATGCCACCTCTCTCAAACAGTAAAAAACTGACATTTTGCAATTAAATTAAGTGACTCCCGCTTGCATTTAAACAAAAATAAAAATATGAGTCATAGCAAATTTCTTAATATTTAGACTATGATTCAGAATTTCATAATAAACAAAAGCTGAAGTCATCACCTTTTTGTAATTTGCATTTTTCTTGGAATATATAAGGGCAAACAACTTGAAACGGTATTGTTAACAAGTACCAAGTAAATGATTAAATTGTCATGATCTTCATTATAATCTTCTAAAAACCAAAAGAAATATTATTTGTCATGCGCGAATTCAGAAGAATGTTATCTCCGCGCAAGCAATAATAGGCTTTCGGTGTATTGGCTACCGCTGGTGTTTCGCTTGGCAAATCATTCCGCTTGTTTTAGCCAACAGCGACGTCTTAAATTAGAAGATGCCTTATATGAGGAGGTAGCTATACGAAGAGTATTAAGGCAAGGCTGTGTATGTATGCCTCTTCTGCTCTCCTGTTTTACATCTATTCCGAAGAAATAATGGCTGAAGCACTTGGCACTGCATGCAAGGGCCTTAGTTTAAATATTAGGACGATCAATAATATCCGGTATGCGGATTAACTGACTTACAAGACGATAGTAATCGCTGGGCGTGTGCTTCCTAGAGTGACTGAAACCAAGGACTTGGCGATTTTTTTTCAACTTTCTGTTAAACTTCAAGGAACATATTAGTCAACTTCTTTTAAGCTTTTGTGGTTTGTGATACGGCAATCTCAATACTTCAATAATATTCGGGTTATGCGCACATTGTACAACTCAATTCTTAGGAGTCGCATTGAAACGAATGCAGCTATTTCTAATCCGCAATCAGATTCCTATATCTTCATGCTGGAAAAGGTACAGGAGTTTTTTTTTTTAGATTTATGTATTTCTAGCAGTACTTCTATTCTCCACTTTTGTATCCGATTGCATTTATCACAGGCATTTTTAATCTGGTTCTAGTCAAAACTGATAACCCTAGCTTATTAGCTAAGGTGGATCTTTTCGTGCCTAATATTTATCCTCGTGCTCAATTGCACCATATTTTCGCGGAGCCGTTCTCGTGCACTAACCTTCCGAAGCGGAACTTGATGCGTGCTTTGAGTCGATGAAACCAGATTTAGATATTTTTACTGCCAACCCTCGTCTGTTTAAATTACAGGCAATTAATTATTTATTCCTATATGCTAGCCAGTATTTTACGCAACATTCTATTTGAATAGATACTAGTTGATATCTTAATTAATTTTACTTTTCAATGCATTGGTTTTTCTGTAATGTTGATTAGTAATAAATGAATAAATAAATAAATGAAAATAAAATAAATATTGACGATCTATGTGTTACTCAAAAAAGGTTATAACTGCTTGAAAATGAACAATAGTATATGATTATAAATAAACAAAGCAGTGACGGTCTAATTAATACTTGATAATGTGTCTCTGGAACAAGTTAAATGAACCTAATGAATTACTTAAATAAGCAGTGGTACTGCAGTCAGGAAGTAATAATCCTAAAATGTATAACCAAATAAATTGAACGTGTTCGAGCTAACTTCTTCAAGATGAAGAAACTTCTCTGCAGCCGTTACCTATCACTGTACCTCAGAATGCGAGTGACAAGGTAATACAGGCCGCGTCAACAATCTCGGTCCCTCACACACTGGCTCAGATCACATGTATTGCATTTATTAAACACCAATGCACGCACGATGTTAGGTGTCGTATATCGGCTATATTGTTTCACAAGGAAATTTTATTGTCTCATACGGAGTTATTGATGAGCTTGTATAATATATGTGAACGAATTTTTGAGCTGGCGTTCGAGGGAACAAGATTGCTGACGCGGCCTGTACTTTTTCGCTCTCTTCTATGGGGTAAAAAGTTGTACTCTGTGTAAGAAACTGGACGCCTTCGTCGAAATGTTGGTTTGCAGAAGAATGCAGCTCCGCATTTCGTGGACTGGCAGAGTATCGAATGTTGAAGTGATGAATCGAATGAGGGAAAATATTGGAAGTACTCAGGATCATCAAAAGACGGAAACTCCAATATTTCGGACACATACTAAGGGGCGTGAATTACAGATTATTGTAATGAGGCTAGCCGAAGACGGCAGCAGGACATACTGGTTTTAAACCTAACGAAGTGATATGGACAAAATATAACATATCTGTTTCATGCAGCAGCTTTGAGAGTGAATAGCTATAATGATAGCCAACATTCAATAGAATACGGAACTAGAAGAAGAGGAAGAAAATTATTATTCCAAGTTCTTTGTGGCGTTTGTCGCGTTTGTCAAGCAGCGCCTGCGAAGACCGCCTAAACTCATGCAAAATATCGCAAAAGAAATAAATCCCTTGCTAATCTACCTTCCGACATCCGTATCCTTGAAATATAGACAATGCGTTTATCTCCCATACTCTAATGGTCTTTTAAAAATAAAGTCTCTGTAACCTCAGAGACATTACACTTCCCGCGTATTCTATTTCGGAATAGCTAACGCCCACACCGCGAGCTTCAGCACACACCAATATCATACTCATTATGTATCTCGGACACATGGATATTATATTTACGGAGTGTGCAAAAAGGGTAGCTGTACTTCATTTTTTCATTTACTCTGTGGCGCGAAGTCTAAAGCTCAGGGAGATTGTGCCATAGTGAGTTAGAAATTAAGTTGCTTTTTGCGCGAAACGTCTCTTATCATAACCATATTTTTTACCATAGCTGGCACGTCGTCTACCAATCGCGGAACATTAATTTAGCACTAATGCTATTTAGCACTAATGAACATTAATTTAGCACTAGCACTATTGTTTAAATATGGATCGAAATAATTGAAACCACATGAGATATTGTAAGAATTCACAATATAAGCGTATACGGTCTATAAGAGTTCCACAAATTGTTCAACTATACATTATCCAGCGAATCCGTGATATACATACCAGCACGTGCTTTCTCTTTCGAATAGTCCGGCTGAAAAGAGAGGTAATCACCTTCGTCGGATAATGGGAGAATGCTTATTATAAATTTAACTTTATTAAATATATTGCCAAATCAATATTACACCATTAAGAATTAATAGATAAAAAAAGAAAGAAAAAAAAAGACTGTTTAAAATTTTCAATCAACGGAACGGAGAAAAGACCGAAAAAAAGGAATTTCAAAAAGGAAATGGTAGCGTTATATAACGATTCACGTTTACGGCATGACACCGCAGATGGACGAATGCACGAGTTGTGTGAAGTGTCGGCAGTGCTTTTATGTCTTGACGAGACACAAGTTTTTTTTTGCGTGAACCTTGCTCATATTTTGGGCTCCTATCAGATTACTGTTACATAGCAACCTTAGAGTGTTCCTATCATGTTACATAGCAACCTTAGAGTTGAGTTACAGTAACACTTTCGATTTCGTCTTATTTTCCCTGACAATGTTGTGCTAAAATCGACCAGTTTTCTTATTTTGATCGTCGGCAACACTTATGTTTCGAAAGGCTTCCTCCTAACGAGCTCACGCGGTCAAGGACTTCGCAGTGCATTGTACATATTTCGTCCGCGCTGCAACGTTGCTTCTCCTCAGTGTAGGTTGGCGGCTGCGCCGCATCACCACCCACCTTCCGCGCTTCATATTGTCAATTATATGGCCATAACTCCCAAAGGCCCCCTTTCGTAATTGAAACAAATCGTACGCAATAAACGCCTGCAGACTATCGCCAAAAATGACGCTCGAATCTGCTGTTCCTCGCTCAAGGTATTCCTATTCTTAAATGCGTTGCTTTGCCTTCGGGTGATAATCGACGCGCGCCCACTGCGATTAGACGTCGTCATAAGATTGTTGCTTATTGCATAGAATCAGATAACGATATCAATGATTGATTGATCAATGCTTATATGTGTCAAAATGAACATCTGACAAATACATTGATGAGTCATGACAGACAACTCTTATGTTATGGTAGTTATTACTCCGGTCCTGACCTTCTGGCTATCTTTCCCCTTGAAAATTAATTGTGTAGGAGCTCTGAAAGTTACACATTTTCATAGTAACTTTCAGTTACTTTTTATAGGTCATAGGTCACAATTTCATAGGTCAGCTTTCTCTCGTCAATCGTAACTGTAAATGTTTTTCCGATAAAAAGTCAAAATAAAAAAAATCTTGCTTTATTTGTTTTATAGTCATCCCTTCAAAGGAATGTCGTGCTTCCCCGAACAACCTATACAAGTAAATGTATTCTTTTTGTGAGAATTGTAATCCAGAAGTACCGGACATATGCCCTTTTTACAACGAACTTTGTTTTTACACCTTTAAATCTAGTATATATAATGATATAGCTGCTGCCATTTTTCGACTCGTAGATTATTAGTCCATAAAAAAGTTAATTCGAGAAAAATATGTGAGTATATGTAGTCTTTTTGAAAAATTAGCATGTCTATTATTAAACATTATCAATTGTTTCATTTGAAGATATTACAAAGTTATTCTTTTTCTTAAGTGCCATGTCCGCTATCAAACTCTGCAACCAGAATCGCAGCATAATTCTTCCTATGTAATTCCGTATCACTTTCGCAAGATTTTCACCCAAGAGTGGCGTCGTTTGTCTGGCCCTCTTGCTTACGAATTTTCCTTTCAAAATCAACGACTCGCAGGTGAAGTGACTAAGACCAATCCGTTGCCGAGTCACGGCGAGACTGGACGAAAAAGTCATGTTTTAAAAAGTCGAAAATCTCCTGAGAAAATCCCAATTTTCGTTTGTATGAATTATATTCTATAGTATACCTGATCTATTTAAAACTACCGCGTCGTCACCGTGCGTCGCATTTAGAACGACTTCACGGTCGTTATCAATTTGTTTAAATTTGTTTACGCGCCATCTATCGCTGAAACAAGACACTATCGCTGAATGACGTTTCGTCAGTTTTCCGCTAGATGATACATACTGTCGCGTTATTATAATATTTTGACGTTAGAGTGAATAACATACATTTTCTTATGTTTATTGAAACATCACTCCAAATTCCATAATTTATTAAAAAGAATTGAAACTTCTGTGAATGAATAAGTTGGGTAAAAACTCTGTATTGATTTTAAAAAGGCTATTGTTGCATTCGAAATACAAAAAGCAGATTTATTTAACTAAATATCAGTTTCTTTCAGCCAACCGTTTAGAAGATGCCAAAGAAAAGTTATATAAGGTACAGTAGGTGGCCATATTAATAGGGACACTGAATTTTGCTACTAATTTGCACACTACAAATACACTGCTCATTTTTTAGTGTTAAAAGTAATTAAATTATGGCATTTCGTACTTAGGTAAATAATAGAATAATTTCAGCCACCACAATCATAATAAATGGAACATACCGCACAAAATATTGAAATTTTCAATATTTCTCCGAATTTTTTTGTGCTCATGGAGAAAATGATCACAGTAAGAGCCGATTGTAATACTCACATTATCAATAAACTACGATAGATTGTAAATATTTATTTATTTTTCTTTTATTTAACTATTTTCATGATTTCTTTATCGATATTTAAATATTATCAAAAATGAGTAGCGTAGCTTTTTTTTAAATATGTATGACTTATTTATAATTATGAAAAAACATTTTCCGTAGATGAAATATTTATGTATTTCATAGTTTTAAGGATTTCTTGAAGTCAATATTACTAAAATCATTTGAAAAATTACGAAATAACGATCTGAATATTCTTGAAAAGATTCAGAATGCCTTTACTTTTTACAAGTGTGAGCATGTAAGCAGAAATTAGTGAATATTTACATGCTGTCCTAGGTAATTGTCAGCATGATTGTAAGAAACGGATCTTACCGCAATCATTTTCTCCGTGACGACAAAAAATGTAATTTCGCAGAAATATTAAATTTTTCACTTTTTTACGTGGTATATTCTCATGATTGTGATTACTGGAACTATTTTATTATTAACGTAAGTACAACATACCATAATTCAATGGCTTTTAACACTAAAAAAAAGGAGAAAGAAAAGTACCAGAATTCACAGTATCCCTATTAATATGGCCACCCATTGGATACAAAAATAAAATAATTTTATATGGATATGGAAATGGATTAAGGTAGGGATAGAAAAACAGGGGAAAATAAAGGTAAATTTACGACTTTTCAACGGAAATTAATGCATTGTGGACACTGGCCGCTTAATGATGTGGCATTTCTAACAGTGAAAGGAAATTGGTTCCATAGTCTAGCTGCGTGAGCAGTGAAAGAGTGAGTGTAAAAAGAAATGTTATAGAGTGAGTATATAGGGTGTTATTCTGATATGAGCTGCGAGTAAAGAGAATCTCCCTTTCAATAGGATGGTGAAGATCGTTGATTTTGCAGTGCGCTTTGCGGCCAGTGTATGTATCCTTCCTGCTGTTATGAATCAACGGGCCGATTTCATTTTAGGTTCTTACCATACGTAAAAAAGTCGACTAAGATGTTCCTTCGCGATTAGGCACAACAGAATAAAGCCGAAAACTTAAATAGCAATGCAGTGCATTTGCCCATCACACTCCTGTCAACTTGATTAAAATTGCCAGCGGCGCTACGCCACGTGATATTAATATTACGCGCTTTTGCCGGTCCGAGAAATATAAGTTCCGTGGCAAAACGATAGCTAAAGTATTTTATTTCCCCATAAACGACGCAAGGCTATTCTGCTAAAAGACCTGCAAATGTTGTTTTTCCCAAACGTCCATTGTTTGAATTACAAGTCCGAATAAAAAAGTAAAGGTTTCAAATATTTCACATGTTTCAATAAACAGTTCTTTGAAGCGAAAAATTGAGTTCTTTGTAAGAATGTAATGCCTCTAAATGTAGGTGCCTCTAAATGAATTTCGTAAGACGAAAAAAAAATAGAATAACACCAAAAGAGTCGGAGCACAATACAATTTTCTAACGTCATATGGATTCTCTGTTTTTGACCCGTCCGTAGTATTAAGTAGGACGGGCCGTATAGTCTGATGCATGCTATCCGTTTGCGCGTGTTTGTCCGTATATCCGAAGACTTCCCGTGGACCGATCTTCACCAAATTTGGTATGCAGCCTATCTGGGTAACCC
>JAOPUG010000004.1:19523910-19534231 GCA_027564375.1 Micropterix facetella | reverse complement strand
TTTGTGATTTTGGAGGCCTATGCGACCAATTTATTAACGTTGAAATTTTGGTGATTTTTATTGGTAACTTTTATCAAGTTCCTCAGATTTTTTTGTGAAACCAAACTGCAGGCTCGCAATGTGCGTAGTTATTAGGTGAAACGCTCCCAAGCGGGTTTTTATTCTTGGGGACGTAATTTTCGTCTCTTTGACGTCATCTGTATGGGAGAAAACGACGAATATTGACAATCTCATCGTGGCGTGACGTCGGCATGAATACAAACTGCTGGAATAAGTCTTTGCATTATGGACAAATGTACCTTCTGGACAAATGTATTTCATTATGAAAATGCCCTCGATTAGAAACGTGTTGGCACATTTATATTTGGCTCTTTTCGTGATATGCCTGCATTTTTTGAATGCTATAGTTGAAAAAAGGATTTCTATTACAAAAAATAAACTAAGAAATAAAACTTATATGAAACAGTTGGTGGTATGCTTACATTAAGGTTTTATTTGCAAAATTTAAATTACTGTCATATATTCGTCCTTTCAGAAAAAATGTATGCATGATTTAAATTTACCGAAATATGCGAAAAAATATCAAGAATATGGATGATGCATATAAAATGCGTTCCTCGATATTGCTGATATCTGAATTTAAAAAAATATGTTACCTGCCTTCAGAGTCCTCGATTAATCGCTCTATTCGGATATAGAGCAAAATTATTTCATTGATGAAAGTGCGGTCCCCAGACAATAATAATTTTGCACTATATATCACTTCGAACTAGTAGTAATTAGCTGAAAAGTTTTTTTGGATAAATTTGCTTATATCTACGTATTTTGTGAAGTTTTCTCAAATTTCTTTCTTTTTGGTGATTTTCAGAAACGATGTATTTCATTTTGGCATCCAATAAACACTGATCTGCGTAAAAACAGCGGCAGTTTGCCGCCTACCCACAGAACCGCCTATCCGCCTAGGCATGATGGGCTCCCATACACTTGAATTTCGTAGGCGTTTTGCAATAATTATCTACGCCTATAACATCATCAAAGAGAATGTGTACTTACCATAAATACTTGGAATTTTGCCACCGTTCGCGCATGTTAATATACAGCGATGCTTAATGACCTGCTGTTTAGAGAGCCAGCACACCGTATAAATATTATAATTGATAGACAGATTGGTCTTGGTAGGAAGGTCAAAATATTGACCAGTCTACCTTCCGAAAATGAAATTTCGTTCTCTGTAGAAATTGAAGAAAGAACTATATCTTCAGTTAAACATAGAGTAATATGATAACTAATCTAGTTTTTCAACATTATAAAATATGCTATGATTGATTATTTTTAAAATATTTACTTTAATATAGTATTAGTGTAAGTACGGAGCGCATTAGCATTGCTTTCAAGCATGCACGCTGTAATACTACGGTGTTTATATTTGTTTGAATAAATTAAATGAATAAATGAAACACAGTGGACGATAACTTCAGCCTAATCTGGACAACGTCGGTTGTAGCATCGCCCAAATATCAGGTGCTACAAACTTCTCGCAGAATAACCGGTTTTGTCGTTATAAATCAGTAAAGCTATTACTTTAACTGCAAGTCCTGCTCAAACCAAGCTAGACTGTAGCCAGACAAATACTGCAATGGATATAAAGCCAACTGCAAAAGAATTAAAGGAGGGAGGCGTTATTACTGGAGAGCGGAAGAGGCAAATAAAAGAGCATACACAGAAATTTACTTTGCCAAGTTCTTGTACCTCACTAATGGAACGTACGTAATATGTAGTATGTAGGTACATTTACACATCTCGAGAAAAAAAACGGATAGCTCGTACTGGGTAATATCGATGCTGTTTTATCTTAGAGCTTCGAAATTTTAATGAATTGAATTGTATTGTATTACTTATATGGGTTTTGGTGGTGCATCATGTTGTTTACATTCCGCATACATGTGCAATTAATTAAAGTTATAGATATAATTTGGTTACTAAAAATATATACGGGAAATTAGCTTTCTGTCAACACAATTTTATGAACTTGCGATGTTTGGAAGTCTATAATGTTCAACGCCAAATATGGTAATTAAAAAAAAACACGACCAATTTAGTTTAAACTAAAAACTAACTACATTCAACCGTCGCAATACTATCAAATTCGGTTAAATTTTGTAACTAATTTATCGTACATTATAAGCGTATTTTTCATATTTTTGCGTAATTATTTTATACTACATTTTTAATTTCTTTAAAATGTGGAAATATCTAATTACCATTTCTCTTGAAAGGATCTTGGACACTTTGGTATGAAGTGTGGTGTAACCTACCAACTGAATAGAACACTAGTTTTATATCAGTTTCGCCAGTTTGATATTATTTCGATTTCAGTGCGAGAAATGTGAGGGTAAATTACTAACTGGAAATTAATAAGCTAATTAAAGGTCATAGATTACATAAAAAATACATATTCAAAAATTCTGAAAATAAAGTTGTACTTTCATAGAGTTATTTCATGATAAATCGTAGTCGTTTGCTAAAAAAAACTATTAGACTCTTAGTAAAATAATCTAAAAATAGCAATTAACAATATTCAAGAAGAAATCGAAATTCACTCGATATACTCGTATAAGAGTTTTTGACCAAGTTATTCATAAGACAGATAATATGAAAATCTCGAGAGGAAATCGCCCTTGTTTCTCAATTACTCTGTACCTGTAAGTCACAAGTACTTCTTAAATATTATTATATATAATCACCCTGAGGTCTAGGTTTACTAGTAATTCGTAGAATTAAATCTATTACAACACGACTGTCATATTCTGTGTCTTCAATTAATTATTTCGGCAAAAAATGTGTGAAAATAGTGTGAATTTCATATCTTCTTCCATTTTGTTAATCCAACAACTTTGACATTTTTTCGACGATTTATCATAAAGTAATTACCTACTTATGGTATTCAGATTTTTCAGAATTTTATGACATTTGTTTTTTAGGTAACCGAAGTTTTTAGTTAAGTTTTAGTAAGTTTTTAGTTGGCCGGCAAATCGGCGACTGAAGTACTAATTAAAAACTATATATTTGTAATTTATAAAATATTTATTGCTGAACATATTGTCGTACAGTTACATTGATTGTTTACTATCCATGTTCTGTTTTATAATATTAGGACAACACTAGTATAATTTGAACCACATATCAATAAGCTATAGCTTACATAAATAAAAGCTTACATTAAGAGTAAGCTTTATATTAACGTTGACAAAATAATTGTTGCACATGAATTATCAGTGCGACATCTTTTATTTTACTTAAAATAAATACACACGTATTTACAAAACATACATTTCATAGAAATACAGGTATGTACATCATTGTTCAGAATGTATGTATTAAAACAAAGTACGTAGAATTCTGACATGATAAATGGTAGTTGAAAAAACTATTAGATTGCCTTGATCTTTAAACGCGTTTGATCAAACTTACATATTGTGGAGTGAGAAGTCAAGCTATATAAGCTAAATATGTAAACTGATTGCTTCATATTTAAAATATAGGTCACAAAAAGTAGACATTAACAGGGTACAATCATCGGAATATTTTGATAAAATTGGTGTTCCATAGGGATCGATATTAGGCCCTTTTCTATTCCTTGTATACATTAATGACCTGCCATACAGTAAAAACATATCACACATAATTCTCCTTGTGGACGACACATTACTAATAAACACGTCCAAATAAAAATTCTCTTGTATTAAATTCGTTTTTAACCACAAACAATCTTGTATTAAATAATTCTTCATTTCCCAAGTTTCGACTAAAAAAGTAGAGTCCTCTTTTATGGGCAGTGCCCCATAAAAGATTCACTTTTATAATAAAATTCCAAAATAAACTTAAAAAAATAATTTCCGTCTCTATTAAAAACAGTACTTTAAAAAGAATAGTAAAAAAAGATGAATACTTAAATCATAAAGATGCATGGTACTAATCAAAATAGATATTTTTCTCAACTGCTTTTTCAATTACTATATTAGAACTATAAACCAAATATAAATTTATAGTTATTGATTATTTTAATTTAAGACGAATTTTCTATGCCGAAATTTAGGATATTTTATTTTTCATTTTTCACTTCAATACATAAAGTATTTATTGTTAGCTTACTTGTTTTTCTGCCTGTCTTTTTTTTTTGTTTCATGTTTTCAATTCACGGGAATCTTGGGGAAGTGAATGACAAGAACCGAAGAAATTCAAATATTTTTGAATGATATAGAATCAAAATTGTATTTGACAATAATGGTATCAAAAAATTGGTCACTATTTTTGTGCGGTTTTTCCAGTGGAATCCTACTTGTGAAATTTGACGGAAAAAAATATAAAATATAATGTAGGGACTATTATTGTTTTTAACTCGTTTGTAGAGCGAGGTCACGAGGATACCCCGCCCGACTGGGTTTGAAAATTCCCAGTGCCTCGTGGTAAGGAATTGGCCTCTCGCGGGCTGAGGTAGAGCTTGGTTCGTAGATTTGTCTTCGTCCACCAAGTCTCAGTGTTTCACTCCGGGGTGATTGATATAGCGATAAAGTTCGTTGAAAAGCTTCAGGGTGGCCGGGTTCGCCCGTAGCAGTTGAGTATCTCAATTGCGTGTCTTGTTAGGGGCCTAAGGGGCTGTGCAACTTGGGCCATATGACCATCATGTTACACCCGGTCGGCCCGACTCACGACCCAGCTCCCATCCGGCAGCCTCCCCGAAGAGCCACTAATCTGGTGAAACCCGCTTTGCGGTCGGACCTGGGGTAACATCTCGGGCGGCCCTGGACAGTTGATGTATTGGCCGGTTTACATGCCTTGCTCAACTGACGAATAGCCGGGGGAGTCTAGTTGCGTAATGCTTCTTAAAGCGCGGGGTTAGGTGTCGACTTAACGATGCCTAACCTTGACCGGTCTCGCCTAAAACTTCCGATGGCCGTCCGATCTCGGGTGATCATCGCCGAGCAACGGACGTCACGGGTCCGCGATATTTCCGAGTTACGGAAAGCAGCGTTATCACAACTTTGAGTGTCACCTGCTACGGGCAAATCCGTGCACCCTGGAGTGTTTCAACGAACTTTATCATTAAATCACCCCTGAAACACAGAGACTTGGATGGACTTATACAAATCCACGTATCAAGCTCCACCACGGCCCGCAAGAAGCCAACTCCAAACCACGAGGGACTGGGAATTTTCACACCCAGTCGGCTCTCCTTGTATCCTCGCTCCCAAATTTAGACGGCCCGTTTGTATCTGCATGTTCGGTAATAGCCCGAAGTCGCTTGCGCAACCTCTACCTATTTTGATACCGCGGCATTTCGTAACTCGGAAATATCGCGGACCCGTGTCGTCCTATACTCGGCGATGATCACCCGAGATCGGACGGAGAATTTTCACCCGAGATCGGGTCGTTTCTAAGGATAGGCGACGACAGGTCAACGCCTACCCCCGCGCCTTAAAGAACATACGTTCTCAGCCACTTTCGTGTATCAGTCAGTGACAACATGTCCGGTATACCCGTCACGTGCGCCAGCTATCCAGTTCTGCCCGAGTTTACGTCCCCAGATCCCCCGAACATTATGATGTGTCGCCTGCAACGGGCGAACCCGTCCACTCCGGAGCATTTTAACGATATCGATCGTTCTATCACCCTGAGGCGAAACGCAAAGACGAGGTCGCTTGCGCGGTCATCTACCTCTAAAGCGGCATTCCTAACTGGAATATGGCGGATACGGGGCGGCCTTTGCTCGGCAACTCTCACCCGAGATCGGGGGGCCCACACTATCATATCTATGGATAAGCATTAGAGGTACCTACTTACCCCCGCTTTCTTAAGAATAATACACTTCTAAATTCCTTCAAGTATCAGCCAGTGACAACACGGCCGGTTTGCCCGCCCCCGTGCGCCAGCTATCCAGGTCAGACCGAGTTTCCGTCCCCAGGTCCGCCGCACAGCGGTTTCACCGGGTTGGTCCCTCTTCGAGGAGGCTCCCGAATAGGAGTTGCTCCGCGAGCTGGGCCGACCAAAAACACAACGGCTATCATACACTGAACCATTATGACCCCAAAAGGTGAGAAGGAGAGTTTATTTCTTACTCCCCATTGACAAATTTTAATGTGATCCATTTATTTGGAGAAACTGAACTAGAAACTAAAGTGGCTTTCTATTCGCAACCATAGAAAGATTTATATTTTGTCACTGCTCCACTGAGGTTTTTCTCCCAGATCTCCTGCTTACCTGAAAGACTTATACGTGCCCCTTTTTAGCCATGGCCTACCTTTATGACAACGTTGGATTTAGGACTATACTCGGGCTAACCCCTCACCGAGGCGTTTCAACAAACTTTATCGTTATGTCGCCTCGAGATGAAACGTACAGAATACGGACATTGTTGGTTTTAAGACTATACTCGGGCAAGCCCGTCACCCCGAGGTGTTTCAACGAACTTTGTCGTTATATCGCCCGGAAATGAAACGTATAGAATTTTGACATAACAAATCCACTATCCAACTATGCAGCGGCCCCGTAGAGACAACGGGCACCAAGCTGCTCGGCGGGCTAGCCTCACTCCCTAACTACTAAATTTAGACGGATTTCTTCATCAACCAGTTTGGTTTCAGTACCTGCCGTGAAAACGCGGCATTCCGTCACTCGGAAATATCGCGGACACGTGACGTCCTTTACTCGGCGAATATCACCCAAAATCGGGTGACCATCGGGTCGTTTCTAAAGTTATGCGACGTTAGATCGACACCAACCCCCGTGTTAAGAAACATTACGCAACTAGACTCCCCCGACAATTTGTCAGTTGAGCAAGGCCGGTAAACCGACCGTACAGGGCCGCCCGTGGTGTTTACCCAGGTTCGACCGCAAAGCAAGTTTCACCGAATTAGTCCCTCTTCGGAGAGTCTGCCGGATAGGATCTGATCTGCGAGTCGGGCCGACCGGGTGTAACAAGATGGTCATATGGCCCGAGCTGCACATGCCCCATTAGGACCCACAGAATATGGACAATACAAATCCACAATCCAAATACGCCACTGCCCGTCAGAGTGCAACGTCTTACGGCGAGAAACTGGGAATTGCCACCCAACGGGCAGGCTCACCCCCTGACTAGCAGATTAGGTCGGATTTCTCCGTCCACCCGTCTGGTCACAGTATCGAAGTCGCTTGCGCAACCTCTACCTATCGTAATAACGCGGCATTCCGTAGCTCGAAAATATCGCGGATCCGTGGCACCCTTAACTCGGTATGCGACCCGAGATCGTGTGGCCAACAGATCGTTTCTAAGAATATATGACGACAGGTCGACCCCTGCCTCCGCGCCTATTCATCAGTTGAGCATTACGCTTCTAGATCCCCCCGGATATTCATCAGTTGAGCAAGGCCGGTAAACCGACCAATACATTAAGCATCCAGAGCCGCCCGAGGCGTTCCCCCAGATCAACCACATTAGCGGGTTCACCGGTTAAGCCCCTCTTCGAGGAAGCTGCCGGTAGGAGTTGAGCTTTGAGTCGGGTCGACCGTGTTGACAAATTGGCCATATGACCCAAGCTGCACGCCCCCATTAGACCCCATAATACCCATTAGACCCCATAATATCACCTACCTTTACGACAGTTTATGAATGTCTATGCTACGGGCGGACCCGCCGCCTCGGAGAGTTATAACGAAAATTACCATGTTGTCGCCCCGAAACGAACACACGAACTTGGACGAAGTCAATTTACGTACCAAGCTCCACCACATCCCGTAAGAGTCCAACTCATCACTGCGAGGCAATCGAGGGAATCTTCAAGCCCAGTTGGACCATCTCGTGCCTTCACTCCCAAATTTAATTAGATTTTTCCGACCTCTTGTCTGGTATCAGGCTCTAAATCGTTTGCGCGTTCTTCTACCTTATGTAAGCGGCAATTCCTCACTGGAACATGTCGCTGATACGTGGCGCCCATTACTCGGTTTGCCATCCGAGATTGGGTGACCAACGTATCGTTTCTAAGGATATATCGCCTAAGGTGTCTAACTACCCCCCCTTTCGAGCAAAGGCCGGCACACCAGTACAGTATACAGTCAGTAGCTTCTCTTAGAACAAAATTTTAAACGAAACGTGCGAAGTCCTGGGTCCTAAGGACTACCATAAATCGTAATACGATTACTATACATCCGTGCCTTTGATCGAAAAAAGTCTAAAAGCGCGTCGTGACATATGGCAGCCAAACGGCTAGTCCAGCGAATGCGCGCGAATAATTTTCAACCCCCAACCGCATCACGGCAAAACACGAGCGTCTGGCGTAACGTACCCCTCTGCTCACTTCCCTTGTAACCTACCCCCGCCGTTCCTTGCCACCTGAGAGTGCACTTACTGTTCTTTTTATACTATGACACCGGTCATCCGTCCGAAGTTTAAAGTCATGTAACCGCATTACCGGGATACAGAGGGGTTTTGGCCATGCGGCCGCAATACCGGTTGACAGAGGGCCTCTCTTGAAGAAGGTTGTCAAGCAAAGGCCGGCATACCGACCATCACTCAGACATCCAGGGTCGCCCGAGGTCAGCCACCATTCACAGCGGGTTCATTGGTTTCGGCCTTCTTCAAGAAGGCTGCCGAGATGTTGAGTCTCGAATTGGGACTACCGTGATAGAACAGTGATCCGAGCGGCACGACAAGTCCTTTATGACAGTAAGGAACAGTCGGGATAGTACCCTGTCAATACCGTTACATGGTCTTCTACTTCCATTGCAATATTCTTTTGCAATGTCTTCTGCCTTTCGTTTATGCAATCAGCTCCCATCGAATATTTGAAGTGTTTGTACACTTATATTTTTCAAAGAGTCATTGAAGAAACATTTTCTCCGAAATCCAATGTATGGTCACCGATTCTGCCCTGTCCTTTTTTCCTATTATTCTTTGTACATATTGCTGCTTCTACAAAAATATACTATATAACCAACTACCTATCATGTATTATGTAGGTAAGTTAGTAGGTACTATTCTTGGTTTATAATGGGTGGCTGTAAGATATTGCTATTACCCAATAAGTACCTACGCCATTTGCATTTAATATGCAATAATAGTTCACAAACAACCCTTTGTGAAAATCCGATATAGCAACATTTGAGAAACGCTGGTAAAGTGTAATCAGCTGTTCGGGTTGGTCCGTATGATCCCCTCGTGTCCAAAATTCTCTCATATACTATATCATGCTTGTGGTCATATAATTAGTGGCGGACATCACTGTGGATAATCGTACGTTTGCATTCGTCATCCTAACTAATCATTTACATTGATTCATTGACATGTCATCCCTAGTAAATGTGTTCAAAATCACGCCATATTTCTCCTGTATCGACAATCGATAATGACATGTCATCATTAGTTCATAGTATGGATGAGTGAGTGATGCAGATGTTTCGTCTATGTCTCCCCCCCCCCCCTCTCTCTGCAAAAATCTTATATCTCCAAGCAAAATTTTTAATTCACCTTTCACTCTGTGAGGTAAACAACACAATACTGCGTTGATGTTTCAAATGGAAGAACTCTAATATAGATTGCTTAAACTACGATTCCAATAACTTCTTTCGCGGGTAAATAATATTTTTAAGCGAAACCTTGAACTCTCGAATTGATAACATCATTGTGTTTAATCGATATTATCTCACGCACGTGACCATTATGAGAAGTTATGCAACGTAAGCGAGTCTTAAAATTATAATTATTTTAAAAGTATTACTAGTTGAGATACTGTACAACTTTGCATTTCATATTTCGCTTTAAAATTCGCAACCATTTTCATTTTATTATTGTTGTATGGTTTCTTGATTTTGATCATCATAGAAAAAATAATCAAGACAATTTTTATCAAAGTTTCCAACTAAGTGTTCTTATATTTTGTTTGATTATAGCAATCACTTTTGTCTATTTATCGATACCTCTTGTTGAAATTAAATTTGAAACAAACGAATATGTTGATATTAAATTGTAATTACATAGTTCAACCTTCATGCAAGATCAAACGGTTGATTGCATGACATTGAATAATGTATATATCCATCCATTCACAGGCGTGTCTGTATTAGATTTATTAGGTAGGTAACTAACTAACTCAGTTAGTAGTGTCCTGATTTACAGTGTTCTTTCCGGATATTGGCGATCATTAATTTATTTTATTAAGAACTCATTTCATCGAACGACAAATATTTTAGTTAGAAATGTTGTTCATTTTTATGCAATTTTAGTTAGTAGAATATACGTATCAGTGGAGCAATAATAATACCACAGTTTAATTTTTCTTGAAAATTT
>JAOPUG010000004.1:19336666-19346964 GCA_027564375.1 Micropterix facetella | reverse complement strand
CCAACCCCATAGCTATTTATATTATTTTTATGTGTTTTATTTCAATTTATAGTTGTAAGAGTTTAAATTGTACACCTTTAAAAAAAACACCTATACAAACAGTGCAGTATAGTATTTTATAATATGCAATGCTTATTACTTGTAATTTAGGTAATATCTCCAGATATCTGTTAACATTTATAGTACCTACCTATAAAACACATAGAGAGTTGTATGGCGAATATTGCTCTTAAATATTGGTTGAAAAATTCGCAAGAAAAAATAGTTCGTGCCACATGCGGCCCGTGGGAGCGCAATTTGACGTACGCTGCTCTAAAGAGAGCTTAAACTCTTGCTAAAGACGAATCAGATGTAGGCCTGCGACCCTTTCAAATGAGAAACTAACAGTTTTGTCAGATCGAAAGCTACACTACCAGTCTCATTACTTTATTTACACACGCCGTACGTCAATCGAGTCAATATAGGATAGCAAATTATGTACTGTACACCAATAGCGGCCACCTATGTGTCATTGGAATGCTCTTTTAATGTAGTTTAATGAATGCTCGTGTAATTGTTACTTTGATGTAGTATAACTGTTACTTTAATATAGTATAATTGTTACTGTAGTATAATCGTTACTAGTATAGGTTCGTCCTACAAAATTATGTAAAAAACTAATGAAATACCTATGACATGTTCGTAATATTTTTTGGGCTTTATACTAAACGTCTGTCCTGATATATTATTTTAGTGTAATAGTACGGCACTGCCGTTCTGCCTAGTGCTCGGGCCAGTGGCTCTAACAATCCGGACTTTTCCTTCTGCGCGTCGTGCTCGATCCTGCTGACTTCACTTCTGCCTTCTAGTGAGTTCTCCGTCTAGTCAGAGTATAGTAATGAGTACATCGCACAATTTGTACAATCCCTGCCACCCGTTAATTTGCCTTACCCCTCACTTCCTTTACCCTTTAGCTACCTACCAATCGTAGTGGGCGACCTGACTTACCTAAAGATTGTGTAGTTAGTTAAATGGGCGATTGTTAGCTGTTTAAAGCTCAAAAAGAAAAAAATATCACAATTTTTATAGATTCCTCACATGTGACCATTTTGTATTACTATATATCTATATATTGTTACGAGTGTTAAAGGGCTAGAGAACGTGTGGAGTAAATTGCGCTGCATGTCCACTACGACATACTGTGGGATCCCGCTAACATCAGACGTAGGTCCCGCATAAGCGACATTCTAGTGGACAGAATAATCCATCCGAAAATGTAGACTGGCTAGACTCACTGGCTTGCCAATACCCTCGCTGTTTAAAGTAAACCTCGCTTTTTTAAAAAAAAAAGTCTACACGAAATTATAGACCTCTCCAAAATATTGTTACAAGTGGCCAAGAACAGGTTAACAACACTAGATGTGCCCAGTAGTTATACAAAGATTAAATAGTAGTTTACTCTTCTCATTTAGTGTTCTTCGAGCATGCGCGACGTTAAGTAGTGTTTTTTGAGGTTATTTATTGATGTTTTAAATGCATTTTGAAAATCCTATATGGCCGCCGAACGATTTTTTAGACCTTTCCGTAATCTACTAACTATTTATGCATCAATTAATTATCTATTGCATGCGCCCCACGGTTTTCGTTTTCTGTATGGGACTAGGAGAAATTATTTTATACTGTTTAGTCCGTTTTAAAAACGTGGTAAATTAAACAATATTTTTTATTTAAATAATAATTTCGAGTGACGTTCCCCGATTACCTAATCTCCTTGCTATTCAATGGCCCTCTCGCTCGTCTGATTTGAGCCCCTATAACTTTTTCTTATGGGGGTACCTAAAGGCAGAGGTTTTTAATCATCGTCCTCGAACCCTAGAAGAACTCAAGGAGGCCATTTATGAGGAAATAGCCGGGATTCCTCCAGATATGTTGGGGACAGTGGAAGCAAACTTCGAGGAACAGCTCCATATGTGCATCGCCCGTTATGGCCAACATTTGGACGATATAATTTTAAAAACCTAACCCAAAAAAAACTTATTATATGTATGTATTTTGAATAAATAAAAAGTTTAATAGTTTTAAAAGTTATTAACTCGGAAATGCACATGTGATACTTTATTATGCCCTATCGTGTACTTCTTGCGTTGATCCTTGAATGGTTGAGTGCTTCTTGGTCCTACCTTCTCTAGCAAGAGTTCTTAGACAAATTGACAGATCTTTAAAGTGTTTAATACCGACATATTGAAGACATCGTTGTAAGGAAGTGGCGTTTCTATATCCATGTTTCTCCTCGTTTATGCGTATGCTTTCCCCACTTTTGTTTGAAAGCTTTATCTGAAAGCTAATCTGATATTACAAGTGCTTTATGAAAAGGGCGTGTCGGCGCGCGCGGCGTGAGGACCGGTTTCGTTAGGCTGAGACACATTTTACATATTGTCCGACAGTTATGCTCTAAACGGGTCCTCGTTTTCATCTCACCGTCTAGACCGAGTCTCGGCGTGCCATACGAGAATAGAGGCATTTTTCTTTCTTGTAAGAAACATGGCAGGGTAAAAAAAACATTGATTAACCAATGTATTATCCTCCCACGGTCGTAGGACGACATTTGCTTAGTAATCCCGATGAGTTTCGTGCATCCAGGCTGCAGTCGCTCGCAGTGCAGTCGGCTCGTTTTAAATGGAATGATCTTACATTTCATTCAGCTTATCCAGTAGATAGGTGCTCTACTCTTGGACGCGTTATATCATTTTATACAATAACTCAATTTGAACTATAAAGAAAATAAATTATCACGGCAGTATAAAAAAATTATTATGGAAAGTAATGTATTTTAATAATAAGTTAGATAGTTACGAAATTTAAAAATATATGTTGTGGGCAACACAAAACTTTCCCGGCGGTATCCATCGACGAAGGTAATGATTTTGATCGAGATGTCCCTTTCGAAGGAAGGGTTAGAACTGGATTGAAATAATATGTTGATTCTAAAAATAATAATATGTTGATCTATAAATATATGTATGTTGAATACAAGAGTTTGGAAAGTTTGAGTAGTTCGCAAGATTTGAAGAAATCAAACAATACCATGGCCGCATTGTATCACCAGGTGCTTTTGCTAATGCATGTAATGATACAGATGTATTAGCGAAAAAAATTGAAAAATCAATATATTATTTCAATCCAGTTCTACCCTTTCTTCCGAAGGGACACCTCGATCAAAATGATTACTATCGTCGATGGACATCGCAGGGAAAATGTTGTGTCGCCAACAACATTTTTTTTAAACTAGTGACAGGTGACAGTTGGAGAAATACTTTAAATTGTTCTGAATACTGTTTTACAAGGGCTTTCAAATCACATATCGCAAGTCAAATTCTGTAAGATATGGCTCGTCATTTTTTGACGGTGACACTTCTGTTTGACACATGACAGCCAAAAACTAATGGGTGCTTCCAGGGTGAGACTACGACTATATACCAATTTTCAACTCAATCGATTCAACGGTTTGACAGTCGTGAGATATTACACACAGACACACATGCACATCCACACAGCAGACACACAGACATCACTATGAAAATGGTCTCAATCGTCTTGGGGGAGCTCAAAACGGAATATCCGTCGTTATCTAAAAAAAAACTTGCACGATTACAATACTTTCCCGTCTAGTGGTAGCCGAGAATGAAAAATAAAGTAATAAATAAAGTAATAAATAAAGACATAATAATATGAAAATATGGAGAAATTTTAAAAATATAATATAGGAGAAGCATGAAGTATCGACATACAAATAGGTATATGAGATTAAATGATTAAGTCATAGAATCATAACAGAAATCAAGACAGATTAATATTGATAACAATGTCAAATCTAGTAATGTTTTCGTAACGATGAAAAAAGGAATGTCAACATCACAATATTTTTATCTAACTATTCTATAATTTAAAATAATTGTCATTTTGTAATATAGATTCGTTTTCAAAAGCATTTAAGCTATGTAATGGATTTCTTATCAGACAGCTCATTATAATTGATTTGAATTGGCTGTCCTTCAACGATTCGATTTGCGTTGAGATTTTGGTGGGTGAAGCTATTTCGTATTTTACTAAGACAATATCGATGTATGTGTAAGTCAGATTTGTTCCTTGTATTGTGATGATGAAAATGGACATTCGCCTTCCTTCTAGGAGGTACCTATCGGCTATCGGTGATGGGACGCGCAGCGGTGATAAAATTATCAATACTAGCGATCGAGAGGCGGCTAAGCGCGACGCCGCAAAAGAAATAAACACAATAAAAGAGCGCTCAATGTTGTAGAAAAAAGAGCCGCTTCCTCAGCAGAGGTGCCATTAATCAAGTATTAGACGGAGGGTTAGCGTGTAAAGTAAATAATATTTTCTTAAAAAATAGCATCGTTGCATAGTGAAAGCGAAAGGCGCTATGATTTGTAATAGATAGAATCAAGCATTCTTCATTTTATTCGTGTTTACGAAATATTGATTTAAAACGTGACCGTAGACCATTTCGCATAGCCTTACCATTTAATTATAATTTTAATTACCGCTAAGCAAAGCAAAACGTGCTGGGCAGCCCTGCGGAATCCTCGTGATATGTAGGCACTAGGCACAGTATACAGACAGTAGATTCTCTTAGAACAAAACTGAAAACAAAGTGTGCGACGTCACGAGTCATAAGGGCTACTATAATTCGTAATTCGATTACTAGACATCCGTGCCTTTGAGCGAAAAAGGCCAAAAAGCGCCTCGTGACATAAGGCAGCCACACGGCCAGTCGAACGAGTGCGCGCGAGAAATTTCCAGCTCCCATTCACATCACGGCAAAACACGAGCGTTTGGCGTAACGTACCCATCGATATATAAGGCAATATCGATGAACGTACCCCTCTGCTCACTCTCCATGCAACCTACCCCCGCCGTACCTAGCAAGCCGAGAGTGCGCCTACTGATATTTTTATACTGGGCTATAGGCGACAATATTAAGTACACTTATGTGCTATGAAAACGGGCATTGTTCACCCGCTAAAGACATCCGCACGACTCTCTGGCCAGGACACAGTTGACACAATTGATCATATTTCACTAAATAAATGTAATTGAAAAAAAAAAACGAGGTATCCAAACCTAGTTAGAGATGTAATAAAATATGATACGCTACAAAATACCTATTTAAAAGTTTTTTTTTGTAACCAATATGTCTATTTTCATAAAATATGTCTATTTTGAAAATATGTCTATTTTCATAAAATTTCAATTTTATGATTTTTTTCTATATATGATTTTTGAAAAATCGAGAGGTATCTAGACCTAGTTTAAGTATTGGCTTATTTTATAGTGTCTTTCTTTAGTACCTATAAGTGCTTTAAATATAATTTGGAAAATGATCATTTCGCGCAAAAATGGACGATCGGCTCTTAAAATGGTTATGATTTTAAATTCTAAACAATGGTTTTTTAATTTAGTTTAGTCTCTCCTAATTCGGTGTGAATTTTCAAAGGACGTCGAAATTGTAAAAACATGGACGCATTCTGTCGACGGCGTTGAATTTACGAGTACATTGCTATCTTTGAAAAGATGAAAATATATTTTAAACAAAAAGATCCTAACAGTCCTACGATTTAATGTTTATTGTGAAAGGTCGAGCGGTGACTGCACGATTTAAGACTGTCGATATGTCTATTTATATATACGTTAGAAAATCTTAAATAATTCAGAAAAAAATATCAAAAGTCAGTAAAAGTGATATTTCTTGACCCTAATCCAAAAAAAAAATCCGCCTTCTACCCTTAGGGGGCCTCCCGCCATTTCCCTAAACCCAGATCAAAATATCTACCTTACCTATAAACTCAATGCACGCTACCAGTAATCACGATCTTCCTTCAGCCATAAAGAAACTACTACAGATTAACCGACATATTTACGAAGTGCGGTCTGTCTGTGGCGGTCGACACTTCTTCCGAGAAGTGTAAGCGAGGCGCCCTCCGGACACCGAAAAAGACCGGTGACCGGCTCGTCCTTTCGATCCTTTTCCAGTCTCCATCTCGAACTGAGAACTCGCAGCCACAACACCGAAAGAGACATTCTCAGAACTGGCACACACACGATCCGCCGCCGCCCGTTCGGGTGGCGTAAATGCAGCGATTTATAACCGTGAGAGTTTCGAACTGATTTGATTTGAAACCAAGGAAATAAAGCTCTGAAACCAACTAGTAAGCTAACAACCGATATTTGGAAGCTTACTAACATCATTGCAATACAAATATCAGGCGATAAATCATGTGTGAATAACTGTAGGCCAATTAGTATATTGACGAGATGTTTGGTAAAAATAATGGAGTTCATTGCACAAATACATCTTTAATCAAAATAGATTAATTCCAAAGAGAACGGTTGATACTAATAACATTTTGCACTATATCGACTACTCAGTAATGCATTCAACCATCGCAAACAGGTCAATGTCATATATACAGATTTTCAAAAAACTTTCGATAAGGTGGAACATTCCATCCTCATTCGGAAGCTTGGCGAGATCGGCATTCACGGAGACTTGTTGCGGTGGTTGAAGTCTTACATCGTGAATTGTAGTGAGATGGTGGTTATTAAGAAGTTTGAGTCATCTACAATTGAGGTCACATCTGGAGTTCCCCATTAAGACCCTAAGCACCACCAGATGGCAGCAAATTCGATCCGACCTGCTGCAGGTGCAACCTGGTCTACTTGGCCTGGAGGAGGATCTGACCAATAGGTAGAGCAATCATAGCGTATATGGGTATTTTTGGAATTATGGTGACAAGAGACACTTGTTGGAATAGGTTTTAAGCCACTTCGGATAAGTCAGGACATACCAATCACGGGACAGGCCAAAGTTGCCAATGTATATTGCTACTTTTCCTGTTATTAATAGTACATACCTACCATGAAAATCTGCTATCGTAATATATAGTTACGCTGATCACTGACTCGCTGACTGACTGACTATAACGCTGTGGCGTTGGCGCTGCGGGGAGGCACTCCGAGAGTTCAACGCAAGGTAACGTGACTTGTAATGTTGTAGATTACATCCAATATAAGTTCTACGTTTATTCTATTGAACTATATATGTATATTATATATTAATTGACAATTATCGGCGCGGAGGGGGATCTATTTGACGACGGGCGCTTTAGGCGCGCTACAACTAACTAAGTAGTAGAACATAATTGCTCTGTAATCGCTATTTTGAGTACCAATTTACAACTGTGTTTTATGCAAATGTTTATACAGTCGGTTAATGTCTTTACACATCTAAAAAGTGTTACCAATCACATATAAACGACCAGTGGCCACGTTACTTATATATGACTTTAAATCACTCATGTGTATTAAGATTTTTTTATCACAATTTTGCTTGTGGAGTAATACTTAGATTTACGAGTGCAACAAAATTACTCTAACAATTTTCGTTTACCATTATGACTGGTAAAATTATTTTTCTCCGTGTACGTCACATAAGAGTCGCGAAAAGATCGGCGATCCCTGCTCAACCGCACCTTCGCTGGCGGCCAATATAGGTTTCGGAAAATGATATTGAATACGTGTTCCACCACTGATCGTATCCAATTTTTGATTCTCTTTATAGCTACTACTCAGAGCCGCAATATAATAAAATGGCTCCTTTGTCGGCGCTGTTAACACTTTTATTATTTTTAACTCCACGATTAGGCAAAACCACGATTTCCTGTCGCCAATTCGCTGCTTTCATTTGATTGTCATCTACTGGATTCGTTGAATCGTTTCCCACTTCCTTTGATTTTATGGTTAATGGAGTTGTTTGAAGAACTATAGAGGCTTACAATCGCGAGATTTTTAGGAGTTTTTTTATCCTAATATAGGACAGTAAATTTATAGGTACAAGAAAAAGACCTCGACCTTGCAAAAGGCCATGTAGTACTAAACTGTTTATATATTTCTAAGACCTATGTCAATAGTAAGATACCAAGTTTCCAGCTTCGAAAGACCTGTGCGAGCTGTGAAATGCCCAAAAAGCAGTGAATTTTTTGCACTTTTTCGTTTTATTTAATGTCTTATTATAGTATGCGTCCTCTAAAAAATGTATTGTTTTCTTTTTAAGGTAAATTACATTTTCTGCAATTTACCTACACCGAGCATTGTATGTGCAGAAGGTCGGGATACAGCTCTTTGAAAATTGGCAATGTTTCCAGAAAACGACAAAAACTACAATTTAAACAAAAAAACAAATTATTTGGAGATTTGATATGCCATTTGGTGAACTGTGTGATGGCGGACAAGATTGACAAACATTGGCAATTTTAGAAGAGCTGTATCTCAGGAACTTCTGGACATACGGTGCGAAAACTTCTGGACATATACGAAGGTCACAGAAATCAAAGAATTTGAATAAAGTGCTATGGAAGCCAATTACGTTGTGCAGAATAGCGATTGAAACCGATGAAAGGAAACCTTTTACTCTGCTCTTCCTCCCCTCCTTCAATTCCTAAGTCATCGACATTTCCAAGAATAGCTCTAGGTTGTTATCGGTCAACCGGGTCAATGTAACACCTGACTGAGGTGAAGCCATCTACTCTATTTTTATTTTTATTCCAAATCAAAATATTCTTAGTTATAATATAATAACGTAATCCTTAGTTATAACTTAAGTTGAACATATTATGCATCATCAATAATGCTTCTTGAAAAATCTTGCATTTTAGGGCTTGTATATGGTGCTTTTAGGACTTTCTATTGTGCTCTTTTCACAAATAAAAAAAAATCTGAATGGCGAAAAAAAAACGTATTTGAACCTACCATTATTGTATGCTTTCCAGTGACAAAATGTTAAATTTCGTGTCTATTCACTAATGGACTTACGTGAGTATGTCCCTAAGTAGATTTGAAATCTACATACATACTTCTCGTACATACTTTTTCCCAAAAAATGTGACTTGCGATAGTATGCCTCTAAACCACATTGATACTCCGATAAAATATTTACGACTATACGAGTATTATCAGGCTTACCTATGTCCAGGCCATTCGTAAAAATATACAAGGAAAGTGCTTAATTTTATACAAATATAGGTATGTATAACCAGTTGGCTACTTAAGAGCCATAGGATATTATTTATAAAAAACTAAAAGATATTTTGATAATATTGAAGAATTTTCGAACTATTTCCAAAAATAAGAATTTCGATATTTAGTATAAATAGGTATAAGTATTTTAGAAAATTTCATGTTAGAAATTATCAATATTTTTTTCTGACATTAATTTTATTATTATTATTATTTCCTTCAAATTCTGTTATACCTTGCATCCATATCTCCATTTTTTATTGATATTTTTACCATATCCTGACTATTTTGACTATAAAACTTGGCAGGGGGGAAACCCATGGGTTTGTCAAAGTTCGGCCCATATGATTATTTTCTTGTATGCATGTATAATATATTAGGATGTTCAGGTTATTCTAAAACAACTACCTGAACTGAGAATGAAAACCATAAGAGATCCATTGTGCCACTCCTGTAATGACCCCTCAATCAACAGGAGTTACTGTCAGGAAGGGGTTCAAATGTTACGTCAGAGATTAATCTCATGATGTCCCAAATGCCTTCCGCTTTAATTGCACCGAGAGAACAAGCTCTCCAAAAACTTTGTGTGGTTAATAGTGACCCGTTCGATAGTACGATAAACACGATAAAAAGAAAACTAAATTATATAAAATGAATATAATTTTTAGTTCATGAAACCGACGTTTTCTTTAATTTTACACTTTTGAATTCATCATTCCGCAAGGATTAATTCTTTTGTTTAAGCAAACATATTGTGCTTTATTTTGCAAATGCAAATCGTATAAATATGAATGAATATTTCATTATTGTGCATGTAATAACATATATATATAATGACCCGTTTCTGTGTGCCGGATAATGCAAGTTCTACGATTATATCTTAAATATTATTTTCAAAACAGTTCACGCGTTATGTAGGATGTAAATAGCGCTGTTCGCGCGTTAAGGCGACTATATTTTTCACAATATTTTTCAAATTATACCTAATTTTAACAATGAGTAATATGTTTATGTATGATTATAAGAATAAAAAAATGGAGCCAGTGGTGATAGTTTGTATAAAATCAATGGCGATAGTTTGAAAACTGATCTCTCATTTTTAGTAATATTTCTTGAAATTTTAAAAAAATGCGGCAAGTGTCCACATATTTTATTACCTGTGGAAACTTTTAATTGGCCTTCAATATTTTATGTCCTCAATTGTTTATATATGTTTTAGCTGTAAG
>JAOPUG010000004.1:19292674-19308700 GCA_027564375.1 Micropterix facetella | reverse complement strand
CTCTGCGTTTCGTCTCGGGGTGATAGAACGAACGTATCGTTAAAACGCTCCGGGGCGGACGAATTCTTCGTAGCAGGTGACACCACGAGTTATCCAGCTTTAGGGACTTTGAAAATAGTTCTAAAACGGCTCTTCGTTGGGCGGTAATGCTAACCAATTGTCGAAAATTCGATTTATGTGTACTTTAAGTATTTCGCCCAACTGCGTACTTCTATACCCCAGCCAAGAATTGGCTCTAATATAAATTCGTATACCTGCCATATATAATTTACCAAACGCGGCCACGCAAATGCAACCAATTATATATTAGACAAAAATGCTGTGAAAATTGTTATTGGTTGTTTCATACAAGTTTGACCCGTCCGTAATACTACATAGGATGGGTCATATGGTCTGACGCCTGCTGTGCGTTTGTTTGTTTGTGCGTTTGATCTTTGTGCGACCAATCTTCACCAAATTCGGTATGCAGCCTGGTAAGCAGCAAATTCGATCCTGTTGCAGATGTCTCCTGGTTTACTTGACCTGGGGGAGGATCTGACCAATAGGTACATTAAGCATAGCGTATATGTGTATTTTGGGAATCGAGAGGATGAGGCAAACTTGTTGGAATAGGTTTTAAGCCATTTGGGTGCTGCTGCAAGTGTATCCCGGTTTTATTATCCTGGAGGAGGATCTGACCAATAGGCAGAGCAAGCGTAGCTTATATGGGTATATTTGGAATCTTGGTGACGAGAGAAACATTGGACCAGGTTTAAAGACATTTTGATTAAGTCAGGGATTACCAATCACGGGACGGGCCAAAATTGCCGATCTATATCGCTATTTTTCCAGTTATGATTTATGAATTAAACTGAATTATAATCTACCACAAATAAACACGTGAGACCGTCCACAAAACACTAAACATTTATGTGCCAATAAACATAAGAAAATATATCCACATCTGAATAATTAATAGTCTTACTGTACAACGTTCTTGACTACAGATGTGGTCAGATTTCTCCGACCTCCCGTCTGGTAACAGGTTCGAAGTCGCTTGTGCGGTCTTATACCTTAAGTAAGCGGCAATTCCTCACTGAAATATGTCGCGGATCCGATGCGCCCTTTACTCGGCTTGCCACCAGAGATCGGGTGGCCAACAAAACTTTTCTAATAATAGATATCTTAAAGTATCTAACTATCCCCGCTTCCTTAGCTCGCATTGCGCTTCCAACTTCTCCAGATATTCGTTGCGAAGCGAAGACTGACACACCGACCGAAGCTTCAGATATCCATCCATCCGAAGTTTTCACCGAGTGCATATGCCGCATTGCCGGGATACACTCGGATAAGACCTGTCGATCATAGCATATATGTGAGAGCGGAGGGCCCCTCTTCTAAGCAAAGGCCTCAGACATCCAAGGTTGCCCGAGGTATTCCCCCAGATCAGCCGCCATGCACAGCGGGTTCATCGGTTTCGGCCCTCGTCGGGAGGCTGCCAAATCGGTGTTGAACCGTGAGTTGGGCCGACCGTGATAGACAGAGTTGGCTATTAAGACCCGAGCTGCACGACCCCATGTGGTGGTTTTCCATTGCCTTCCACATCGCAGTCACAGCCATCGATTGACGCTTGTGGATGAGATTTAGTCCCAATCCTTCCCGTTGTAGTTTCTCTTCAGCCTTGGGCCAGTTGCTGCTGCCCATTAACATGGATTCCTAGATAAATTTACTTTCTCTTCGATAAACTAGCGAAGCTAACAGGGCTTATCTCCCAGTTCTGTTGGTTCGCTGGAGGTATTTTATTTACTGTATATCTGCCAAGTTTTCCTCTGCGCTCCACCTAGCCATACATTCTCTCAGTATAGGGGTTAGAGGATCCTATATAGATGACAAGGAGGTGTTTTCCACCGAAGGAGGTTTTTTCGAGCATTATATATAAAACGAACCACTGTACGACGCGGAAGCGTGACGACCACCCCAATACGGAGTCATCAAATTATGCGCGGCTAATGAGCTAGCCCAACAACGGGGATCGTTTCAAAAATAACTTCATCTTAGCATAACAGGGCTTGAGCACGTTTGCGCGATAGTAGACCTAAGTAAATCTATTCGACGCTCGTGTCATGTCCTCCGCCGAGGGTTGGCGACGGCGCCGGCTGTAGGGTGACCAGACGATCATTAGCTGTAATGTATTTATTAATTTAAACTATAGGAAGTCCAATACTTGACATATAACAGAGGTTTACCAAGCGATTTGTGAATTGAGGTACTTTTTAGCGATCTTTCGCCGTTACAGCGTTCAATCGATGAGAATAAAATGTTTAATTCTCGGTACTTCAAACGAATGAACGCTGTTTCTGACTATGTAACTAATACATAGCTGATTTTTATTTCATGACTTGATACAATGTCGTCTTATTTATATGATGCTAATAAAAATAATAATTCGCGTAATGAGTCGATCGATGGTTTCCCAAGATTTCATTGAGGCCGAATGATAGAAACTGCTGATTTTCAGGGGTATATGTAGGTACCCTGGGAGGAGGGGGGATATATGACGCGAAAGCGCCTAAAAACACGTGTCGTAAACAAATAAAAGGTATAATTACAAATCTTCAACCATAAATTTAAGATTTAAGTTTGACGTGATTAAAGTTTTATTCATCTTCTATGTCAAATCAAAATACCTTTATGCCTTTTATATTACGATTTCAAAATAAAATTTTCTTTTCTCAATTCCTAAGTCAGTAAATTAACCAACCCTGAAAATATTTAGAAATAATAGTTTAATTTAAATCATTGGATTATTTTTAATTCCGGATTGGTTTTGTTTAAAAAAATGATGTCAAATTCCTAATACTTTTTTATTATTTTATTTTATTTACTCTTTCATTTGTTTTTTTTTTATATAAACTTATATTTTTTGTCAACATTCTGTGATGATTTTTTGGAAAATATACGAATTATGAAATATGAAATAAGAAGCATAATCAGAGACATTAATTGTAATAATGATACAAATAACTATTTAAGTAAGAAATTGAAATAGATCTTATTAAAAGTTATCTATATTTGAGTTATGACTGATGATTTTCTTTAATGATATGACAATGAATACTTACAGTTAAACATTCGGTGATTGCAGTAGCGTTTAAACTTAATAGAGCCTTTTCGTCTAGATATTCATTAATCATTTGACATAGACCTGCTGATTCATTGCGGGTATTGCTATAATTTTCAAAAATCGTAGACAGCTGAGGATACCATAATTGTAATGTATTGAGACTGAAATTAAGAGTTTCACGTATAAATATTATTTCAAATGGCTAGCATATTTACTGCGACGGGGTTAAATGATATATCGTCGAGTTGGTGGTAAAGTGAGCCTTGCCACACTTTTGGCCAAATTGAGTTAAATATACAGGCTGCGTTAACCATCTCGATTCCTCGCACACCTGCTCAAAAATGCATTTACATACATTCCTTTCATAATACAAGCTGACCAAAAAATTTCGTACGAGACAGAAAATCAAATTGCCTTGTGAAATAATATATAGCCGCCATTCGACACCAAACATTGTGCTTGATACATTGGTGTTTAATTAATACATGTGATCTGAGCGGACTGCTCAGATCTCTGACGCGGACTGTACCAACCTGACCAGAAGTATACCTACTTACATTCTAGTGATGAAAAATCTAAGTAAACAGATTACTGAAATTAGACTTTCGGCCAAGTGTAAAATATATCTAAGTCAACGTCCATACCAATTTTTTATCGCTGAAATAGTCTAAGAGGAATGTTCCTTGTCACTACTGAAAGTTGTTGGCAATCTTATGACAATCTATGAAAGTGAAAAGACGTTAGCCGCATAACGCCACTTTGGTTGGCAAACTGCATAAGTAAAAAACTTAAGCCACACATGCAAACCAATGATGGGGTGTTCGACTACATTGGGTTGTTGCCGCTTTTAAATCTAAAAATCTGATGTTCTCGGTCGTCATTCTACAGTAACTTTAGTCGATTAAGTAATTAAAAAAATATTAAATAATCACATGTACATGAACACCTAAACATCGATATTTCTATAATTATATTATACCTAAGTATTAATATTATGTCAGATTATCTATAGATATAATTATATTTATATTTAAAAAATGCCAACTAGTTTTAACTATAAAACAATTTCTTGCAATATTTGTTGGTGATATAATTATACATAAATTAATACACTTCGTATTATATTTAATGTATTAAGTAGCTATTGAGATAATATACATTCCACAATATTGGAAGTGGTGAATAGATCTAAGCTACTTGTGTGTTTAAAGTTCATGTGATTTGATAAAACAATCGATGAAATTTTAGTGGCGTCTTAATAATTCCATAACTTGGTATAATGCCCTGAAAAACATAATATAAATTTTTAGGGAATCCTAAATTATTCGTAATTTTTTTTCAGATAAGAACGGTAAACAAGGAAGATATGACCAAAAAAAATTTAGTTGGACACAAACCGCCTCAGAAATAAAATATGCGTAGAACGCCGTTGGCCAGGTGTTTTACTAAACGGGTTTAACAGCCGTTTACCGCATGTTAAGCTTTGTTTAACTATGCATCCAATTCAGAGACAAGGTAGCTTTTTTTTCAGTAATCTGTATATTGATTGCATTCGAGTCGACTTTGTTTACATTCTATTAATTATGACGTCATCTCATTAACGAAATATGACAGGCGACATTATCTTGCTTTAAATGGAATTATTGGACACAATGTTTATTTAATACAAATAAATGGAAAAGTCGAAATTTTAAGTCGAGTCGAGGATCGCGATTTTCTTGATTTGCACATCGCTACAAAAAAAGTCGACGGCATTTCTTGATTTGCACATCGCTACAAAAAAGAGAGCTACTATCTGTTAGTGTCATTTCGCAACGCCAGGGGGAAATAGTTCGGCCTCTTGGATCTCCCAAAAAGCAAATCATCCCTGAGCAAGTCCACTATTGCTTGAACTTACATATGCCTTCGTAAATCGGTATTTCCGTTTAAAATGTTAAGTCGTCGATAACAAACGGATTCAATCGCGGTTGATAATTCTTCTGACGATGCACACGCCTATTTGCCAAGGTCTTGGCGACAAACAGCCTTACCATGACTTCTAAGTCCTCCATATTACAACTTCTTCCAGCGCATCTCGAAATTCTTCCATATCGTTCAATTTTAATGAATTTACGAAATCTGACAGACGGCAACGAAAAGCTTACGTTCACATTCAAACCCAAACGCACCCAAACGAACGTCAAAATATCAGCTGTTTGAGTGTCAGCCATTTTATTCATCTAAAATGCCCTTAAACTAATACCCTCTGGTGGTTAAAGGCATTTTAAGGTCCATACATTGCCAAGCCCTGTTCATTGGCTGGTTAACGCTTGGTTAAGCTTAAAATGGGTTTATTTCTCACGTTATTGTTTAAACAGCCATTTTACTCGTTGTTTTAATTTAAAATGCGTTTATTTCTAAGGCTGGAAGTTTTAAAATCCCAATATCTCAAAACTAGGTTGAGTTGCTCATGGGATAGCTCAGTTCACCTCCAAGTCGACGATATGTCAACCAGGAGAATGATTTCACGAAAAATATTCGGATTTCACGTGGAGTAAGGTGGGGTTCATATTATTATAGCCGATGCTATTCTATCGACATTTAAATACTCTTCTTATACAAACGCAAGATTTTTGAACTTACAATCGGTGGAATCCTTCTCAAGATATAATGTCGAATTAACAAACCCAGATGCATTTTTGTAAATAAATGCGACCGGAAGAATTGAACCGGGGCAAAGGATTCAAACTTACATTTGAAGCACTTATATCAAAGCCACATGTAAATTTAAAAAAACAACCATAGAATAAATAGGGTAATTTTCAAACTGGGCTCGAAATATCAAGATTTTTGAAAAACCTTAAGTATGTCAAAACACCTTAATTATGTCAAAACCATATGTCAAAACAAAATCGTCAACATTTCTATTTCATCAAAACAGACATATTTTAGAGGTACAGTATTTACTAAAAATTAAATGTCTTAATTTTTTTACGCATTATGTCATATATCCTGCTTACTTTAAATCTATATCTTTTCAAAATATAGGTAAATAGAACAAAAGGAAAACAAACCAACTTTCCTATAGTAATTGTTATTATTCGTGTCCTATAGTAAGTGGTATTATTGATACTCCTAGCTGGATTTTTTTCAGATAGTACGATCCAAGCCAGTTTCTTTAATAATATTACTAGGCATGACCCCTATTTCGACATATTACGACGGACCTCTTATTCAACATATTTGCAGTTTCTATATTTTGCGAATTTAAAATAGCTTGTCGTACGTTACATAAGTTATTCTACATAGCTATATCATCCACGTTATTTGATCAGTAGATAACCAATAAAAACCAGAATAAATTTTATGGTTGGGTTATAATTGTAGAAAATTATCTAACAACATATTCATTACAGCTGCAATAAATATGGTAAATGATTTATGATAATAGATAATCGAGCACATGGGAGAAAATGTTTTTTTTTGCCTTTTCACTCGGATTTTTTTTAAATTAGATTTTTTCTTTCACCAAGATAGGTTATGTATAATTTATATTAAATGGCGCACCGGGCGGCATAAAGACAAAATAAAGTTGAGTTCATATTAAGGTGACTACCTCTCTCAAACAATGAAATTCACTCCAATCAACTTTAATTGACTCCCGCGTGCATTTAAACAAATATAAAAATGCGAATCTTTAGTACTAAGATGCAATTTTTCAATAATTTTTTTCTGTTATGTAATAAATCATCACCTTTTTGTGTTATGCATTTTTCTTGGAATCTATAGGGACAAACAACTTGAAACTATATTGGTAAAACGAGCCAAGTAAATGATTAAAATAGGATGGAGCTATATTTCTCATTCTTTTAATTTTTTATTATAATCTTTCAAAAAACCAAAAATGATATTATTCGTGCGCGAATTTAGGAGAACGGTATCTCTGCGCAAACAATAATAGGCTTTCAGTGTATTGGTTTCCGCTGGTGTTTCGCTTCACAAATCATTCCTCTTGATTTAGCCAACAGCGGCGCCTTAACCTTACGTGATGTTATGCATCACACCTCATGTTACATTGTGTGTGCATACTCAGCGCATGCTACGCGGACTCCTGGTTAACGGCGTCATTCGTTTTGAAACTGTGATCGCGAATGTTGCCTTTGCGGTAGTGATTCTGACGAACATTTATTATATCATGCGATATATTATATCATGTGCAATTTATCAAAAAGAGAAAAAATGTCAATGACAGCACTGGATTCGCCCTATCAATCAGAAAATGAATCTGTAGCAGAATTTCACAAACTAGTGAATGAATTGGAACAAAATGATAACCGCTTTTTCTATACTTTCGCGTGCCCAATGTAAAGTTTACAGAATTATATGCTTTCATCAAAAATTAGTTAACAATTTTTCACATTTTCTAGAAAGCCTATCGGAACAAGAGATCAGATGACGGAACAATTCATGAGATAAATTACTCAGTTATTTTGACTATGCTTATCTCTCGTCGAATGTTGTTAGCAAACTGATGCGAGTGTGTGCATGTTCGCAGAATCACATTCGCTCGACGCTGGCTGACGTATCAGTCCATCCCCTACACTCACAGAAGCTGTTTCAAGTCGATCGGAATAGCGAGCGTCGTGTGTATTGACGACATGTAACGTAAGTTGATTGTGATTGTACGCAGTATTTATCCATATAAAATATATTACAAATAATGTGGCCATATCTTCGTCACATCACATACGTGGCGTAACCTAAGATGAATATGAAGCCACCTTAATTGCTATGCTCGCGGATGGTTCGATACGAATTAATTTGCTACATTATTCATTTGCTGATGGCCGCGTTTAGTTTATCTACGGTCGGCCCAACTCACGGTTCAACTCCAATCTGGGAGCCTCCTCGAGGAGAGACTTAACCTGGTGAAGCCGAAGTACGGATATGAGGGAAACCTCGAGCGGACCTGGGCGGCTGTTGCACTGGTCGGCTTGCTGGTCACGCTGCTCAATCGGGTAATGACCAAGGTGAGTTTGGGAACGTAAATTTTCTATGACAGCGGGGGTAGAAATTTCCCTAATATCGTATATCCTTAGAAACAATCAGTTGGCCATCCGATCCCGGGTGAAACTGACGGGCAAAGGACGCCTCGGATCCTCGGTAAATTCGAGTAACGAATTGCTGCTTACATCAGGTAGATAGCGCGCAAGCAACCTCGAATCAGTGACCAGACGGAGGATGGAGCTCCCGGGTGGAACTTCAAGTGCCTCACTGTAAGAAGTTGGACTCTTATGGGCTATCTGGCGTAGTTGGATTTGTGGATTGTATTCGTGCGCAGGTCTTTGTTCTCATCATACGTGAGAAGATGATTGTGAGTTCGTTTTAATTTTATGGAGTAACGAGCTCGCCAATTTCATTGACAACTACTGACTGTATGTACCCCGCTAGCGAGCGAGATATCCCAGCCGTGCTAAAATCATATACCCCGAGGGACCTAATGGGGCATATGCAGCTCGGTCCTTAAGGCCATATTGTTACATCCAGTGGGTCCGACTTACGGCTCAGCTCCCATCCGGCAGCCTTCCCGAAGAGGGACTAATCCTGTGAAACCTGCTTTGCGGTCAGATTTGGGTAACATCTCGGGCGGCAATGGATGGTTGATGAATTGGTCGGTTTACCGGTCCTGCTCAACTGATGAATAGTCGGGGGAGTCTAGTTGCGTAATTCTTCGCGATAGTTATATATTTCACGTCCTTCAAAGCAACACTCTTTACAATATTGTAATTTTGGATTTTTTTCTTTCTTATATATTTTCTTATTTTCAACCTTTCATTCTTTGGTATTTACTGTTAATTGTTTATTCATTGTTAGGCTAATAGTGTACTCATATCAAGAGAATTATTTATGTAGTTATGTAACTGTATGTATGTGTAAGTCATTGTATGTGTTATAAATACTCTGATTGGGTACCATAGAAAATAAAAAAATAATAATAATTTTGGGAGTAAGGGAGTGAGGCTGGCCCGCAGGGCAGGTCGCTGCTCTGTGCCTCGCTATTAAGGTAACATAGTTGAATAGTGGATATGTTATGTCAACATTTTGTACATTTCATCTCGGGGCGATATAACGATAAAGTTTGTAAAAATGCCTCGGGGTAACGGGCTCGCCGAGTATAGTCTTAAATCCAGAAAATAACCAGATGTTAAGTAGGTTAACGTTTCCATTTAAGGTTGCTTTTTTCCTCGCGATTAGACGACTAACCCTTAAGAGCTTTTATAAATCTATATATCTGTTATGGTTAAAATACCTATCTGATGCAATATAGCACACCAGTTCTTTTTGTTGTTACCGAAGTTAAGCAGAGTTGGGCGCGGTCATTATTTGGATGGGTGACCATCTGAAGATATGTCCGCCTAGAAGATATTACTATTAGGCAACAAGTCGAATTTCAAAAAAGAGACACAAGCGTTGTCGTGAAAAAATGTCTAGGAAAAAAGTTGGATCTTCTACAAAATAACATATACATATTAAATATATTTTCAAAATAGATAAAGAAGGAGAAAAGGAGTTTTTGATGAAAGATGCAGTTAGACCGATCATCACATTACATAAACAAATACTTAGGTACTACTTTCTGTAACGCAAAATAAGCAATTTGATTTTCAACCGATTCTCTCATCGATTGTTGAAAGTTTATAATAATACTTCGCTTTATTAGCTTTCAAGTACTAGTTTTATTTTACATAAAATAGTAGAAACTGAATATATTACATATATGTTTAGTAGCAACTGACCTTAACATGATACCAAATTGCATAACACAAACATGTACCAGTGCCGTTATGTGAGGCCTTTTGAATAGTGGCTTAATATTGTGGAGTGCTACAATTACAGATTTTATGAAACCGTGAGTCTCCTTATTTGACGTATTTAGGTACAATTTCTTAACCTAAAAAATAATAAATAATCAAATTAAAACAATATTTCTTTGTCATGTCGCAGTTGTTGTTCCATCCCTCTCTCTCTCTCTCTCTCTCTCGCTCTCTCTCTCTCTCTCTCTCTCTCTCTCTCTCTCTCTCTCTCTCTCCCTCTTTTATAACTTACCGGATAAGTATCTTCTGATTTACCGCTATTAATTGCATATATTTTCCTCAAAATCGCCAATGCTTCATCGTGTCTTGAATGAGCCAGTAAGAATTTAGGACTTTCCGGCAGGAATGAGAACATTATGTATGTCATAATTGACCACACGCTATTGACAAAGAGGAATACATGCCAGGATCTGAACACTGGAAGTTAAATACCATTTTAGAATATAAACTTTGAAGGTGGTTTAATCGTTCTTGTGAAATTAATAACGACTACAAACAATCATGTGGGATTTATAAAAATGACCAAGCTTACTATATTGTCCATTAAAGAAATCCACATTCCAATGTTGCGGCAGTATTCCCCAGCCAATTAAGGGCAGTAGAACATTACAGACACCAACAAAACCGAACATGGACATTATAATTTTGGATCTCACTCTGTTATCATGTAATTCTCCCATATAAGTTACCACGTCTGTTGATGGGCCGGTAAAACTATAAAAAAATCGATTCGTCGTTAACTATCTCCTTAAAACTACAACTCCATTGCTCGTATCTATTGGTGATCGAGCAAAGAAGATACTTTGTGATTCTGTACTTATTGCGGAGCATGATGGTATCGATACGGTGATTTTCAACTTGGTGCGGTTATATATCAAACATTTTATTTTAGGTAGGATTTGCACCGCCAAGTTAATTGCAGGTTGCAACGTTAAGAGCCATTTCACAAAATTACGCTTTCAAAGTGTAAGTAAATACCAGCGCAGCGCAGTTGCACGAACAACAGCCAGATTCGGCGATAGTGCGAGTATGATTAATATTTTTTGATACTTTTGACACAGTAGCTACTGTGCTTTTGAGTACAGAAATGTACCGATTTTCGAAATTGTGATGTATATGCGCACGGTATGCACATATACATCATAATTTATTGTAATTTAGAGAAATGCTAAGTATTTTTTAGTGTCTAATCAAATATAGGACTTATCAATTAAAATTCAGAATCATATTTCTTATAGAACATACTTTATTATGACATAATATTTTGATTGGATTTACACTTTATTCAACACAATAAACAGCGGTAAACTGCTGGTGTAATTCGTGGAAATTGGCGGAAGTTATTTTTTTTTGGATACCAATGTGATTAAAAATCGACATTCTAGTACATTATGTGTCAACAAATTTATATGCCTGATGTATAGGATTTTTCTTTCAGTCAATTTGATGAATTTTAATAAAATAAAAAGGAGTCTGAAGTTAACTATGTCCATTTTTCAGTTAAATGTGATGCAGGAGATTGATCACTACAAAACAACTAAATTAGTATTTGCAAATGTGGTACATCAAGTGTCAATGCGACATATTGTTGTATTTATAACCCTTATTCAACAATGTAAAGTATGTCATACGATGGTAAATTAGGCGCTTAAAACATTGATTACTCGCATTAAAATGTGAAATGGCTCTTAATATATTTTTTTTTGTTAGACGATACCAATCCACAGGAAATTACTATTTAATCACAAAATATTTGTATTCGTACAATAAGTTTTCTGCTTAAATAAATTTCCTGGCAGTAAATATTAAATGAAGACTTACACACATCCCTCCAAGAATTTCATCAATAATAATGCTTTGAATGTTTGACTCGTCGACTGTATCAACTTACAGAGAACTAATCCTAGATAGCCCCATACTAGGAAAACCTTCCTACCAAATGCATCCGACAGAAATCCTGTTAATAAGCCACTTGCCAGCATACCTGTAATTTTTTTATTTTTTTTTATGAAATCGAAGACTATTGCAGTTGTTTCACATTATAAATAAATGAGATTAAATGAATTTTACGCGTGAAGTTTTTTAGCGGGCGGGCTTTCTAAAATGGCAGCAGCTGAAATAACTAAAAAAATCGGAAAGGTCACAAAACACCCCAAAAACGATGTATTTTTCCAATGTGATTGCCGCGAATCCAAGAAATTAGCTATGGGAAAAATGGTTTTAAAAAAAACTAACCTTACCTACCGCCTTAGACATTTACCAAAATGAAAGCATTAAAGCGCAAAATTAATCGTTAAATGATTCTGTCGGCAATTCGTACAAAATTCGGCTTTTTACCACGTGCAGTCATTTTAGAAACCCCAGCCTATTTAGAGTAAGCAATTTGTAAAAAAATAATCATAAGTACCTAAATAATAAAAAAAATGATAAAACGTTTTGCTTATTTAATTTTATGCTCCTGTGCCAACCATATCAAAATAGGTATGAATTTTGCACGTTTCTTAAAAGCTTTTACTCTGTCCCTTTTTTTTTACTCCTATAGCATAATTTCGTCAAAAACAAATAATGCTTATTTTAATCCTACATATTATAATTGATTAAATAACAAGAGTGTTATATAATCAAAGATATTATGTACCTACCTATTTAAAAGATTATTTATAGCAAGGTAGGTAGGTAGGTACCTATGAACTGAGTGCACACCCTTTTTAATTTTATGTGTCGTGTGCGTTTTGTGAATATTTAATTATTTCGTAAAAAAAACAGTCACGTGTTCGAAATAATTGTATTATAATAATTTAAAAAAAACCATTTCATCCGCCATCTTGAATCAATTTTTTTCTCTTTTGACATTTTAATAATTTTCATTTTTTACACCACCCGCGACCGGCGTTGAATTGTAAAATTTAATTCGATTTAGGATCCGTAATAAGTACACTGCATAATTTTCTTATGGTTTTCTAAAAATTCTAAATGACATTTGGTAAATAACGTAAAACTGTCATGGCGGGAAATTCAAACTATAACGTATACAAAGCGGCACAACAAGCTTGACAGGCAAATATAGCTATTAGATCTCGCTTTTTTTCCAATTTGAGACCGGTTAGAATCGCGTTATATCTGCGAACGGTTTTATTTATTAGTTTAGATTATAAACGGGTTTCGGCCGATATTATAAATTCGCAAAATCGCCGCCGGTCAGCGGATAATTTTATTTATTTTGACAGGGCTGTACATCTGATGGACATCAATAAACTGACACCTGCTTACCTGTGAAATCGTCGCACTTTTCCATCTTCTGCCCCTGCGCGGCCACGGAAGACAACGCCAAGGCATACTCCCTGTCGCTCTTCACCTTCGCGGTAAGGCATCTCTTCATATTTTCCAAAAGCCGTATCTCTGCGTCGTGCCTCGATATCAGCGCTTCGTGCGCCGCCTTCCCCTGCACCGACGTCAGATAACCCATTTTCCCAACGAAAACACAACCACTTCCTCAAACAACACACCCCACATCACAATAACTCAAAAACACCAAGTGAAAGTCATCGCACCCGAGTTTTAGATAAAAGACCCAACCCAACTCACGCGCGCGCAACGCCGAGCCGAAATTAATAAGTATGTTCACCGCCTTTTTTTAATCACGACAAAGACGAAATTGAGGAAAATAGCGATAACAACGCGTACACGAACCACAAAAAGAACCAATGACCGCCGCTGCAGCCGGTTCGGCGAATACTGGTTGAACTTTTTGAAACCACACTCCGACTGCAGCCAAAATAACTGCAGATAATGTTGCCAATCACGTAAAATGCGCCTCCTAGTATCTATACTGGCATGGCATCGTTTGTTATAAGAATCCAATGTTCGCCTTTTAGTACTGAAAACGTACATTTAAGGAAGTCAGGATGAGATCTCTGGTTATTAATACGTTTTGCATGAGAGCTAGGATATCAGTGTAAAAAATTAATAATTATTTGAATCTTCTGCATTAAGAAAATCAGCATTAATATTCACCGAATAATATTAGTGGTGGTTTCTCAAGCGGCCACAGCAAAAACAATAAACACTAGAAAATTATAATTTAAGAACCCATCTGTCAAATCATTCATTGGCACCAATGCGCAATGGCCTGAAAGAGCGTAGCTGTGTCCAAAAATTCCATCACAGAATTTACTGTCAATACTGCAGTCAAATGAAAAACCCCAGCCATGGTCATTCCACAATGATGGTTTATCATATTGTCATGTCATTTGTAATTTGTTAAAAAGTTTTAGGAGACAACACTTTAAGAAGTAAAAATATAATAAAATTGTTGGCAACGCCGATTGCTTCGTTCATTTCACCGTTCGCTGCCGTCTGGTTCTCTTGTTCGCGCTCAGTTTTGAACCGCTATATCAGCAATTCTCAAACTGTAGGGAAAGCCACGGCGAGCAACAAGTTTAAAGGCATGTTTTAGCAAGACAAAAACGTTACTACCCGCCCAAACCCACGGAATTTAACCAACCCTCAAAAATTTGTGGTGTCCAAAAACACAGCCCAGGAAGACACCTTCGTGGAGGTAATACTCGCCTGGCAGATAAAAAAGTGTGTCAGATGCACACTGCGCCGCCTCCCGGTTATAGGTGAGTGGCCATTGAGATAAGCCCTTTGATCTTTTGCTCGCGATGACGTAAAAAACGATGTTACAAATTTCAAAATGTAACTCGCTCAAAGGCGTGCCAGTACGGAATTCCTAATCCATACCTCCTCTTGTAACATGAACTCCTGATACTTGAAGGGTTGAAGTAAATTTGGGTTTGAAGTAGATTTGGACGGAATTTAAAGGCATGATGATTTCACGTGAGATCCAATTTTCCATCTATTAAGCTCCAATGTTGACATTATAGTGTGCGCCCTCGAGCGAGCCTTAGGTTACGAAAGCAACGAAGGAAATAAAAAATGGCACAAACTTATTGTGTTGTAGGAATCATGGATAAAAATCAAAATACTATTTGGAGGAATGCAGAAGGTACCTCCCTAATTAATTTAGGAATTGCAAATTTTAATTGCAATTTTTAAGATATAACTGTCTCGAAACGATTATTATTTAACATCTAAAAATGAGATAGCTATCATGTAACACTTCCATTACGTTTAAAAACCACATATTTTTAGGGTCCCGTACCAAAGCGTACAATCGGTACCTTATTGGTGAGACTTTTTTTTCTGTACGTTCATCTGTCTGGGTGTATGTCACTGTCGAGTATCTCGGCCAATTTTAAGCAATCGATAAAAAAATGCATAGAACCTTATAGCCCAAGAGTTACAAGTGAAAAAATAACTTATTATTTTGGCAAATAAAAGGAGTCACAAGGGGTCTAAAATACACGTTTTTCTTACACAGTCGGGTCGGACATCTTTTAAATGGACACATTTCGTTGATTTAAAGAAGTGTAGAGCCACCTGACAAAATTGCCGCCTTGAGAAAAAACAAAACTCAAAATTAGGGATTAGATTTATTTTATACAGTAATTTGGTTATCGTTTCCATACTAAATATTGGGTCTGTCTTAAGCGATTGGTGGAATCAAAAGTGGTTTAATTTTACAATAACAAAGTTATGTCATTTCAAAGGCATTTTGAAGGCATTTAAAAGAAAATATTGCTTGTGAGGTGATTCGCTTCTACATTAAAAATGCGCTTCTGGGTAGATTAGGATTATTTTTTTAAAAGAAATCATTTGTGATGATGATATATTTAACCACTGATTAAATAAATAGTGTTATTATTTAACTAAAAAAAGGATCAAATATTTTCAAGTGAGTTGAGTAGAACCGCGAAATTCATATTTTTTTTTATTCCATGCGACATCCTATATAACCGACGCAAAAAAGAACCATTTTTTCAAGGTCCAGGTAGAAGATGCAGAATAAAATAATGAAAAACAAAAATAATCCATTACTCTCAGGACTTCGGGATTCTCGTGGACGTTCGTGGCAATTTTTGCAATAAGTTCTTAATAAACAGAAATGAAAATTTAGGATCTAAAACTTCTGTTTTAGAGGTGTTTTTCTAGGACGAAAGCCGGTAA
>JAOPUG010000004.1:19280025-19290805 GCA_027564375.1 Micropterix facetella | reverse complement strand
ACAGCTTCATTATGCAAGGGTAACAAATACAAATACATTCTTATTATAGATGTAAAGTTGTCAGCGAAGCCGAAAATTGTATTTTTTCTGTCATAAAATAAATATATAATGCAACTTTCTGTTAGAAAATGAAAAAAATGATTTTCGTTAGGTACTATTGAATCGTATTTTCATGATATTTTTTTATTTTATCATAAACTCTATAGGTTAAATATACAATAAAAAGCATCTGTTTACAAAAAAAAACACTAGGTAGGTAGGTACATATATCCAGGAAAATTATCTAGACCCCTTTTTATGGCAAAAATTTATACATATCTCAAGTACCTCTCAATACTTGCTGACACACATATACAATTTACCTCCGGCGTCGCCTTAATTATCCACTCATTTATTTATAACCTCCAAAATGTCTGTTTTTTTTATAGTTTGGCGAGAGTCTTGGACATTTTATGTTTCGATATGTACCTAGTTTTTCTGGTATTTTTGGCGAGTTTGCGATTATTCTGGGATTTCTAAGAAATTGACTGTTTGGCCCGTACGTAGTAGGTATTAAGTAGGACGGGTTATGGCCTGTCTGATGCATGATGTGCGTTTGTTTGTTTGTTTATTTGTCCGTATATCTTGAAATTTTCCGTGGACCTATCTTAACTAAATTTAGTATGAAGCCTCCCTGGGTGACCCTAAGCACCGGTGGCGGTTAATTTAATACGAGTCCCGCAGGTACTGCTGCAGTCAGGGCCGTTTTTACGCGAAGGCTATCTAGGCTGTAGCCCAGGGGCCCGCGCCACAAATAGAAAATTGGTTAATAAAATCCATATCATCCCCCATAATATAATCACAAGTCAAGCTGAAATCCTACATCTTTAATTGCATGGCGTAATAATGCCTCTTCTCTTATACATATAGGAATCAAACGGGATACATTAAAAAAATATGCTGAGCTAGTTGATTGCACTGAATATGAGAGTTAATCGCAGCGCAAGCACAAAATAAACGCGCGTGACTGTATCCAAGCACTAAAAGTTGAGCTGATCCCATCAGAAAAATTTCGAACCCAAAGTTTTCTCTCTGTCATAGATCAATTTGAATCTTCATTGCGGCAGAGGCTTGAGGCATACGAACTAGTTGATAACCCGTTTTGGGTTCCTCAGTAAGTTGTATTTACTTACTAATGAAGAAATAATTACAGCAGCTCAAAATTTAGTAGAAACATATAGCAATGACTTAGGCAGCCACTTGGAAAATGAACTTATTAAATTCAAGGCTTTTTATCACGAGTTCCAAAAAGATGGTGGCGATCATAAAGATGGGGAAAATGTAAAAGTTATTAGTCAGGAGAGATGGATGTATGAACTTCTCATAAAATAAAATGTCAGGAGAGATGGATGTATGAATTTCTCATAAAAGAAAATGTCAAAGATTGTTTTTCTAATATCGAGGTCACCCTAAGAATGTACCTATCACTGATGGTCATAAATAGCAACGGAGAAAGATCATTTTCCAATTTGAAGCTGATCAAAAACAGGCTTCGAACCTCCATGTTCGAAGAGAAACTCAACGTGTTGGCTTTGCTCAGCATTGAAAGTGATATTTTAAGAACACTAGGTTATGAAGACATTGTAGGAAACTTCATTAGAATGAAGTTTGGCGCAAAGCAATTAGTCACTAAGATTTTGGGTAGATAGATGTTTATGGTAGCCTGATTGTTTGGATAAGTCCTGTGTTTGATATAAGTAAAATTTACTTGTTTCCCATATCTCTCTTTGTTCTTATATTGCATTTGTCTATTATGTATAGGTACTTAAAATTGCTATAAAAATATTAAAAAATAAAACAGATACAAATTTATGAACGTCAATATAAACCTCAACATGGTTTTTTCTTTTAAATATGGTTGATTTAGCAAGGTTACTTTTCATTAAAATTACCTCATCCAATTAAAAACTTTTAATACAATACAGTATAGTAAAACGTTCTACAATTTCATCAAACTCCTTAATAGCTTACTTTTCAGGTTTTTAGTCATAAACAAATAATTAAAATATGAGTTTAGGGTTCCCCCAGAGGGGCCCGCACCACAGGTTCAGCCTAGGGGTCTACAGATTCTAGATTCGGCCCTTGGCTGCAGTTGCATCCTGGTTTATTTGGTCTGGAGGAGGATCTGACCAATAATAGAGGAATCATAGCATATATGGGTATTTTTGGAATCGTGGTGACGAGAGAAACTTGTTGGAATAGGTTTTAGGCCATTTTGGATGTTAGGGGTTACCAATCACGGGACAGTCCAAAGTTGCCGATGTATATCGCTACTTTTCCTGTTATTTAACAGTATTATGGCTGCAAATTGTGCTTGTCATCTGGCTGCACTGCGGCGTTTAACAGCCCGAGCTTCGAGTGGATGCTCGACGCTTGCTCGCGCGGTGCATCCTTCACTTACCACCTTCATGGGTCAATCTCCGCTAGCGCCACCTACAAAAGTGTTGCCCACATAATATCCCTATTATAGCTAATTATCTCATAAAACAGTTTGAGAACACAGGGAAAAATAAAGCGCTTGGTTTCAATTTTTCATAATGACGAAACAATTTTGAACTTCCCGCTCTAATGAAATTGACTGAGCTTCAAAAATGATTCCAGAAAAAATAACACTTTTTGTTATTATAAAATTATATTTTACTCCGTGTGATCAGCAACATTTTATTATTTTTCAAAATGTACCTAAAAAATCGGGAAATTGAATATTTCGGAAAGTGGCAACCTTCATTCTTATGTGGCAAGCTGTTTCAGGTTCGCCAACTGCCAAAATCGCAATTCAATCAGCCGGCCCCTTTCGAAATTTATTGGTTATTCCCGGTATTCATTTTCGTTACGCCGTTTTGTGCGTGCAATAAATCTATTTTTTTTGCTTAATTTTAGTAACCGTTAGCTGGGGTATTATTGTGAAATAATTGTAATTGTAAATTATGAGCCGATTTTGGTATTTGTCGTAAGTTTAGGCTCGTTGTGTTGGCACCACGCGGCCGACCCTTCAACATGGCTTCTACAGGTTAGCTCCTTTATATTTTGTCACGTGAATATTTTCCGTTTTATATTGATAAGTTTAGGTAATTTCGGATGGATTTGTGCGTTTTTTTATTTAGTGATTTATTGGGGAGCTTGGGAATGGTTTTTTCGAGATTGGGATCGTTATTCGGCAGTTTTTCGGCCTTCTGTCCGATGCACCTCGTGGCGACTTTTCACTGATTTCGTCAAATATGCACTTTCATCTTGTGTTGTAAATCTTATGAATTGCTGATGAGGTTGGGGTCGATTTTTCTCGTTTTTAGTGGAAAAAAGGCAGGGAAATTTGCCGACAATAAATGGCGGATTCATTTTTTTCTTTTTGGAATTTCAGGTAAAAAGGGCAAAAAGCCCAAATGGACGCCCATCAGCCTGTCTGATGTCTCAGAGAATCAGCCACCTAATACGGTTGCGATTACCACTTCGAGGAAGCTGTGGGCGGATGATGCTGAAGAGGATGGTAAGCTGTTTTGCTTGGAGACTTTAGACCCGACATTTCGCGCGGGCGATAAGGAATTTATTGTATTTATCCATTCGATAAGTGGCGGCTGGACTTTAGGAGCGTATTAGGAATGTTTCCCCAAAGATATTTTGTGAATAAATTAAGTATGTGATAGATAAGTAAAAAGTGGCATTTCTGTAGTTTATATTTATTATCTTATATTATTATGCAACAATGCTAACTGTAGAGAATGTATTTATGTTAATCAAAACTTCCTCTGGGTTTTCATTGACTCTCCTCAATTGAATTATTGCAGGACAGCTTGTAGAGCGAAAAAATTCTGGCCAAAGCATTCGATTGGATGCTTGTGGTCTATTCAGCCTTGATGGTAGTCTTCAATTTTTTTTAAATTTTGAAACGTCTTGTGTTGACATCTCACTTTTTTTACAAATTTTCTGTGTTGTAATTTACTAAATGAAGATCTTAAGTACTAGTTGTGCTTTTCGAGTGTGCTGGTTTTTAGTTCACGTGGTCAAATTTATCAAATTCAACAAATATACATGTGAACCTTAAAAGCCAGCATAAAGCTGCCAAGAATCTGCAACAACATTTTCCGTCGAAACATTCTATGGTCTCACTTCTACCAGCCGCCACTGCTTGACCCCTTGCACTTTAAAACCACAATACCCAATGATGACAAACGGATGTGAGACGCAAAGCTGGCACGAATTTCGCACTTGGGACGCACGCACCGGGTACCCATTACCCAAATTCCGTCTCGGGAAGGTCTGAGTCAAGGCCGTTCTGCGCTTTTTGGCAGTTGTATCACGCTCTAGGCGGGCGCTCTCTCAAAGGGGGGGTGGGGGAACCAGAAATTCCTAGCATCCGATTAATGCCTGGGACCCCTCTCTCATTTCGAAAGGGAGAGGCGACGGTCAGATGTAGTGTTGGAAACCCCCGCGGCCGGCGATTTGAGTCCAATTTGCGAACTGAGCTTTTTTATTTAGGCTTAGAACTCAATTCAGACTAGTCTCGGGCCAGCTCAAACGTCTCAATCATCCTCTGAGGGTTTTTTTAAAATACACATAAATGAACTTTTTACCTTTGAGTAGAGCGATTCTTATAAAATAAATAAGGTTTTATTTCACTCTGTTTAGTTTTGTATTGTTAGTACGTAGTATTTGTTAGTATTTAATTTATATTGTTGTATAGAAACAACATAAATTCATGTCAATTCCAAAATAACTAATAATTGGAACAAAGTAAAAAACATTGATTACTTCTAAAAAATATTACGGATCTACACCTCATTGAAAGTGCAAAGTTAGCATATTTTTGGACAGAATCAAAACATAGCTCAGTTTAAAACCCGGGGTTGTAACGGATGTAGCTTTTTATACATTTACGAATACGAATATTACGAATGATATTCACAAATGCGAATGTATAAAAAAATACTCATTTTATTTACCACAAAACCTCTACTTATGTTTAAAAAATCATCTGCACTCCAGATAAATCATGTAATATTTTGAATATTATGTGAATTTTGAAAACTTTTTGGCATACTTGAACTGAACTAAAAATTATACGTTAAAATAATGGTCGGTTAGTATACCTCGTCGTGCCTCGCTTTTGCCGACGACCTGACGTTTATCACCAGGAGCCCCAAGCAACTTACTCTACTATTACAGAAAGTAGAGCTGTTCTGTGACTGGTCAGGTAGTATAACGGTGAAGATCTCCAAATGTTTTTGCCTTGGACTCACACATATAGACACAACATTCACCTCCTAGGACCCCCAATTGGTCTATAAGGGCTTTAATATCTCCCTTATTGATCCAAATCAACATTTTAAATTCCTCGGCAGGAAAATCACCTATCAAGGTAAAGACATCTCTGCTGATCATGTAATAGAGCATTACAGTAGTTGTCTGACAAAAATAGATGCCTTGCTAATTTCTGGCGCTAGAAAGGCTTGGATCTATGACAGCTACCTACCTTTCTCATTTATGATTTCACCAAAAGCCAACTGTCCCATCTAGATTATTCTAGATGCGCTGGTGACAGCTAGTTTAAATCTTGGTTGTTCTTGGCCAAACCGGCCAACCCGTCGACTTTTCAGGTCCAAACACCACTTTGGGCTAACTCTAAAACTGCCCTCTGCTTTATGCCAACTCCAGAATAACCAAAACTGCGATTCTGTCCAATTCTAAAGATCCGGCAATAACGAAGCATGCAGCAAATGGCCGTAGTGAACCAAATGATCTACGGCCCCCCCCGTAGACTTTCACAAAGAATTTCTTGCGGGAATCAGCCAGCATGGCACTGGTCTGGGGCATAGCAGTACAACCAAGAGCGATGTGAACCTAAAAAGTCCCTCTTGCGAGGAGATTATGACAGCAATAGTATGGCTCATGCTGTTGGCCTTCAATGCCAGAATGACTGGACAACAGTTGGGGACTTTTTCATTCCTCCTACATTGCACTGGAAGATAATGTTGTATGACTGGACACCAGAGATGCTGAAATTTTATCTAAATGCCTTTCAGTATACACATTCAGACCCCAGTAACCTCACTTGTTGGAGCTATTCAGAGGATAGTTCATGTCTTCTTTGTAGCAATACCCTTTGCACAGCTAGACATATTTTCGCTGGCGGCTTTAGATCAAGGGCGGTATACTTACCGCCATGACAAAGTCCTTGCTGTTATTCGCAAAGTAATTAGCCTCTCATAGCTCCTGCCAACAAGGGTCTTACAGTACCCTCCAAGCCACCAATACAGTTTGTGCAGGATGGCTCTAAAGGCAAAACACATTCCACTACAAAACCTTTCTCAATAATAGAGAAAGCTTCAGGTTACTATCGCAGCTCGTTAGGCTATATAAAAATTATAGAAATGATATTTTTTCGATTGATTTTTTTATGTTTTGAATAATGTTCACTACTTTTTTCATTCTGACTTAATTTTTTACATCATATTTCTTATATCAAACTTAACATTTCATATCATATTGATTATTCACAATATGCAACTTAGCCAACGTTTTAATTTTTGTTGCCCAATTGATTGTGAAGGTATAGATGACCACCAGGTACAGCGGCTAATGTTATTATTCCATTATTTTGTTGAAGTTCCTAGTTTTGTATTAAATTGCATTGTAGTGAGGAAATGCTTTTCCGCAATATTTTTCAGTTAATGTTTCAAATGGTTCAAATAATATTAATTCTTAGTATACGAAATGTGTAAGAGACACCAATCGTTCTTGCGCCTTACTAAATGCTGCGGACTGCTGTAACTATTATCAATCTTTTAATTTGATCTTGTATTGAAATTTGTCGCTCCACGAAGATGTTTGCCCTAAACACTGAAATAATGCATTGTTTTGCATTTCGGGTCAGAGCTGGGATATTCAAGCCGGCCACGCGCACCCGTGGTGTTGCCGTCCGTGTCGCGGGCGGCCCGCGGCGGCGCAGTGGACGAAGAGAGCATCCCGACTCGCCCGCCATACATCGCCTACATCTCCAATCTGCCCTACGATGTGCAGGAGGACTCTATCAGGGAGCTCTTCGAAGGACTCAGAGTGAGTATTCTATTTCTTTTTAAAGCTCCTTGTTTCGATCGGCGGCAGTTGCTTGTCTGCCATATTCCGAGCGGAAATTGAGACCGAAAGCATTAATTTGGACCGTTGAATACCACTCGACATTTACAGTCTTAAGATCACACTGCAAGATTTCTACGTTTATGTGTTATTTCAATTTAAATGAAAGATTTACAGATTATTCCGTACAGTGCTCACACAAAGAGGGTAGCTTTTGTATAAAATGTATCATGAAAATTACATCTGTCATGTCAACATGAGCACTTCTTAGCTCTGTGAATAAAATTGAAATATATATTCAATAGAATAATCCTCGTGTAAAAGTTGAGTAGCAGTGCACGTGGAGTCCCGGTGAAGACCTTGTATTGTTTTCCCAGTGAAAATCGTTGAATTTACCACGAAACTCGATAAAATAAAAATAAAAACAAACAAAATCTTCCTCAAAATAAACCAGTTCCGTTTTTATTATTTAATTTGAAAAAATCCTAATAATTGAAAGAAGTTGTAGTATCTGATAAAAATAGCCATCCGCCTGATATGCAAAAGCAAATTCCGAAATTTGATGACAAAAATCCAAAAATCGCATGCCAAAATTTCGTAACTCACATGTCATGGTTGCGGCCGCATAATATGTATCAAATGCAGTGACCTGGCAACGGAGATCATAATGGTGACTGTCATTGTCTACTCTAACATTTTTGTGCCCGGATGTATTGTGAACTGGAGGTGTGCCAACTTTTTGCCTTGAAATTTTGCTCGATCGGCTGCAACTGAACGTCGCTGAACTGAAGACTGACCAATATGAAACCCTCAATCTGGACAGCATTTTAGAGGAGATAGAGGAAAGGAAGAGGAGAAGCGCTAACGTTACCATGTTTGGAATCCTGGAATGGAACTCCGCAAGTGTGGAGGATCACAGAAAGTATGACACGGATAATGTGCATCGGGCTCTGTCCGCGCTGCCGGAGATGGAGGCCCCTGCCTGACCGATTCCACCTTGGCAAGCCGTAGCCGGACACTAATCGACCGCGCCCTCTCAAACTGATAACGCATAGTAAGCAGAAAGTCCTTAATGTTTTACAAAGGTAAGCTACCAACCTATATCTACGCCAAATCCGACTTGACGCCGGGCCACTGCGATCGCCTCATGCGGGTGAGGCAGGAATTACTGGATAGAAATGATCGGGGTGAAAAAGATCTGACTATTAAATATATAAATAACCGCCCCCAAATAGTAATTTAGCCACAAAAACATTAGCTGCAGCCGACTTCACCGAACTATCTTTTTTCTTCAAGAACGGGGCTTCACTCATGGTTAAATTCGATTTGCTTCTATTGGAAATTAATAACACTATACCGACTTTTATAATTATAACAGAAACTCACTTCAAACCGCACATCGAAGATAGCATTATCAACATCAGCGGCTGTGCCGTGTTCCGACATGACAGAATTGGAGAATAGAAGGGTTGTTGATATATATATATATATATGTGTCCAATAGCTATAAAAATATAACTACTAACAAAACTAAACCCCCTATGTACCATTAATGAGATGAAAGCACTATGGTTAGATATACAATATAAGGAATTTTAGATATTGCTCACCGACCTACTAACTATACTTATGAGGAATCTGATAAGTTACTTTTTGAGTGTTTACAAAAAGCACCAGAAAGAGAAACGGTTTTAATAATGGAAGACTTGAACCTGTCCAACATACAATGGCTTCTGGCACAACTTAGTGGATACAATGCCATTCATAAAAAAAAAATTGATATGTTCCCTGGGATAAGCCTCAACAGATGGTAACCGAGAAACCGTAAAAGAAATAATCAAGAGTCCCACATCAATCTCATAATGTGTAATCAGAGTAACCTATGTACAAAAATAGATCTGGGTGCAGTTTCAAAATCCCATTGTGCTATCCAAAGAACAATTTTACTTTCCGTGCATGATCCGGGAAGCTATCGAAATAAGAAGAACCCCGACCTTCAATAGAGACGACGGTTTCAAACTCTACAATGAGTAATCCGCTTCTTAAAATATTCTCAATGCCCATTGCCGAACGCAAGTATGTAAAACAAGATACAGTGAGTATTGTGTGTACGGCGGATTTTTTAAAATTTGCATGCCGAACCCCGTCGTATCACCACCGTCTAGTCTTCTTTTCGGAAGATCACTAAAACATAACATTTTGCCCCAAAACCATTATCATTATGAGAGGAGGCTCCCCATTGCCACCGGCAAAGAAAAAAGACTCTGGTCTTTGAATTGACCACAGCTCATTAGTATTTATTACATAAATTCATAATTTTTTATTATTCACAGATTTCCAACTTAAGATTGCCCCGCGAAGGAGACCGTCTGAAGGGCTTCGGTTATGTGGATTTCGAAGATAGGGAGAGCTTGATAGATGCCATGAATATACCGGAATTGGTAAGTGTCTCCGCATTAGTTTCTCCGTCGTATGGACCGTTGTGCATATTGTAGAATTTGCTTCGTTTTTAGAATTTGCATGGTTTTTGGCGATTCCACTTGTTCCATTTTGGTTTTCTGTCTCGTTGGATGTATGTCATCCAGCCCCACTTTCATCGGTGGATCGGGTAGCGGTTTGTAGTAGCCACCGGATATATGTTTTAGGTAAAAATACTCATTTAGAGCTTATCAGTGTTATAATAGCATAGCGTTCGCAGCTATATAGCAAGATGGATTTCACATAAGTATTGAATATTTGCAGCTTTCATTTCCTAGACAAAACCGACGAGTGCTGTATCGGATTAACCATAGCTGAGGCTTTTTCGAGGCTTTTTTAATCCGAGAGACGACATCCACACCGCGCACTGCTCGGATGGTTTTATTCATCGTTTATGCAAAACCACCTAAAGAAACATAATAAATAACAGAAACTTCCTTAGAAAACTGACACGATATTAATCCGGCTTATGGACCTAATGTTGCCAACTTGAAATATCGATGTCAATTTAATTTGAGCTCATTTTTGCCAAACGCAGTTGCATCTTCGTCAGGGATATATAGATGCATTTGTCTATTTGGGTTGCAGTCGATCAGCGGCCGTCGCATTCGCATTGACGTGTCGACGCAGGAAGACCGGCGCGGGGGCAAGCGCAGCGATCGGGATCGCGAGCGCGACTATGACCCGGAGCGCACGCTGGGCGACTGGCGGGCCAAGCCGCGTGAGATGCCCCCGCCGGCGCCCGGCCGCGACCGCGACTCGGGCAGCCGCGACCGGCCGCGCGATGACTCCGGCCCCTGGCGCTCGCAGTTCCGCGAGAGAGAGCCTGGTGACTATCTTCTTTATATCTGTCAAAACGACATTCTTAAAAAGAATCCTGCCCTAAATTATGCATGGATAAGTAGCCAAAGACTAAGTTATAATGTAAATAAACATTGATACTGTAATATACTCTATGTAATGAGAAATCCATAGATATATTTGCTCAAAAATGCATTTAATATTAGTGTCTTTATCCTCGCTACAGATATGTAAAAAAAATAACAATACTTAGTTAATCTCAAGAGTCAAAAGAACGCTCTAAAAAAAATTTAAACCTTTCAAAGTTTATTGTTTTTCTGATCTGGACAGCTGGGCAAACGGGCCGTGCTGTCACTGACTAATACCTGGAGGAGTTTGGAAGCGCAATGTGACC
>JAOPUG010000004.1:19173394-19185184 GCA_027564375.1 Micropterix facetella | reverse complement strand
TTTTGTCTAGGTTGCTGAGCAGAGATTATGCATCCCGTTTTGTGAGTCCACAGTATGGTTCTGGGCCGACCAGGGGTGTGTCTGCGCCCTTTCTAGCAAGTTCGTCCGCTTCTTCCCATATTTAAGGTTCAACAGTTCCATATGAATCAAATAACCCGAAAAACCATGCATACAAACTAAATAAATACCATGATCTTGCATATGCCATCACTCGGAATGGGTTCATTGTACACGCGGTCTAAGTTGGCGCTTGTGGCCTCTCAGTCAAATCTCTGTATCATCTCTTTAAAGGTCTTGGTCTCTCTAGGAAAATAATCAACTCTTTCATAGAAAAAAAAATTAAAACTGCAATTTCCACATTGCTTATGTTATGACCTTGAAGGGGGGAGCGAAAAGGTGGTAAGGTGAACACTTGCACAAGGCAAGACTGTTGATGTTCGTACCACGGCCTGTAATTAGTCTGGAGTTCATCACTCAACCCCCAGAATTATTTATTATTATTACTGCCATTGGACATTGTAACTGTACTTGTCGGTTAGTAGTTGGCGGATAGTAATGCGCCGAACTCTGAAAGAGGTGGTAATGGGTGGTCGCCAGTCACACGGGCAACACCAATAATAATTATAATCTTTATTGTGATCCTATAGTACAGTTATATGAATATTTTACAATTTTAGATCTCATAGAACCTGTCATTTAGGCGTACAGTAATATATTTTTTAAAAATCTTTGTTTTTGGAATATTACAAGTCTACACATTAAAAAATTTTAGACAAAAAATTATAATGGAAAAATCTATTATTAAATAGTGACCCGATAACACATGAGTCACCTTTGTACTTTCAAAACATAATTATTATTGTAATATAATTATATTAAAAGTTAAAATAGACAAATTAGCTATCAATAATAATAATATTTATAATGAAAAAAAGAAATAGTCACGAATTAGAATTTGTCATAAAAACATACATTTAAAATAGTCCATGAAATATCCTTAAATATCCACTATCTCATTCAAATACTGGTTCCACCGTGTTGGGGAAGACAGTAGCTTCAATTCGGTGTAAAAATCCAGGAATACGTAATAGGTGCATAGATCAATGAAAAATAACCTCTGCACCTGACAATCTAGAAGTTGTGCCAGACTGAGGGGTGGCAACTTATTTTTTCCAGCTCTCTAGACCGCTCTCTTTCCGATAGCACTTCACTTACCTTCCAAACAAATGGGTGAAAATTGTTTTAAATTTAGCAATTTAACTTTTTTTTGTATTTGTGCTAGGCATTTTGCTAGGCAACAGTGTACGGCCCTATGTGTAAACTTTCATTTAAATCAGATTTTGGTTAAATAATTGATAGGTGCATAATTTTACAATGGGACCTTAACCTACAACACCTTGGAGGACAAGTGTGATCGAAGAGATTGTTCCCTCAAAGATACTGGAGTTTGTAAAAAGCACAGCACTGGGGAACAAGCCGTAAGCAACCTGGGCTCCAAAGCTCGGACTCTAACGCAACCTAATCTAATTTAAGCCGCTTTTTGTGAATTATTTGGCCATCCATATGAACTTCATATCTTTTATTTCTTCTACAATTTTGACAAACATCAAATTCTGTATTTGTTCCAGGAACGCACGGACACATGAAATGCCAATTCGACGGACAACTCAAATCTCAGGATACGATATTGCTCAACTTGTACAAAAGAGTATTTCCAAAATGGACTTACGAAAATTGCATCATCAGTGACGCCACTATAAAAGATAAAGAGTTGATGCAGGAGGATTAAAAAATACTGAGGATGGATGGGCTAAATTTAGCATAGCAAAAGTCATAGGTGGAGTTGAGCTTCTTTGTCATAAGTGTGTTATATGCGGGAGATTTTTCCTATTTTTATTAATAAAAATCATAATTTTTTTTTTTATCTGTCATATTGAAACAAAAGTAGTATAAGAAACAGTTTATAAACCTGACAAAATAACAAGACATTATTATCCTTATAATTTATTTTACTGTTAAAAAGCATAGTTTTTTACAGTGATGTTAGAACGCGACACATTACAGAGTCAAGAAATACAGTAAAACGTTAGGAAACGTTAGGATGCAAATGTGTGGCGCGATCAATATTTTTCTCACAAAAATGCACATTGTTATATTTGAGGTCAGTCTTGAAACAAAATATTACACACACGTACACAATTAATTATTTTTATAGACACACAAGGGGCGATGATTATAATCGACCATTGAGAAATACTGTGAGGTCTCCGGCAGTTTAAAAAGCGAGGTTAGCTTTCGAACAAAATATGAGTTTTTGGAAGACTTCAATAATTGAACATACAAAAAGGCCCGTAAAACGCAAGTGTTACGTCTATCGTATTTTTCAGTTTGATTTTCAAACAGCTGTGCTAAAATGTGCGGTAATGCGAGCCTTAATTGGAAATGAATTTAAACCAGAAAAGAAACAGAGAAAAATGCATATTAAAAATCAAATCAATAACAAACTCCTTCATCCATTCAGCACTGGCAGTGATTTCTAGAAATATAGACATGCTCGATGCAAAAATCACTGAATGAAGGATCAAAATTCATTTTCCTTTCGTTAACCTCATTTCCTTATAAACTAAAAAAAAAATTACACTAGCATCCTAACTGTAATGCCAAGATTATTTGGCGCGACTATAATTAAAGATGACATGAGCTCTGCGCAGACTTAAATTTTAAACGATTGGTGGTAAACATAGACACTGTCTATGTGCTGGGCATTTCTGCTTTGTTTCAAAAGCCGACACTTCTGCTATTATAGAGAAGCATGCTTCTTAAACTGCTACAAAAAGCGTCAGGCTTCTCAGGGGCAGTTAGGTAACAGTGCTTTTTTTTACGGACGCTGTGCGTGCTAAGCAGATGCTTCGACACAAGACAGAAGGAAGCCGTGACTACAAAAGAAGCTTATTTCGCAGTGCAGTAAACGCTATATTCAAACAAGATGGAAAAATATAAAACTGATTTCTTAAGTAAGGAAGTGTTATTTTATTGAAATAAACAAAAGAAAAAATAATGATTTTACACCACGTTGACATTAATTAATATGCTTATTTTAGCAACCTACTAATAAAAATATACTTATAACAGAGTTAAACCCCAGTATAGTTATACCAGGCATAGCGGAGTAGTAACGGAGTTGTAAAATCGTGACCAATAAAAGAATTTTAGCAAAGGTATAATAAACTGCCCCGAAATCGTTGACCAACCATATTTTGAGTATGGCAAGTCCTATTTTATGATAGGCTCGGCTAAGCAAATGTGATATTTTCTTCCGTAGTTTCCTTTCTAATGAGAGCTGTTTTAGTTGGATTTTTGCAGTTTTATTGTCATTTTGACTAGTTTTTTTGTTTTGAATTATTACCGGTATCTCTTATTTCTTTGGTTTATAAATGAACATATCACGCGGAGTGTCGTATCTTTTTGTTACTTGTCGTGTCGGTTGCCACATCTGTTTGACTCGACGGCCATTTTGTGTTATAACGCTGCTATACCTATCAGCGGCTGGTATAGCGGAGTTATATCGGCGGTGTAATGCAGGAAGCGAAAAATAAATTAGTCATACTTTTGACAAATCCTTGGTAATAATGGAGGTATAATTTTTACACCTCGCTTAGTGATAAGAGCGTTAGGATTTTAAGGCTAGTTCTACAATTAGCAATAATGTAATCGTAGTAGAAAATACTCTTACGCAAGGCACTGATGTCACAAGGTTGCATTTATTAATGAATATTTTATTTAAATTATGATATATTGATAGTTTCTCCATTTTAGCGGGGAAGCACTTCTCTGAAAAATATCTTCTCTTAAATACCTCTCCACTTCTTTTTCAGCGGCCGGGCGAGAGAGGTAAAAACTTTGGATTTAAGACTATGCTTGTGCTTAACCGTCACCCTAAGGCGCTTCAACGAATTTTTCCGTAAATTGCCCCGAAATGAAACCACAGACTTTGGACAATACATATCCAAAATCCAGCTACACCATTGCCCGTGAGAGTCTAACTCCTCACCGCAAGGAACTGGAAATTGTCAAACCCAGTGGGGCATCCTCGCGCTCTCACTCCCAGATATGGTCAGATTTCTCCGACGTACTGTCTGGTTACAGGCTCAAAGTCGCTTGTGCGGTCTTCTACCTTAAGCGGCAATTCCTCACTGGAATATGTCGCGGATACGAGGCTCCTTTTACTCGGTTTGCCACCCGAGAACGGGTGGCCAACGTATTGTTTCTATGGATAGACATCTTAAGATAACAATCTCCGCTTTCTTAGGCCGCATTACACTAACAAACTCCCCTGGCTATTCGTTGTTGAGCAAGAGCTGGGAGACTGACCAGTGCATCAGACAACCAACCATCCGAAGTTTTCACCGAGTGCATATGCCTCATTACTGGGATACACTCGGATCATTGTATATATCCGAGAGTGTAGAGCCCCTCTTCAGAAAGGTTGCTAAGCAAAGGCCGGCATGCCGACCAGTGCTCAGACATCTGGATGTCTTACCTCGGGCGACTCTGGGGTCGCCCGAGGTCTTCCCCCAGATCAGCGGGTTCACCAGTTTCGTCCCTTTTCGGGGAAGCTGCCGGACGGGAGCTGTCCATTAGGACCCGAGCTGCACGGCCCCATAGACCCCCCCCCAAGAGAAGTAACAGACAGCTCAAAGCACATGGATCGCAACTCTCCCTCTTACTCGCAGCAGGGTATAGCAGTCTCTCTCACTTGTTGCTCGGCCGCCTGACAGCGGTTGAAAGTAGCCTTATTAACACGCTACATGCTTTTTGACAGCACTATTCCGAATCACAGATACAGTTTGTGCAGGATGATTTTACAACTCAGCTCAACGTTTCCAAATTTCGGCGGTTTACGCTAATGGTTCGGCAGCCTGCCGCGCCGCCATACATCAGTCAGTCAGTCAGCCTGCTGCGCCGCCATCGGAGGTCTGTCCACTCACTCTGGTCTCTTGTCAGTCAGTCATGCACGCGCAGTCAGTGAATGCATATGCACATTTTTTGAGGCTAAAAAAAAATCTGTGCTAGAGGATTCACCTTATTTGCAGTATTTGTATCATGCAGCCTGTTTTTAATATTAATGAATGAATTTTTCTTTTTATCGATTGTGAGGTGAATTTGTTCCATTACTTTTTTTTGTAATTTTGTTTTTTCTTCAATTATTAACTGCAAATAAAATGTATTAAATGAATAAATATAACTCTACTCCCTATCTCGGAAGATGGCCCTTATTGTAGAAATAACTGTTCCATGGGAATCAAATATCCCAAAAGATCTCGAGTAAAAATTCAATAAATATGATCTTGCAAATGCAGTCACTTGGTACTGCTGCGGTAGAAGTTGGCGCTCGTGGCATCCCAGCCAAATCTCTGTGTCATCTCTTTAAAAATCTTGGTCTCTAGAAAAATAATCAACTTCTTCCTAGATAAAATATCTAAAACGGCAATTTTCACATCTCAATTCTATGGCTTCGAAGGAGTGAATGGTGTACGCTCACATGTGGCTAGAAAGCTGTCCTAAACCTACCACAGCCAGTCGTTAGTCCGGAGTCCACCGCTCACCCTCCAGAAGTGTAGCTGTAGTATTGTAATGGGCCTGACTCCGGTTGGTGAATTCTTGATCGATAGTGTGAACTCGTGCTCTCGTTACTATTTTTTTCTCTTTCATAACTCGTGCATGACAAAACATCGCAAGATAGACCCTGAGCCTGCACACACAACATAACATGGGGTGTGATCACTCAAGCTTAATATGAAAACCTTTACTGGTATGCTCATGCACCTATTTTTAATATAAAAAAAAGTAGAAATATTTGGGATCATAGTTGCCTCTAATATCTCTTCCCAGATATACCAAAGCAGAGAAAAATGCAATAAAGTTGTTGATAGATGAAAGAAGCCCTTCTGGAGGCGACTAGCCATTTCAGAAGGTCAAATTGAGGTTCCGATGAAAATTTTACAAAAATCTAAAAATTTCTTAATTTGAAAGAAACTCAGTCTTTGTTTGATGTTTTTTTTAAAACTGATTGACGTTATAATAAACAATCGTGGGGACTTCCATGAATAGACACATTATATATAATTGACGGCAGACTACTTTTTAGTGTAGACTTGGACTGTCGAAGGTGGTACATTTTTACAGAATAGTACAAACAGGAGGCGTTTTCCTCGCATATTTAAAACGACAATTTAACGGTGGATCACAGTATTTATTCTACAAACAAAAAAAAAAGAATTGAATAAAAATAGAAAATTTACATTAAAACGCTCGAAGATTTGCCAAAATCATATTAAAAATAAAATCATGTTGTCTCTTTTCTGGAATAGATGGGGTCGGGTTGAGTTAAAGTCAAACATCGTTAAAGACCTTAATCGGAGAAAATTCACAACTAAGGCTGTATTTTATTAATAAGTCCTAATACGCTGTACAATAATGCTGTCGCAGACCTCCCCAAAAAGTCATTAGTTAACAATCATGATTTTTCAAATAAGTGCATTTAAATAATACCGCCGAGTTTGAAGTCACCGGACGAAAATAAAAAGTCGATTGAAACTTTACTTATAATAAATATGATTTTGCACTTCTACTATTACGTAACTTCTAGTGTTCGGAACACTATTCTTCGGATGCACGGCTCCCCCCGCGTTTCACATGATGGGATTGTGAATAATGTTTTTATTTTAACTAATTTAGAAAGCGAACAAGAGAAGGAAGGCCATCATAAGACAGAAGAGACCCATGGCTTCGGAGAGGGCGAATCCGAGGATAGCATAAGAGAATAATTGCTGTTTCAGCGATGAGTTCCTGGCGTAGCCGATGATGAGCGATCCGAACACGGATCCGATACCGGCACCGGATCCTGCTACTCCGACTGTTGCTGCTCCGGCTCCGATGAATTTGGCCGCAGAGTCAATATCGCGAGAGACTGCGGTGGTCTGGAAAGACCTCGCCGGTAAAACCGACGATGTCATCGGAGAGATCTGACTCGACCGTGTGAGCAAAGGATTGGACATCACCGCACTGCTCAAGGGCCGAGCGTATGTGCTGACCGCCGCATTTCCCAATAACTGAAATTAAACAAACAATTATGTAATGAACGTAACCCTTATGCAACGCATACTTATTGGATTAAATGAGACTTACGGCGGTCCTGGCGACAGGGGCGATGAATTTGGCGGCGGCGAACATTTTGCCTTGGAATTTATCGAGTGCGGCCTGACGAACCTAAAAACGAAGATGAAATTAAATTCACAGCATTAGATTCTGTTACAAACACTCGCAGCGGTCAAAGTAACCTCAGAATCCTAGCCCCCACAGCCCAAAACCGCCGATGACCAGTTACGTAACTGACAGCTATACGTAACAACAAGAGGTAACTATACGAAAAATTCAACTAAAAATTAAACCAAAAAATACCGCACTCGTACAAATCCGCGCCGCATCAAACGAATCCCCTTTTACAACACTGTAAAGATTTTAAAAAGATGGCCGTTTTGAAGAACTCTGATCCTGAGCCGACTTTGACTTGACATTTATCAACGGGATCACTGAAATATTAGCACTGTCGCGGCGAGTGATACGTAAAATCAACGATTTAGCACTCGTTTTTAATAGATGTGTTACGAAACGGACGAATTCTACGGATTTCCATTTACTCACAGAGATCGCCCAAAGCTGACTTACCGGAGAACAGTACACTCGGGGAAGAGAGGAGACCGGCCTTTGGAATTTTCGTTCACAATTGAATGAGGGAGGGGTCTGTAAAGTGTATAAAATCGTACAAATTTATCGTAGGTTAGAACGACTAAAAAAAATGCATCTTTATACATCAAGAAAAGATAAAAACAATAACAACATTTACTTGTTTACTAAAATTTAAAACTCTATCCTGTTTTTTTTTAAATGCAGATTATACCTTCAGTTTAAGGAACGAAGTTCTTTAATACGGCTTGCGGGGAGTCGACTAGTAGAAATCGACAACTAACGAAAAAGCGTTGTGCGGGGTGTGTGAGGCGGCCGCGCCGCTCGATATCGCCGCTCGACTCAAAGCCCAACCGACATCTAGCGTTATGCGGGGCGCGTGAGGCGGCCGCGCCGCTCGATATAGCAAGTGTATAAACATGTTTATATTTGTAAAAGTGTAAGGAACTTCGTTCCTGACGGGGAGCGTATCCCGCACACGTTTTTTTATCCCCAGTGAACATAGTTTAGGAAAAAATAAATCACATGGAAATCAGGAATGACTAAAATCAGTCACTGAAATATTATTTTTATAACGAAGAAAAAACCATTCGTGTAATGGCAATGGTTCGTGTGACATTTTGCATAAAGTGTAGCCATGAACTCTTGCTACACTTTATGCAAAATGTTATTGTTATCTATTAATGTCATTGATCATAGTCATTTTTGTCATTGTCACTCTTGATATTCATATATACTGAAGTCAGTAATTTCTTATAACTAGTATTATAGTTTTGTCTAAAGAATTAATTTACTATAGATAATAACTAGATTGTTAAAATAATAAATATGTAACAATTCAATAAAACTATAACATGCATTAGGTAGACATTACAAACAGCAATACAATTTAATTTTACAGCTCGCTGAAACAAATGTTATCGTAAATATTCCAGAAATAATCGTATGAAACCTGACTGCAAACCATAAACAATTATGCATTTATGGCAGATGTTTCAGATCTATGGTTGACTTCCGTTTGACCTGCCAATATTGATTTTTTGAATTGTCGTTACTAAGCCAACTAAATTGAAAATTCTCAAAATTGGATATCAATCTCAATTATATTTTGAAGCATTAATTGTAGTAGGAATATTTTCAATCAATAAATCTATAATTATCCCATGAATGACTTATTTTCCACATAAATAAGCTGCTATTTTGAGAATTTTCCTATGGCGCTTGTCAGCTGTCAAATCAGATGAAAACCTCATCCGGCGGGGGGTGGTCAGGAGTCGGGAGGTTGTCATCGACCGATCCGGGAAAATAAGTCGAGATGGCCGCCGTTTTTTTGCTGAACGACTGTAATTACCCCAACTGCGGCCTACGGTTCAGAAATGGACAAGAGTTGATCATACACATCGAGATCGTACATCATCGTGAGTCGATTTTTATTTAAAGAGGGTTTACAGGTCCATTATACGACTGTTCGCCGCGAATCCAAACATTGCAATTTTTACGGGTTTGCTCAACGAAAACACCGGTTTTTAAATGTTTACAAAGTTTGATGCCTGCTATTTATTTGACGTGAGATTAAGGGCGGCCGCATATTATCAGAAAATTCTGTCAGAAAATTTCTAACGCTCACCGGAAGGCATTCTGCGCATACCATTTGTTCTAGAGACCGTACACTGTCAGAATTTTGTCAGAGCGTACATCCGCTTCTGATGCCACTGGATGCCACGCCAACCAGACGTCAGAAATTCGGAAGGCCGCCCTTTATACATTTTGTACTAGGCCCAGCATACTATCAGAAAGTTGATTCAGAACTGCTTTAGAATCGGGCGAACCCGCCGTGTGGCGCACACGTTCATTGGGTAGGTACCTGCATACTAGAAAATGAGAAACTAGTAAAATAGTAATAGGAAAATAAATAGGAATATTTATAAATAGTAAAATTGGTTGTCTTGCAATCTTTTGCAATTAAGAGGGTGAACTATAGTATCGACGTTTCATTACTTTTCTCTTTTTGTTCACCAAGTAGAACAATAGCGCCAATAAAAGTAAAATTTATTTTTTTATTTATTTCTTAGGAAAACATACAGCGTTGCTTTTAACAATTTTCCATATTATATGATTATAACAATAAGAGCCCCTGCAGACTATAGACTTTCTATTGGCTGATAGTTTAGTTGGGTTCTTAATAAGCATGAAAATGTATGCGAGTGCACATTCTAACGATTCAGTATCGGCCGATAAATAAGTGTGATGGGCTACGCGATTGCCTTCAAACTAAACGGTTGGTGAACTATCAGCCAACTGCTGCCGTCATTCTCATTCCGCTCCGAGTTTGGATGTGGAACGATCATATGTACGGTTCGTGATGGCGCTGCTCGTCGAAACGTCTATCGTAAATTTGATAGAAGAAGTTGATAAAATGCACTTTATAAAAAAACCTTAAAAGAGTATTCTGATGCAAATTTTAAGAAAAAAACTATGAGAGGAAGTCTGTGAAGCAGTTGTTCCTGATTGGAATCAGCTTAGTGCCGGGGATAAAACAAAACAAGGGACGTATCGATACTGTATATTTTTTTACCTATAATGAAATTACACTTTGTCATATTGCATCGGAAAAGCACCTTCAGGAGAAATAAAATATGACGACATGTACTGCTGCACATTATTCCTAATATTTCTTCCTCGGTTATTTTCGTTTATCGTTAAGTTATCAATGGGACAATTGTAGAGAGTGTCTTTGAATTTCACTCCATCTTTAATTCTTACATAATTATGTATGACACAAAAATTGATATTCACATCAATTGGTCGGTGAAAAATCCGCCATTTATTTGCGAGAACCGACATCTATGTATACAAAATCATAATCTGCATCTGTCTAAGCTATTAAAATGCAAGAGAAGAACTTTTTATAGTTAAAATATGATGATCCGGAATGTCCTAGTTGTACCACCCATATAGCTTGCCATCTATCGCTCCAATGACGTTTGGAAAATGTGTGCGGAACATGCGTGAAAATGGAAAATGTGTCAGTCAGTAATTTTAATCCAGTCATCTTCTTCTTAGGTTGCCATATACAACGGTTGAAGTACATTCCATTTTGCTTACATGCAGTTTTAATAATATCTCGTATTGTAGAGGCTCCCATCAGATAATCAAAAGAAAACGTATTGAAACTAGCTATCTGTAAAGAATTAATTTAATTATTTATTATATTTAAATTTTTATATTTATTTTGATTATATTTTATTATTTCAAGTCACAACTAGCAAAGAAAATGGGCCAATTTACGGACTTGCTTTCATAGGGAATTGAACGCACAAAAGAACACAAAATCAGGTCAAGCTGCGGCTAAGAGGTGTAAATATGTCTACTTTGAGCAATTACTATTTTTACTTCCATGCATGGAAAATCGGCAAACGGAAGGTAACCTGGAACTGGATGATACTCAAGAAGATGATGACGATAATGACAAATCACCTCCTTCCATTTCCACACATATTCCTCGCCGGAAGAATAGGACTAATGTACCGAAGCAAACAGATTCGGATGAAGCATTACTAAAAGCATTAACAGCGACTAATACTGTTGATGAAGATACAAACCTTGCTTTTTCTCTGGTCCCTTCACTCCAGAATCTTACAGCCGAAGAAAAACTCGATGCTAAGATTGGTATTCTTAACATTTTTAAACAGATAAGACTGGCCAGGCGTATTCAAACTACTTCGTACGCATCATATAGTGATACAATCCAGTCAACTTTTTCTAATTTTTCGGGTGATTTGCAATTTCACGATTTGTAAACAATTTAATTCCTTAATTTGTGAATACTAATAAATGAAGATAATAAATAATACCATATCGTGACGCTCAATCTCTCCTCCACAGTTATAGAAAGTCTTAAATTTGTATCCTCCTTCACTATTGCGGGCCAATAATTTTTTTTTTTTTTGTTTGTTGTTGGTTTATTGGCAATCAGTCGGTAGACTATGAGTCGATGTGATGACGTAGCTTGATCTCTTGCAGAGAGTGCTCCCCAGCGAGAGC
>JAOPUG010000004.1:19075818-19093228 GCA_027564375.1 Micropterix facetella | reverse complement strand
TACAGCACTGATGATTCGCTTATCCAAAACACGCAGACAGTAAACTGGGGCTGGAGCTGGTTCCGGGAAAATATTAGCGGACTGTATAGATTTAACTGGTCATTCTTACCCGGTCGCAGTCCACGAGTCTTCAGAATATTTGGTCGTGATTGCAGAAATGGCCACCTCTTCAGGTTTGGCGGGTGTAGGCAGTCATTTCACTTTCGCAGGACGGGAGGAGTGAGGAAGTCTTCATGGGTTGAGCGAAACTCATAGATTTTCTTTTCCTATGTTTATCATTCTATTTATACCAAATTTACAATATTATAACGGTCGTGCGCGACTTTTGTTAGCAGTTTGTTAGCCCGCCACCTTGGGACGATTTTAACTAAATTATTTACTTATTATTTTATTGACATTAAAAAGCGTGTCTCATTAAGCCTGAGATGAAACTAAATTCTACACGCTGATCGGGACTATCAGCCCGGGTGCTCTGCGTGCGAGGCACCGAGTCGAATTTTTTTCGAGGACTGGCTCCATTTTCGACATTATCAAACCGGCGGATCGGAAGTGACACACCGCGAGAAATGTCATTGGTTGACACACCCAGCGGCGCCGACCAGGGGGTTGGTTCAAACCCTTTCCCCGCCGCCAACCCTCCGCGCCGCGATAGCAGTCTCTAATTGATAATAATGAAGTTACTTATTGCGGGGATATTTACTACGTTTATATTTCTTATTTCAACATATAGTACCACGTTCTTTGATGAAAAGAAGCTAAATTATCATTTTATTATAATCTTATCCACTTATACGATACAAAATATCAAATGAAACTATCTTAAATTAGATGCATGTACAAGAGATCATCGAAAACCTAACGATTGCCTCGTTTGTTTTGATGTAGTGGTCAGAACGTTATCTTATCATTAACTTTATCGTGCAATTTTCGCATAAATGCAAATTCATTATGCGGGCGGTTCGGCGGCCCCGTGCCTAAAACAGGGGACAGTTTTCGACTCTCCTTTCTTAAAATATTACAGGCGTTTTTGTTCGTGACTCTGGACTCCTGGAAACGGACAGAGCCGAAACAATTACTCATAGAAGTTTAAAGGATTTATGAGTCGTTCGTTATGCTTGAGTGAATTTTTCATCGGGTTTCAATTTTTTAACAAAATGCATCTATAGTTTTGTTGACAAAGCTTTGAGCTGATCTTCGTCCATGACAATGTTTTATGGTCTCAGCAGCCCGACAGCAAGTTTGTTTTATTGCTCGGGATAAAAGGGGGAATTCTCACAAAAGCGTTTTTAAACCTAGCCTACCTAATATTATCTAAATTTCTCGTAATTTGTCCAGGGACCATGCGAAATAAACACCGATTTACGGATTTGCATTGGCTAGTTGTTTTACAGCCTTATCTAAAATTTTAGTTTCATCTAAATTATACTCAACAAATTATTGAAAAATACAGACCGTAGAAAAAAAATGAAATGGTTCCAAGGGACAATTGCTGAAATTTTAAAAAAATATAAGGGTGCTAATACCTTTGGCCAATACTATATTTTTATCTATGAAATGTATGTATATTACTATATATCATGCAATTTTTAATAAAATCTAAATCAAGTCGGTGAATTCAGTAATATTACCTGTGAAACCCTTCTTGCAATCTGGCATAGGCATGTTCGTATGGGTGCTCTGTTCTCACTGTCTTTGGACTTTGATTTAGAGGCCCTGAAAAAAAGAATAAATAAATGAATTTCACTCTGCCCATATATCATAATATTATAAAATATTTTCAATGCTTTTATATTCAGTATTATGAGTGTCCAGGATATCTTAATCTTCAGTAAGCTTCCTATTCTTCTATATGTCCACAATTCAAATGCCTCAATCTCTGTGCACAAAGCATTCACACAGTGTAAATAAACTGCGAGTGATTCCCATTTCACTTTTTGGAAATACCGCCGCTGTCAGTAATCGAGTCAGGATTGCCGCTTACCAATAATTATCTGATTTCAGAATAATTCAATTCAAGTTCGATATATAAAGAAAAAGAAAGTGAATGAAATCGCTTTTCAAAAGTGATATAAATATGGTGACCAATTATCAAACATTGCGTTTTAGAATCACATAACTCTCGTCGCCCCCGTAGGGACGTTCGTTGGTAGTTTTATTTACATTGTGGCATCGGTGACATTTTCCATAAAAAAAGAATTCGAAGAGAAATGTCGATATAACTTCTGTATGTCACTATCTTAATTTTGTAGAATGCGCTGCAGACCTGCTCGATTCTGCATTGTACAAACTCTCTCCAAATACGCTCGCCCTTGCTATGCCGTCGCCTGAGTAAAAATATATCCTACTATATGCAACCATGCATACTAGCGTCAAATATCTGAATATCAAACATAATAATATCTAATGAGAACATGCAATTATCATTAAACGGTGTTATTGGTGCTTATTTTTCTTGACCCCAAATACTTATATGCATATTCTGATTCTCCGATTCATTTCAATAAATAACTTCTCCGGCCATAATTACTGTGATTATTTTCTAATTTATCCAAAACAATTATGGATGTGTAGTTTTATGTTTGAAATATAAGAGTAGTTTTAATTTCTTTTATACTTGACAGACCTACTACGAGTCAGGATATCGAAAACGCACCTGGTATATCACTACTCTACTACGAGTAGTAATAAACCAAGTGCGTAAACTTCCTTAGATCGCCTTGCACCCTAGTGGGGAAAAATGTGGCGGCAAAGATCCTCATAGAACTGAATAGAACGCTAAATAACCATACTTTCTAGAACTATTCGTGCTTTAAAATCATAAAAGATCTTAGCGTAATAGTCGCTAAAGACTTAAAATATAAAGAAAAAGGAAGAATGCAAAGATCCTGCTCTGGAGTTAATTTCCATATGATACTTTTTTTATTGATTCAACTTAGGATGTCTAAAAGTTCCTTTTGCTTCTCCTTATTTGTAATTCCGCAAACCAATCTGTCTCTGAGTGTCCTTTCTAAGTCGACGAAATTGCTGTAAGCACTCAACTTTCTCAATTCTGCCATGAAATCTTTCATTTTTTCGCCTTCTCCTTTACTTCCCATGTGAAATTCGTAACATTGTACAATTTCATTCGGCTGCGGATGAAAATTATTGTCCAACACATTCTTAATATCGTCAAATGTAACTTGACTCACCTGGTGTTGTGCAATCAGTGATAATATCAAATTATATAAGTTATGTCCACATACGGACATTAAATTCGGCGTTCTCAGTTTGTCTTTTTGAATATTCCGATGAGAAAATTAACCATTCAATGTAGCTCTTCCAGCACCCTTCCTCCAGTTGAAATTGACAAATATGACATTGGAAGGTGTCACATGCTATGGGCGAACCTGCCGACCCTGGACGTTATACTGAAATCTATCATTTTCTCGCCCAGAGACGAACATAAGGACTTAGTGGATGAAGACAATCCACTTATCCAGTTCCGTCACTGCCCGTCAGAGAACAACGCCTTACGGCGAGGCACTGGGAATTGCCACCCAGCGAGCAGCCTCAGCCCTGACTGCCAGATTTAGATGGATTTCACCATCCTCTCGTCTGCTCACGTGTTCGAAGTTGCTTGCGCGGCCTATACCTGATGTATTATATGCGGAATTCCATCACTCGGAAATATCATAGATCCAAGGCGTCCTTTACTCGGCCGGTTGTCATCCGACATCGGGTGGCCATCGGACCATTTCTAAGGATAGGTGACGCCAGGTACCCCCGAAGTCTTAGGTAGGATATGACAGCCATTTTCTGATTTTTCTTGTTGTATTTTTTTTGCACCGCACTCTTTTTACACTTTATTTTCCTATTTTAACCTCCTCCCCATTATATTACAACATGCTTTCAAGTGTGTTTATTCATGACTGACTTATTTATGCTTCATGTAACATTTGTATGCTTTGACAGCTAACCTAATTCCCAATGCACTACAAATGTGATAACACTAAGGCAGCTTAAACATAAAGATGATTTTATGTGACTTCCACTCAAGTGCAGTAGCTGACAATCAATAATGCCCACAGGCTCCATTCATAAGAAGTTCAGTTAAACATAATGTTCAAATTGTACTCATGTCTATGACTTTTAGTCAACATCACTTTGGCTAACTCCTGAAATAAACTCACTTAAACCTAACCTCTTTAACAGGCCTTAATGAGTACTAACTTTGATCCAATCCAACGGTTGCATATAGATCCGAGGCAGTATCCCCACTATCTTGTCTAGGTACCGGTACGGGAATTTCCGGTAAACTTCGCTGACTGTTTTGAGCAGATATTCTGAAAAATTAAAGATTGGTCAGAATGTGGTTTGCCACAATACAATGCATGCATTTGCTGGAATTATTATATGGCTGCTTAGTAATTGGTTTTAGTTTAAGCATTTTAATTTCCATTGGTTCTTCCGTTGAATAACTGGTTGCGTTTTCCGCCTGGCTGGCGTTGTTTATTATCAACACTTCTGACTCAGATGTTTCCATTATCACGATGATATCATATGCTTGTTTAAAAGTCAACTTAGGATGTTTCAAAAGTTTCTTTTGTGTCTCCTAAATTTCGATTCCGCAAACCAATCTGTCTCTGAGTGTCCTTTCTAAGTCGATGAAATTGCAGTAAGTACTCAACTTTCTCAATTCTGCCATGAAATCATATATTTTTTTAACTTTACCCTGATTTAACATGTGAAATTTGTAAGATTGTATGATTTCATTCGGCTGCAGATGAAAATGATTGTCACTGAAAAATTAAAGATTGGTCTTCAATATATATACTTTTGAAAAATATTGTTTTGTCTTTTGGTAAAACATTTCAAAACTTTAATTCAATAGTCGCGTATTTATTACAACACAACATGTAAATGCAACGAAGGTTGCAACAAATTTTCATAGTCTAGGTACATCTCAACGTGTACGAATTTGCTTCGTTTTCGCTGCGATCCATAGATTGTCTGTTTTTCGGACGAACACAAAGGGCTTGCATTGTGCGCGGAGCGATGAGTCTATAGTAAAAAGCTTCAAACAAGCGCAAACTGGAATCTAAATTTGAGTGGACCGAAGAAAATACTTTCATGCTGATCGAAGCATATAAATTACGGTTAATATTAACTATGAAATCCTAAAAATGTGTTAAAAACCATTGAAAAATTATGGGGGGAATTTGCTAAACTATTAGTGAGAGCGAGAGCTGAACTCTGCACAAAACTACTTACATAATCTATTTATTATCTCTGGAAGAGAAACAGTGGATTTTTCTTACTTTCTTTTACGGGTGCAAGTTACGGATACTACTTTTTCTCAGGGCTCTCACATTTTTCAGGATTGGAAATTATTTTGATAACTGTTTAACAAAAATTACGAAAATGGTGAAGATTTCAATGTGATTAAACAAACAATACAAATGGCAAATTTGTAGACTATTACCACAATATCATGCACCAAACAATGTCATATTTACAAATAAGCATTATGACTAACAAGTAACACAGACTTAGCACACATATATAGATAATAATTAGCGAAATGACAAGAGCAAGGACAGGTAGCTATCGATAAACCACAAACACTTTTGACCTTCTGACCTTCACAAAAAAAGTTTAATAATTCCATTACACCTATTTTAAAATATGGAAATCATTGTCAATAGAATGCAAATAGCACAATTTACGTGGGTACATCCATATCTGGATACTTGGGTACAAATACAATGTAATGGGAATTTATGTACAAAACTTTTTATGGATTGCGCCAGTGGCGACTGCTCCTGAAAGGCATCAAGTGAAAGACGCATAGCTCGAGCGAGCATCCGTACAAAGTGCAGCGTGTAAGGAGCGAGGGAGAACATAGATAAATAATTATATGTAACTAAGGGGAAGGAGAGAAAACGTGATGGTTTCACGGACGGGCAGAGATGCCAGATGAATGGAACATTTTCCAGCCATAATACTGTTAAAAACGAAAAAATGGCAATTTCCTAAATCTTGACTTCAATCAAAATCATTATTATTAGATATATTATTTAAGGTGTTAGATATTTAACCTTATGGGGATAGATTTTTTTTAGTTTTAAAAGTTATTATGGCTGGAAAATGTGGCAATCGTCTGGCAGCACTGCGTCAGTCTCGTATAAAGGTGATGGTTTCTACTCAATGCTCGCTCGCGCGGTACTAAATGGCCGCTGCGCCCTCTAGCCATTGCTAACATATCAGTAACCAATACCACAAAAAAATATTTAAAAAATTGAGCAACTCAAATCAAGTCGCGATTTTATCGTGAAAAAGCATTTAAGACCACCCATCAACAAGTTACGTCATTAGTGGGTGCCCCTAAAGCCAAAATTGATGTGATTTAAGGATGGCCGGCTACACCGTTCAATTTGCTAATAAAAATCTTTAAATATATTGTACCGTTTAGCAGAGAGAGGTGTATTGTCAGCAGCATTTGAGTCTTCGTCGTCGCAATGCAGTTTTAAAACTCCTGCCGTGCCAACCAATTCGCTTCTGTAATATGGAAAGAGGATGCGTAAAGGAACAAACAAAAAGCATGAAATATGAATTGATAACACGCAAGCAAGCGAAACGTAAACACAACATAGCAGTCTCCTTGGAGCAGGGTCTAATATAGCAAAAAAAATATACGGAGCAAACTTTAGATGCTCACCCATCCCTTCCACCTCTGCAGGGGTTATTTCATCGTATCAAACTAGGTCTGTGATGTTATATAGTTTTTTTGGTGTAGCTATGATAATGGTTAATATTTTGTTTGTGAATATTTAAAAACACCTAGGCATAATATATACTTAGATAGTTTTTAAAATTATTATTTTAGAAAAAAAAACTTTTTTTAATTGTCTTATCTCAAGAGTTGGATGATCTGAGGTAGGTTTTTTCTAAAACAAGGGTTCTGAACCTTTTCAGTTTACATTTCCCTAAATCTTATCAGAATTTTTGGCGCCCTCGTTAATCGAAGAAACACCTTATAATTTTTTAACCCCTTATTATCCACCGGTAACATTTATTACACAAATGTCACACATTTCATTATTGTTATCAGGCACATAGCCAGGACTTTGCTTTGGGAGAGTCCAGACTTGTAACGATGGGGAGTGTGAGTGCCATTTAACCATTTTGCTTTTTGATGTATTTGAAACATCTCTTTTGGAATAGTTATAACATACGAGGTGTGATAAAAAAATAATGAGAATTTTTAAATTGTGCGCACTGTATCTTGTTTATCAAGTCGAGTCTTTCTTTGTGTATTGGTAACACTGCAGTAACGTATGAGTTAACTATCAGGCAGCTGCGATGCCTAGTTTGCATTTGCCGAGCGAATGAGCAAGACGTACATTACTGTGTTTGGCAATTTTATGATTTTTTAAAATTTGATTGATTTTGATGTATTACAAATTTTTACCGACTGGTCAATAAGGACTACTACCTACTAGTTTTACGCAATTTGAGCCAGGCAATCCGGAAGAAACGACTCAAAATTTGGAGAGATAGCTTGTGGATTTTGCATCACGACAGTGCACCGGCGCATACTACTTTGCTCATCAACAGTTCGTAGCGAAACACAACATCACTGTAATGCCACACATAGTCTATTCTCCAGGCAGGGCACCCTGTGACTTATTTCTATTTCCCAAACTCAAAAATACACTCAAAGGACAACGTTTTTCAAGAATAGATGAGATAAATGCGAAATCACAGAACAAGCTCAAGACCATACCTAAAAGGACGTTCCAACAGTGTTTCTCAAACTGGAAACTACATTGGCATATGTAAGTGCATAATATCAAAGTGGGACTACTTTGAAGGAGATGGAATCAACATGAGATTAAATAAATACTTTTTCAAAAAAACTCAAAATTCTCATCACTTTTTTATCACACCTTGCACATGTAGTGCTGTAAGTAATTAAAAAAAAGTGTTTTTGTATGAGTTATTCATAAAATTATTGCTTCTAGCTAGCGTCATGCCCCCTTTACAATCTTCTCTGTGGCGCCCTCTAAGAGTGTACTCTAATGGTTGGGAAGTCCTGTTCTAGATGATGTGAGATAGTTTCACGAAACCCCTCAGAAGTCTTGTTTCAATTCGAAAGGCAGTGGTAATGACAATGTATCGAATGCAGATAAATATATTTTTTGTTCTTGTGATAAATCAATCGTTAACTATAGAAAAGGGCCGCGTAGTCACTTTTGTCGAAATGTGTTTTGTTAATTGCCATTCTTTCCATATTACACAATATTACTGATAATTCAGCTATATTTGAGAATAAAACCAAAGATTTAGTTGGCATGCATACAGATGTCTCCGTTATGTTGGTGAAATGAGGCGGTTTAGCAACACAAAGCAACGCCAAAGCGAATAATATTCTGAGAATAGGATCCAGCCAAAAAAAATACACGGTTTCTTGCAACAGTGGAATCAAAATATGTTTTATAAAATGGCAACAAATCAAGAGTATCATAAATGTTGAGCGCAAGTAAGTAAATACAAATGGAGCTACCATGGAATTCACCGGCCAGATTCGGCCCATAATAATATTATTGTTACACATCTGGGTGTTGAGCTGTGGATTCCAGACTAACGACTGGCTGTGGTAGATTTAAGATAGTTGTCTTGCCAAATGTGAGTGTTCACCTTACCACCCATTCCCTCCCCCCCCCTTCAAAGTTATAGAATTTGAGATGCGGATATTGTAGTATTAGATATTTTTTCTAGGAAGGACTTAATTATTTTCCTGGAGAGACCAAGATCCTTAAAGAGGTGAATCAGAGATTTAGCTGGGAGGCTACAAATGCCAACTTCCACCGCGTGAAGGTGAATATTGAAACCGTTCCGGGTAATGGCATTTGTAAGATCGTGGTATTTATTTAATTTGTACTCGTGGCCTTTTGGGATATTTGATTCCTATGGAACAGTTAATTCTATAATAAGGGCCATCTTCCGAGATAGGGAGTAAAGAGTTATTTCTGGAAGAGTTCTTTCATGGAAATTATACTGTTTAGAGACCAAATCGACCTCTAGAATACAATCTGAAGCTTCCTCGATTATTGAGAAAGGTTTTGTAGTGGAATGTTTTCTTCTTTAGAGCCATCCTGCATAAACTGTTTTGGTGGTTTGGAGGGTACTGTCAGGACCCTTGTTGACACCAGCCACTGAGAGGCTAATTATCTCGCAAATAACAGCAAGGACTTTGTCATGGCGGTAAGTATACCGTCCAAAATATTTCAAGCTGTGCAAGGAGTATTGCTACAAAGGGGACATGAACTACCATATGAATATTTCATTAAAAATATATGAATCCCACCGTAATGTTTTTTTTGTTCATTTATGTAAAAAAGATAGTATTGAGTTTTTTCTGTTATGCACACCGTTGAGTGTGCAGGCACTGAACCGAGTTCACAGCGCTGTTTTCGCACCCACCGAATACCCACCCCGCTTATAGGTATTATTGGAGTACCTCTTTCGTATGGTACGCTTCAATACATAAAAAAATTATTGTTGGCTTACTTGTTTTTCTGTCTGTGTTTTATCTTTCTGTTTCATGTTTGCGGGGACGTTGTGTCGGGGATGTAAACAACAAGTTGGGGATGCGAATGACAAAGACTCAAATAGACACAAGACTTTTAAATATTTTTGAAATATATATAATCTAAATTTGTTACCTTTCGGCTATATTTTCAAAGGATTGAGGAATATTCTGGATCCTAAGATGCCAAAAAAGGTGTACCATGCTGTGCGAATCTCTCCCGCATATGGTATAACTGAATAGAGCGGTTACGCGAGAACTGTTTTGGGACCACTAGTAATTGCTAAAAAATTTTTTTTAAAGGTTATACACCGCAGACCATATCGGTATCCAACAGATCCACTATATTTATGAATGGAAAGTTCTCGACTGTAGACAACTCTTTTTAAAGGCTTTGCTAGCACAGTTATATCCGGGCATAGATATTGATAGAACTGCACAACGCTTGAGACCTACCAGGCAATCTTCTCGAAAAAACGTAGTAATCCCAAGGATGAAAATATCGTTTGGGGTTTTACGTCTACTATTAAGTTTCGAATTTAAAGGTAGCGCTACGGCCACCATATTTATAAAAATTAGTAAGAAATAGTTTTTAAATGACGAGACAATATATTCACGACATGCTTGATATTCTGGAATGATTCTGACCTTGTAACGATTATGACTAACTTTTTTTATACTTGATTATGTATGTATGACTTTTATTTATCTAGGTTGGTATTATTTTTTTTTCACAAATTAATTTTCTACCAATTTTATTTTAATTATATGACCCTATTAATTTTGATTATATTTATTTAATTACTATTATATACCTACTTCAGCGACTACAGTATATTCTACTTAATTATTTTAATAATTTCAAATTATCATGACCTATGTTTAATTATTATTTTGTCATGATTTCTTTTTCCGGTAAATTGATTGTATGATATTATAATTGATTTTTATTATTGTTACTATTAATTTAAGTGATTATTACTAATCCAATAATGATTTGTTTGTTTTATTATAAATGAAGTAGTTTTGACGTATAGGTACAATGTATTATTAATTTGCAAGTTTATTTTATATGTGTGTATTGGTGTATGCGTGTGTTTAATTGAAGATAGATCGACTCTCTGTAGATCAACCAAATGTATTGATTATAATAATTCCTGGTTTTAGATTATCCTTTTTACTATTCTTTAATAGTATTTTATTGCCTAAGTTTATATTTAAAAAAAAAACAATTCTTATTATGCTTTTGTTTAACTTTATAGTTTATAGAATAATAAAATCTCACCCTAGAATGAGCTACTCCCAGTTGGGTGACATTGACCATTACAGATCTGGCAGGGCTATTGTCTCGCAATTAGTTTCTAAACCAGTGAATGTTGAATGATTGTAATTATAATTGATAATAAATAAATAAAATAGACTTCCAAGACAGGGATCGTCACACCCACCAATTGGTCAAAAATCCACATTGCACTGGCAGAGGGGTAGATAAGGGCCGCCTTGCGCAACAGAACTGGGAGTGGATAAAGCACAGTAACAAACCTGACGCACACAAAAAGGGCCATTAGGGAACCCACACAAAGATTAACAGGTTACTACCTGAGACTCTCCATGGACAATTTGAGGAATCATTTAGGCTGCAGAGCAGAAAATGGGTCGGGTGAGCATGTGATATATGAATGCTTGGCTTTGGCTGTAAGAGAGAAAATAATGGGCATATATGATACTGCTATGGCTGATGCCCGTTATGGATTCTGCGACTGGTTTCCCAGGATCTATAATATGGACTGCAGGGCAATAGTTAGTTATATAGGTGGGTTAAGCCACAATAGTCCTGAAATTAGGGCTAAGAACGGGGGGTGGTCGTGTCTTTGGCCATCCCCCATCATCCATCATTATTACCCCGCTGAATCTGCACCCCTCGTGAATATGTTAAATTAGGCTGTGTTTCCTTTGGCCGTAGTATCGGCTGCTGATACCGTATGTTGTGTTGGGGCTTTTAAAAGTGCGGCCAAAGAAGAAATCCCACTCATAGTGGGATTCAATCGGTGGATGCAACTCTTGGGGACCCGTGTTTATCCTGTTGTTTCTTTTCTATTTGGCACTTTATTTTAGGTGCATTTTATTTTAGGTGCTTAGAAAATTATTTAGATAGATCGGTAACTACCTGATAAAAGGCTGCAATAGCCTTTATAAAATGATGTCTATTATTATTATAACTGAACATCAGTGAGCTCTAGTGACTTTTTCAGTATGGAAATGTCATATCTAGCGACTTTTGGGCGGCAGCTTAGCGACTTTTCTGTTAGATAGAGACCTAGCAACACCGGGGTCCCTTATGGATGGGTGCTGCTGAATCTCGGGAGGAATAAAGTGCAAAAGAGGGGAACCGCCAGTTTTGCTTAATCAGGATTCTCTCACAAGCCGTTTGACAGCTCTAACAAAGGCGCTGGATTTGCTGACATCGAATTCTCATGCACCAATTTGCTGATTCCAGATTCTCTACACCAGGATCACCTACACACCGAGGTTGCTGATGCCATATTGTTAATATAGCCACAAATGTCAACAATGAATATAGCCGCAAATGTCATCAGGATTTTAGTAATGCCATTTTATAGTTTTGTTAAAGCCACGTTTTTACATCGTGAGTATTTAAGAGGATTTTTTTATCAAATTCATTTGTCAGTTCATTTGCAATAATAAATTGCAATTAAGTACAATTGCAACATCGACTGCTAATTTGAGCCGGGTCAAGGCGGTGTTTCGAGTTCGCCTATGGCTACAGATTGGTGTTTGTGAACATCGCAAACAATTGGGATTTATATGTTATATAAAAAAACTATTACTTTGACCGCACATTCTCAACTATTCCTTTGACTGCACAATGTACGGTTGAATATTGTCTCAAGACTCGATAATTTGCGCAGCGATCTGTCGATCCTCACTATTTGTATTTTCCGAGCACGAAAGTTTTGGTCGAATTAATCTTAGTTTAAAAATTATTTTTAAAAATGAATGATTATGAAGGAATCACGGGAAATGAATGAATATAAAAAAAATATTTTTAAAAATATCTCGCCGTTTTCCATTTTATAAATGGGTATTTCTATTGTATGGAGATTTATTGGGAACGAAATCAAATTCGAATCATATTCTGATTACAAATGCGGCAACATCAGTATGTATGACAATTCAGGATAAGCGAAACTCATCAGAGAATCCAGCGTCAGCGAATCTGACGTCTACAAACCTGTTAACGTCAGTTTATATGACAGAATCCGGTGTAGGAGAATACGGTCTAAGCAAATCCGTGGTGACTCCAGAAGAGGAGATTTTCACTCAGCATAGGGTGTCGACAGGCATACAACTAAATGTAAATGTCAGTAACAACTAAAAGAGTATGACATAACTCACTTGTGATTCGGCTTCCTGCATCCGCAAACGCAGGCGGCCAGTACACCAACAAGGGTGATGCAAACCCCCACAGCCAAACCAGCCTCTAAAGCACCCCACATAACAATCACCACACTAAACGCGGATATATCGTTTCTGACGCCTGCTCATCCTGATTAGGTCTTCAGGAAATAAGGCGCCGCGCCGACAGAGTCACGTAAAACCATAATGTAGGCCATCCCTACCGCTTGAACCACATATTGCTACCGGATACAGCTAACTATAGTGCAATGTTGTTTAGTACGCAAAGATAAATTAGTGACGCACGTAATGATCGTTATTATGATGAGAATAAATCACGCGAAAATTATGCCCGAGCGAGAATCCAAACACCAAAACAGAAAGCGCGCACAGCGGAACTTGACATATGAATGACATATTACTTTCAGTGTTGCCATATAGCACTTTAATAACTTCTTGTCTAAGTGCCGTATCCACCAACTTCGTCGCTAATGGCGATTTCAGACTATTCTACCTAATGACGGCCGCTGAGCAGATCAGTTCGAAACCGTCATAAGATGACGGATCTTACGTTTCTTTCTATCCATGCATAGACATAGGTATATGCCATGGATTCCACAACCGGATCTATGGCATATAAGAACGGTACATTCCATCTAAATGAGGTATATTCTTTCTTTGTCTTAACATGGCAATAGTCCAAAATGGGGAACATTATTGACACTTTCTCCGCTACAGGGCACAGCGGCGACTGGCCCAATGAACTGTGAAGTGAGCGACGCACCGCGCTTGAAATATCACTCGCCTACAAATATCGCACATCCCCATTAGAAAACAAAGAATTTAGATTGTTAATTGGCGGTTTTCTGGTAATATCAATTGGGCAACACTGCTATATTTCATGTTCGGAGTGACACATGCGATAACACGTGCTATCGTACGTACCAATGGATTTTTCTATACATTCTTAGTATACGACCAAAACCACAATTTGCCACCAAACATGAACTCAGGTACTTCTGCCCGCCATATTTTTACCGATCAGCGGCAGATTTCAATTCTCCGAGAAGAAAAACCCACAAATGAATAGTTGTAACATTTATTTAAATAATAAACATTAGTAGATTATCACATTTAATAAATACATTTCAGTAACAATTACACATAACGATGCGTTAAACTTTTGACACAGAATTTTTTAAAATACTTATATCGTTAAAAGTACGTTTACGTACAGACGAAGAACCACGAATTTCATTCTATCTCACAGGCAGAATTTTCAAAATATTCTTATAAATTTAGAGCACGATTTCAAAAATACTTTCCTAAACATTTTGTCCACAGTGAGCGAGACCGTTCAAAATACGTAAAATCTAGTAATTTGCATAATTGACTATGTCACAAAAAAATATACGCATCCATTCAAGGATTTAAAAAATCATTTGACTAGTAAAGAGAATACTTTGATGTATGTATGGAGTAAGCGATGTATGCATAAAATTGATGTTAATATTCTAAAGTTTACAGAAGCGAAAATGGGTATCTATCTAGGAAGCATTTGATTTCACATTTGGGTTCTATATACATACGAGTGTATGAGAATCTATCAAACTTTGTTAGGTACTAAAGTTTGATAATACACATGCATCGATAATATATAAGTAATCAAAAAGTTAAGTACATAAAACTTATAAATACTTTAAGATAGATACGTCGACACAACCTTCATAAAATTATAATAGGAAACACAGGATTCAGCAGTCGGAAACTACGCACTAATCTCGTCAATGCAAATACACCAAAATAGAATTATTAGAACTCTAACTCTTATGTGTGTGTTTCTCTACAGGTTCGATGGGTCTAACGTTGAATTCCTGCTCCGGTTTCCACGGCCATGTAACCGGCAAGTGACAATCGTAGTTATGGTCGTACGTCTCGGAATTGATGAACGCTAACATATCTTTCGGTTGGGGGTACATTGAGGCATTTCCTGTAAATTACAATATGCTTAGTTGAAATTGAGAGCTTGTAGTCGAAAGATTCATTTTCATCTTGTAGTCAAAAGTGCATTCGTTAAAAAAAAAAAAGACAATCAGATTATAAAATTTGACCTTAAGTCTCCCTAAAGGAGTAGTTCTTCCTACAAAACTCCAATGCAAATTACTCTCGAATTTAAATTTACAGTGTCTTGAAACTCATAGTGTTAGATCATAGTATCGTCACAATGTAAATAAAATTACAAATGTGACAAAGCCTTTGATCTATTGAACATGACACCGTCGAGTCAGGGTTGTGACTTTCCTGTGGGCAGTGGGTATTATTAATAGTTTTAAATAGCTTGACAAGAATAAAATCAATCCATTAAATGGTGGACCTTAACAATGACCCGCCGCCGAGACGATAAAGTGTCTCACACTTCTGATGATAAAGCGTCTTACCAAAAGCGTCACATTACAGTTTTTGCCAGTTCACTCTCGCTGCACGCAACCTCGGTAAAAGAGCTTTGCTCCAAAAATACTTGTAATATACTAAATAACAAATTGATATTTAGTACCGCGAGGCTCAACGTGTTAAAGAAAAATTATTACTTTTCATTCAATTTTAAAATCATGTCAACTTTTGTAGTAAACATTTTTTCAAAAATCTACTTGATCAGCAGCCTACAAGATAATTTGATCTAATGCTATGCGAAGTTTCATGACACTGGGATTATTTATTCGTGATTAATTTGAGTTGACGTTTTATATGGAAATTCCCTGCCTCTTTACTGGTTCCTTAACAATCAATGAATAAAAAGCTTCAGCAATAGTAACAACCAAAGAACCTCTGATAATGTCGTTTTTTTTATTAAATTTTATTACAATAAAATTTGCTCAAATTGGTTTTACCTTGGTAAAATAAAATAAAAGCAATACAATACAAAAGAAAACATGCAACAGATTTTATAAAATAGCTGAAAAACATCGATAAATAAAAAAGGACAGAAGTTGTGCAGTGCTGTAGTTAGGTAGAAGAAATAAAGGTATACCTAAAGGAAAAGAAAAAGATGAAATAGACAAAATAACAACAGCTTTTATAAGAAGATTGTACAGGGTTGGCCAGAAAGAAATGCACCTTTGAAATGCATATAAAAAAATTGAAAATGTATTTAAAACAAAAAAGGCTTTTTGGAATTTACATATTAAAAACGAGATCATGTTCCATCCTGGTCCCTAGATTTATAGCTAGCGGGATATTGATTTATTTTTGGCGGATATTAACTTCACTTGTTTGATTGATTTCGGTTTACTATCATAGACTCAATCAGATATGACCACAAAATATAATCCGGAGGGGCTACATTGAAAAATCTTAGTGATCACGGAAGGTACCTATCTGTTTTAGAAATAAGCTTTTAGGTCAACTCTTCGATTGCATGTAATGACAAGTTGCTCCATCCTGTTGGAATAATGTCCGAAACATAGTAACTGTGAAATTCTCGCAGTTGTAAAGTCAAACACTTATTCAATACATTTATAAAGAAGCTGCCTGCTTGATGTGTCGGCAATGTTTGATATTGTGTAAATTGATTTCAGTTGGAAACATTCGCCATATTAGATGATATATGAATTTTTTATTTGATAAAAAAAAACCACGCAAAAGGCACTACATTGAGCCTTGAAGCAATACACTATAATGAATTTTCAAAAGGCAAACTATACCCGATAATCACCCGAGACATCCTCCACCGCTACATTTAAATGAGAGACCGATATACTATGTGTATTCCTTTCTGGCCAACCCATTATGCAGTGTGTCTATGGTCATTATTTAATTATCTTTTGGCGTTCAAAACCCCATTTCATCACCTTAACTTTTAAATCTTAATAAATTAGAACAAAAAGAAAGTATTGGTTTTCTAGATTATGACAAACAACTATCAAGAAAAAAACAGTAAGTCACACTGAGGTTTCGCTTTGTGTGTATATGCAGAGATTAGTATCTAAATTGCCGAATATTGTTTACTTAGATCAGCGCTATTCAACAGTCAGATATATTATATTTTATCATTGATATTTATCAAACAATATTAGAGTTATATTGAAAATTTCAAGTATTCACAATCCATTTACTCTGCCTATTTAGCGGGAATCATCCAAATTATTGCATAGTCTGCATGTAAATCCCCACAGCTATAAAAAATTATCTGATAAATTAATCTTAATTTATTAAATAAAAATTATCTCGGATATGATATTGGCACGTGGTGACATTTATATTAAAAACAGCAGGAGACAGACAATCAAACGCGGCGTTCAGATGATCTCCTCATACTTAGCCAGTTTCAGCAATGCGTATATATGTTGCTGCAAAGACTGCTACATTAGGAACTCGTCTGTTTGGAAACTGACGTTGATATTCATGACGCGATTCTGCAGCGAG
>JAOPUG010000004.1:19005006-19015747 GCA_027564375.1 Micropterix facetella | reverse complement strand
GTAGAATGGTGTGCTGCAACCTCTTGCTTAACATCTAAGCTTAAGTCAATTATTGAGATATTTTCTTCATCACTGAATATGTAATTTCTGCATCCAGATAGTTAGGAAGATTATTGAAAATTAAGAAGTTGAATTTGAATTTTATCTACGGTCACAACTAAAAGTCGCGAATTTAGAATGATTGGTATCGATATGCAATTAGTGAATGTACCAAAGGTCTTTTACAAAATATATAAAAAAAGAGTATATGAAATTAGATGTTCAATTATTTTTTTGGAAACGCCTATGTTTTCGATTATTTAAAAGAAAGACAGACGTATTGACTGAATTTATATTTAGTCTGAAAGTAAATCAAAGGAAAAACATCGTCTTTCCAAGTCGTTTCCTTTCTATTTCCAAAACCTCATAAAGACCTCTTATATCGGAGGTGTTTCAGGTGTTTCAGTAGATAAGTTTAAACATTATTTTAAATTTCATTAATTAATACATAACTTTTTTTTAAATATTTTTTTTATACCTCTTACGGCAACGGCCCACCTTAATGTCTATCGACATTATCTTACCGGCAGCCGGCTTTTATAACATCACGTGGCAGTACCCAAGCGGTCATCCATCCAAGTATTGTCCTAGCCCGATGCTGCTTAACTTTGGTGATAACCAGTGTTTCAACACGGCTACGGACGTTAGTTTTATAGTTAGGTAGATACTTTCTGATTTTTTATAGCCAGTCGCGAATCAGTTCCCCTAAACATATAAATATATTAAGACATCGACGTCTTATTCAAACATTTTGCAAAAATTTTGAAATCATCAGTTCAAAAAAAATCATCAAAACATTTAATAAGAGTAAAATATAACAATTATATTCTATAAATTTTTCAGGGTGGATGGTGCTTCCAGCGCTCCCTCCCTCTGGGATCTTTAATTCGCAATACACCTGCTAGTGTCTATCTTGTCCAAAAATTATTGTATTATGTTGCATGTCAATCCTGATAGGATTGAATAGTGAATGGGATATTTGTGTGAGTTTCCATTGTGCTAGGTTAGGATAGGTTAGGTTAGTCGTAGTTAGGCTACAATATATATGTACATAAGAACTCTACGCATCTCGTCCATCGTATTAATTCCCGAACGTTGTACCTACAGCTGTTCCGTCCCATCCCAGGTACATTTAGGGTGATGGCAGTCCTTAGGGTAAATTGATATGTGTAAGAGCACGCACTCGTAACTTTTCAGCAAGCCCGAGCATCTTTGGGTACAATTTCGACCTTCCACCTTAATAAGTTTTTAAAATGGAAGCCTTGTAAAATAGCTCATTGAAAAATTAAATCACATATAATTTTAATTGATGTCTATTTACCGCCTAGGTTTCCCTCATACAGAAATGTTGGCTTCGTATATTTTTAATTATAATAATAATTAATTTCAAAAGCGTTAATGTACGATTTCACAAATTCTTTTGTTGCGAGAATACCGCCTGAAATATACACATCGCCCAGTATCCAGTACATGTATTTTTTAAATTAAATATTAAGGATGATAGACAGCAACCATTAATTATAATTTTATACCCTCTGTCAATCAGAGTTAATTAATTTTGCGATAAATGATTAATTATGGTTTCCAATTGCGTAGGCTTATACATGTTTTTTTGATAATAGAATCGATATTTTTCTCCCTAATTAGTATTATTAATAAATAAGATTAGTGTTGTTTAAGACCCAAGACGTATTGGCGGTAATCATTATTTTACGGACTAAAAATCTCAAACAAGGTTTTCATTTTCTTACGAACTCGACGAAGACAAGTCTTATTTTTACTACTTATGGCATGTATTTTTACTTCAAAAATATTCTGGCCTAAAGGTGCGCTTATACAGATAGTTGTTCGAGCAATAATTATCGGGCAACAGTAATGGAACAATCTGGAGCAATTAGTGGAGGAATTTGGAGCAATTTTAATAAAATGCGGCAATTGTTTCGCCAGTATTGCTTTTAATTGCACCATATATTCCATATTGCTCAAAGTCGCTGATATGAATTACCGAATATCAAGTTGGTTGGGAAATTTTAGTAAATTTTCTTTCTATCTCTTTCGTACATATACATAGCTATGTCTCGCTTTCGTGAGAAGTGCAGGCCGGCGGCGGCGGGGAACGTGCCGACGTTGAATACATACCTGATTATAATAAATACTGAACTAGAATTTAAAATGTTACAACTTAATTTTCTTACTGATGACAATTTTGAATAGGCACCTTAACTTTAAGATTATACCACTGATTATAAAAGATTTAAGTAAATAAATATTTTGATTAGGTATTATGTTACGACTTTCATTTTGTGAGTGTAAAGGATGTATGTAATTGTAACTATGATGCAGCGGGTAAAAAGCAGTAGGTAGGTAATTAGCTAATTAGCGAATGAAGAACTTACCTTAGTGTATTCACGAAGAACTTCTGCAATGGCCTTTGCATAACGTAGGTATGAAGGTGCAATACAACTGTCAGAATAGGTGCAATAAAAATGTCTAAACAGGTATATTAAACTTTTGTATGAATCGCCATTTGCCAGAATTCGAAGGGTACAGGCAAGTTGTGTAGGTGCGAAATTGGTTCCCTCATATTGGTCGTCTGTTTAATAATTAATGGACCAACTTTATTTAAAACTGTTTCAAAATCACTCCGAGACATTCTAGTGAATTTTTTTATGTCAATATCATAACATAATAAAAATGGCTTCCGTTTTTTGTAGAAACGTTCGCACCCGAATCAGTCTTCCTGTTCCTTTTCTTTTCGTTTTAAACTCATGATAATAATAGCACTACAAGCTGCTGCCAGTAAAACCTCGTCCATTGCCAGCGACTACTGTCGAACTGAATTGACAGTGTATGAATATATTGCCTAGTTGCTTTATATTTATCCATGTTACTCCATGTCCCTCAATACGATGTGGCGCTATATGGAGCACATTTCTGTATACAGCTATCGCAGTAAATTGCTTGATATGGTCGTGACGTCATAATTGACTAATATTGAATAGAACTGAGTAATTTTAGTTGCCAGTGTAAGGCCACCTTAAAGCCCAGTTAGGTGTACATAATTGGTTAGAGTGGTAAAAACGTTTTCTTTCATTATCAAACACTGTTACATATCTACTCTTCGTTCCATAAACCATAAAATATTCAAATGTAGACAGTCGACGAGTGGTGAATGCCCTAGACATGTCGTTTAGCGTGGCGCAAAATAATAAATGTGCTGTTTAAATAATGCAGGTGGCGTGGAAGCTTTCAGCGAAATTTTACGGCATTGCCCAAATTAACGTAGGCGCCAGCGTGTGAAGGATCCACAAGGCAGATGTTGCCCACCATCCAAAGCGACGAGCGACGTATGAGCGGCTATTATCTCAAAACAATTTCAACATCTTAAAAGCCGCGTGGCGTTCTTATAAAAGGGATACTCGAGCTGGCTTACTGAGACCTCACTCACATGCTGCCGTCTTATCACACATATTTCGCTTTAGGCCAAGAAACACTTGTCAGATTCAAATTCCAAGAAAGCCATATAAAATAAATAATCCAAGAGGCTAAATGGAGTTTAAATAGTAAATAGAAGTTAATCAAAGAGACAATGATACCATTCTTCCACACGCTCATTAGCCTTTTTCCATGCCCTCTTGTAAAAAATATTATAAACGAATTTACCACTTGAAGTTTGTAGCATCCGACGTTTAGGCAATGTTATAAGCGCTGTTGTCCAGGATAGACTGGATAGATGTTAATTATCACAGACTAATAATCTAATTTGTATTTACTAAAAAAACTTTTGCACATTCATATTTCGAAATTAGTACTAGCACCTAGGCTGTTAGCAATAGCGAGCATTTTTTAAATTTTATATTTTGAAGAGAAGCCTTGAATTTCAATTTCTACGGTTTTACTGTTTTTGTACATATGTATATGCCTGAGATAAAATATATAATAGTTTCGACAGACAACAGAGCGCGCTTCGCAAGCCAATTGTCATGTCGCAGTCCATGACCCGCAACCCTATTGCGAATACTCTCGCGATTTGATCGCTTTTAGCGATTGAAAAGTGATAATCATTTTATACGGCATTACGGACACTCTTACTATCGTGATCGCAATATAGTGACCGTTCTCTTGCATTAATACCGCTACTTAAATTATAGTCTTCAGAAACCTGACTGGATCAAAAGAAGTGCGTTCGTGTGACTTCAGCTTTCGTTCCGACAAAAATAGAGTTACAACAGTCGCTGAGTTACAAAACAGTTTTAAAAAGTGAGTAAATCTTTTAAAAAATCTTTCCTTTCTTTACTTAATTAAAACTGAATTGGAATAGGCTTATAATGTTATAAAAATATTTTTGACGTTTCGCTGCGCGCTCTGCTTAAATAATCCACATTATGTACAACGCCGACGTCACTCGAACGGCATGAACTATAAATTTCCTCTAATAGATGGTAGTAATTACAAAAAATAAATAATTTACGGTCATAAAAAAAATCGCATGAAACGTTGTTTTATAATGTAAATTACCATATTATATTATTATAAAACGAACATATATTTCCAAACGTTGATATTTACGACAGAAAGGCAATTACAAAAAGTTCGTGGACAAATGTTATAATATCGGTTTTTTCAGTTTTCCTCCTCTACAAACGTTGAATGATGACAATTTTGCATTTTCACTTATAAACTTCTTCTTAAAAATGGTTCTTCTTCTTAAGAGATTTCTTTAAAAATATCATTGTGCAAGAGCAAATAGGTATACTATAGCTGCAAAATGTTACTTACAAATACAATTTGATGTTCATAATGCGAAGTAATGAATCGCAGCGATTCTCGCCGCTATATCCATGATACCTAAAGCAGGAGATCGTCACAGATAATATTACGAGATACGCACATGATCCAAAATAGGCGAAACTCGGATCGTGAACATCACGAGCATTCTTATCCTAACTCAAGGGCGTGTCACTGAACAAATTTGATAAAAAAATATCAAACCGACCCAAAATATAACTCGATCTCTGAGGCCTGGAAAGGGTGTAATAAAGGGTGACCAATAGCAACGTGCTTTTTTGAAAAATAAAACAAAGTTGGGATTATAATTTTATTTATTTACAATTATCAATATATACAAATAAATAATTGCCATTTAGCTTTTAAACATCAGATAATCTAAATGACGCACCTCGCGATTGCGACAATCTTTTAACCTGCCATGAATGTTTTGAAATACTCGCCGAAGTGTTGGTCGTGAAATCGATCCGATTTTCCGACTGATGTTCTCCACTAATGGAATACATCAAGGCCATTAAAAACGTTCAGCGAAAAAAATCGGCGATTTGCGAACACATATTGGATAGCGGAAGGTCACTGGGTACATTTTCAAAATCACATTGAGATATCCAAAAAAAAATAATCTACTTTCCCCGCATAATTCGCGAAGCCATTGAAAAAAGGATAAATAACCCAGAACTCCATTAGAGAAAATAGATTTAAACTCTATACTATATGGAACCATCTACTTAAAATGTTATCAACGCTTATCGATCCGCCCACAGATGTGAAACAAGACATAGTGAGTATTGTGTGCACGGCGGATTTTTAAAATTCGTCCGGGCTGACCCTCTACACTCTACACCCCCCCCCCCCCATACCGGTTATAATCTATAATTTCGTAGTAACAGCAGCAGTTTGCCGACTACTATAACGTACGATGACTGACAGTATTTCGGTATACCCTGGACAACGGCGGTTTACAACATCGCCGAAATTGCACGCAGTAAATCTGTTTTTATTTTGTTTATAATTTATCTAAATACAAAAGTTCATAGTTTCAGAGTTATTTCAGTGTCTATTATATTTTAAAATCACTTTAAATGCTATATCTCAGGAACTAAGAAACACAGAAGAAAAGTTAAAACATAGATATTACGGTTAAAGCGATTCTTTAAAAGGGAATTATAACATTTAGTTTTTTCTAGAATTCTTTATGTATGAAAATATTTTTTACATTACGTAATTATGTTGAAAGAATCACTTTGCTCCGTTCAAGAGGAGAGGTCAAATCATATATTAATATTGCGAAACATAATTGGTTATTGTAATTTGAAAAGTGATAAGTCACAGAAAGCGAAGCATATGCGTTAATTTGAAGTGTGCAACAAAGTTTATTAATATATGGTGATCCCAACATAGTCAAACGATTACGTTAATGCTATGTTCCTCAATATTGCATTTAAATTCGTAGCTCGCAACATTTTAGATATTATGAAATTAATTATGTGATGATAAAATGTTCATCGACAATAACAGGAAACGGCGATCCATTATATATGCAGTATGGAACCTCGTGATCTTCTTAGAATCGAGATTTGTTTAATGTCGTGGACTGCTCCAGCCTTTTGGAGCGACATGTGGATGCATCTTCTATAGATTCCACGCTTAGTTCTATGTATAATAGTTAAACTTGTGTAATCTTTCTTTAATCGTTTTAATAATACGATCAATCTCCAGATTCTCATGAGCGACAAAACAGTCTGTTCTCGGAGGGTTGGTATGCGTCACTATATAGTAGCGTGTATAGTTGGTTTTAGTTAAACTATGCGGGTTCTCCACCAGTATATGCGTATCCTAGGTAATTCGTACACATATCGGGTGTATTTGAACGCAGAGTTTGATTTCTTAAAATATGCTTTTCTATTCGGGTTTTCAGTCAGTTTCTATCGGTGTGTCAAAATGACAATGAGGTCACTATGGATATAAAACGCAATAATTATATCCGCCTCTGTGTAAACGTAATTTGCGTCAGTTTGCCTTTATGCATTGTCATCATTTACAACTCGTCACCACTAGCTAGACCACGACAGGAGCATTCTATGTGGACATCCTAAATGGCTGCTCGCATGAATTTGTCGTATCCGAACCGATGTTCACGGTGGCTGTTGTTAGCTTTAAGATTATGCCCACAAAATACGAGTGTGGGTCAGGATAGCCACTCGTATTTTGTCAGTCAGTTTTAGACCAAAATAGGGTTTACTATCCTCGAACACCACCTACATTCGCCTGATTTAGCCTTAGCGGACTTCATGTTCTTCCCTAAACTTAAAACTGCTGCGAAAGGGAAAGTGTTTTGACAGTCTTGGTTCTGTGACGGTGGTTCTGAACAGATTTCAGTATTTGAGTTGAACATTTTCTTAAGGCATTCCAAAGACTCTCAACCGGTATCACGAGTATGTGGTAAGGGTAGGAACATATGTTGAAAAATAACATGGCAGGAAATATTTTTTCTTACCTTTCATTAGATATTCATTTGGAGGTAATCTGGGAACTCATCGAACCAATTTATCATCGCTAATAATTCTCAGAACGTCACGGCGTCGGTTTACCTTATAGTAAGGTAAACTGATCTTATAATTATTTAAAAACACATCAATTTTAGGCGCTGGTACACCCGAAGTGGGACATCATCGACTGCTCCTCCAATTTTGAATCCTTTATTAACTGCATTTTCTCTAAAACCCGTATATTTGAACTACTCACTGGGAACCCGCATATAGATTAGTTACATTTGGCCATTGGTATTTGGCGACTCTATCCAATGGAGTTCATGAATAGTGTGTTAATAATGAATATATTAATTTTATTTTCAAGGGGTAAGTATGTACATGCATCGATTTTTAGTATGTGCATTATAGAAAAGTGATCGCAAAAGTGTGCATCGAGCCTTTCGGGTGACGGCATTTCTGACGTGAGCGGAATACCCCACGTAAAAGGTTAGCATTAGAGAAGAAAAGAGAACGAGGAGGGAAAGAAATGAGGCGAATACTTGTCAACCTTCTGGATAATCGCATATTTCCTATTCGAGGCCATCCCACATATGGGACAGAAATACTCAGCGGGATTAAAGTCAATGAAACAGTTTCCGAGGGCCGAATCTATTTTATTCTAGCAACTGTGTCTGAAGGTATAATTGTATGTATATAGACAGTTCATTTGCAATGTATGTTTAAATGCAGTGATATAGATCTAAGAAATCCGGTTACTACATTATCTCTACCACGTATAACAAGTATTCGGGGGAAGCGGAAATGGGAAGAGCTGATTAGATTGTGGAAGCTGTCTATAGTACATAAACCAAGTAATGGAGCTGCTATATAAACAGACGAAAGGAAAACCACATTTTCAACCGTACGGTCACCAACTTTTTATTAATGTACAGCCTCAATCATGACGACAATCGCGTCCAAACTGTAATATCCTCACGAATTGCAAAATTAGCGGCATCTTTTGGAAAGCTTCGTAAGAGAGTTTGGGATTCGCACGACCTTCAGCTACACAACAAGATCACTTTGTAAAGGGCAATTATCCTGTCGATTTTGCTGAATGCAACTGAAACATCGTGTTTCTACAAAGGCGATATAATGCGCCTCGACATCTTGCATATGATGTGCCTTATATGCAATATTTCGTATTAAGTGGCAGGACCGAGCATCAAACATCGAAGTACTAAGACGAACCAACCTGGGTGGCAAAGAGCCATGCTTATAAAGGGACAATTACGATTGTTCGGTCACCTTGCGCGCATAGATGATGGTAGATTGCCTAAGCCGTGTTCTACTTGCAGTTCAAAAAGGGAATGCGTACTCCTGGAGGCCAGTTTCTGCACTACAAGGACGTCCTAAAGCGCCATCTTATTGCCTGCAACATCCCATATTTTGAAGGTTGGGACGAGCTCGCGCAACAGAGACGAAAGTGGAGAAACTCTGTTCATAAGGCTATGACTGATTTTGAAGAGCATCGCTTTAAAGATCTCGATACCAAGCGCCTCTTTAACTAGACACGTCCGAAACCTTCCTATGCCTACACCTACAATAGCAGTGGTCCGTTGCGCCCTACAACAGGACATTTAAAATCAAATTTGGCTATGCATATAATCGACTTCCTTAAACCAGGATCGCTATTGTCGGATACGATAAGGAGTATGATATATTATTTCCCTGAATTTAAAAGGGTCACTGATTAACAAAGATTTTTTTGAAATCGAACAAGTTGTCCTTGGTTACAATGACAGGCTTATAAAATCATAACTTTAGAACACGTCGTCCGGTTTCGAAAATGATTTCGCCAATCTATTTTATTCAGCGATAGGAAGATCCGATAAATTTTAGGGTTCCCTTCGTGAAATGAGAAACGGACAACTGAGAAATCACATTTTCATCCGTGCGGTCGCCCAATTTTTATTAGCTAGCAGAATAAATACGCTAGCGTAACTCCGTATTTCTTTGAGAAACAAGACTTGGTATAAATGTGGAAAGATGATATAAAGAAAAAACACTGGGGGCCTCCTACCGGCCGAGTTCTGCCTCCAATGAAGGTGAGAAGAGCGAACGAGAAGAAAGGTCTGATGTGAGGCGTGAGAGTGATCAGACGAGCATTCAGTTCTATATTACATTTCTCAATAGTGTTTCACCTTTACCTGAATATTTTTTTATGAATTAAAATTTTTCAATAAATACATATGATACCTCGTGAGTCAGCGCAGCGCGTCCCTGCCTTCTTTGCCATCCGGCTGACTTACCAAGCGGCTGCGTTAGGGGAACTCGAGCCAAATTGTATGTCAAAAAAAAGATATCCAAAATCCTCGATCGATATTTTGCAGACCAATAATTTTTGAAAAGCACGATATTTTGCAACCATTATCTACGTCTTTAACATCATAAAGGGGAATGCGTACTTATCACAAATACTTGGAAATTTGCCACTGTATGCTCCGGTTACTACACAGCTATGCGAATTCACCTGCTTTTCAGAGAGCTAACACACCCTACAAATAATGTAATTGATATACCGATTGGTAGGATGATCAAAATATTGAAACTTTCCTTAATTAACCTTTTTAACACTTCTCTGTGGAAATTGAAGAAAGAATTGCCTCTTCGGTTAAACATAGTGTAATATAACAACAAATACTAGTTTTTCTATAAAATAAAATGTATTTTTAAAGAATTTTTAAAATATTTACTTTATTATAGTATTAGTGTAAGTATGTAGCGTATTGGAATTGGTTTGAAGCATACACGCTGTAATGTTACGTCATGTTTATGTTTATTTGAATAAACTTATAACGGATTTTTTGTCAAAAAGATTAATTTGCGAAATTTGATATTTCATAAGTACGATATTTTCTGCAAGAATGATATTTCTAAAAGCACGATATTTTATGATATTGGGATATTTTTGAACATATGTTAAACTACTACACGGTAAGAGCGCCGTGGTATCAGGAAGTCCATGGTATCAGGAAAAATAGCACCTAAATCCGTGGTATTTTTTATTTCCTTAATTTCTTCTAATATTTTTATGGAACCAGTTTACTTCTCGGAGTGAGGAAATACACAATTTCTCCGAGAATAAAACTGTTTTCACCGAAAGATCTTCTAGGAAACGTTTATTTTTTAAAAGGCCACACTGAGCGTGTGGCAAGTGACCGCGCCGGCGCCGGTCAAGCCGCGTGCTCCATTAAATCGCACGATCTTGGAAGCCAATTCACGGGTCCGAAACGTGAAACTATGCAGTTACCAAACGTTTCCATCAATAAATCAATTGTGGCACGAGCTGTGTGATATGTTGCACCGTCTTGTTGAAACCACAGCTCCTGCACATCATGGTTGTTCAATTGATGAACGAAAAAGTCAGTAATCATGGCTCT
>JAOPUG010000004.1:18889990-18902426 GCA_027564375.1 Micropterix facetella | reverse complement strand
CCCTAGGAAAACAAAAATGCGCAGCGTAATAAAAAAAAAACAGAGGTGTCGTGGGACACCCGATAGGAGCGAAGCTCCTAACTAATCCATCCAAGTTAACCAACCATACCCCTCTCACCCTCTCGCCCTCTCGCCCCTCTTTGCCCTCCACACACACTAGTTTCGCTGATGACAGTAATGCGTCTCACCAAAAGTGTCCCATTACATTTTTTGCCAGTTCAGTCTCGCCCCGCGTAACCCTGGTAAAAAAACTTCGCTCTAAAAATACGCTCCTACCGACGTGAAATTCCCCATTCAGTTCACGCTGCGTATTAGATACGCTGCTGGAAAACCCGCTTTAAGAGTGGGATCTCCGCGCAAGCAATAATAGGCTTTAGGTGTATTGCGGTCAGCTGGTGTTTCCCTTGGCGTATTATTCCACTTTATTTAGCCAACAGCGACCCCATAAGATCCGTCGCAAATTTAGAAATCCTAAAGTAACCCATAACATTTCGAAATTTCGAAGTGTCACCCCGCCCCCCTCTCATATCTGCTCAAGTGACCCCTAAATCTAGAGACCAAATAGATGCCGTTTATTATGATTAAGTTCTTTTTAAATCTTACATTAATCTTACTATCTCCCAGCTACGTTCTATCCAATTTAAATAGATGGGCATGGTTATAATAGTTGCTAATATGATTTCGACGCTGTAATCCGGGCCCATTGAGTAAATTCTCCCGATATTTGAGCCCAAAGTCGAATTTCCATAATAAAGCGAGGCGGGAGTAGATGAAATTTGTCGGATGTCGGTTATTCCTATCACGTGACTGTTACTATAAGGGACAGCATTAGTCAAATGAGGCATATACATTCTATAGAAGATGCTATATTAATGCAATGCATTCTATCTTATTCAATATCCTTCATAATATCAAACAATTTAAAATGTATGGTAAGCAGTAATTAATCCTTCGTCTACCGTATACCTCTTCAAACAGGTGTGATCCCATTACACTTCTCAAGCGACTCAACACTTTGTCAGACTGATTTTGACATGCCTTGATTGTTTGAAATGCTTCTTGCTTATCTAATAAACAGCGCTGTCGTACTTATAATAGTATTTAAACTAATATTAAGAGACCTAATGAAATAATTAGATATATTGGGCCTGAATATGGTTGGATATTTTTATAAACTGCCACGTACACGAATGAAAACTATTGCAATGAGAAATGAAATATATTAAATATATATATATATCTTTGTTATTACGTTTCTGAGATATATGAATGAATAATGCGCACTAAATGTTGTTTTTTTTATTTTCAAGTATTTATTTTATAATTGAATCTTTTATATTTACCTTCCTTTTGGGGAATGTTAGATTTTAAACCTTGTTTTTTTAACGATTTAAGTGTGAAGCGGTTTCAAAGAAATAAAAAAAATTGCGTTGTATTTCTTAATGTCTTGCCTAATAATTTTCAAATACAAGCATATATAATAAGATAAGACGAATTTACCGCGTGAAATTTGTAACACCCGACGTTTAGAAGATGTTACAACCGTCGTTTCGAGTCTACCCTGGACAACGGCGGTTTAACATCCCCGAACTTGTTGTAATCTTCACGCGATAAATTCGTTTAATCTTATTATATATTGTTAAATAACCGCGATAGTCTTCGATTTCATAGTGTATTATTAATAAATGGTGGTATATCTGTCATTCTTGTAAACCGTTATTTTTTCCGGATCCAGGCTTAGTTCTAATAAAGCGATCGTGTTAAGATTGACAAAAACATTTTAGAAAGATAATTTTGAATTTTTTTAAAACTTTCATGACACCGAACATTCCGCTGAAAAAAAATCCCGCCAGTTTATATTATTACTTTTTTTTAATAATTGACAAGCTATGAAATTCGCCAAGAAAAATATCTTTGAGATCGCCGCGCGTCCAATATTAGATTCCGCGAGGTTCCCGGCGCTGAAATCGGATGTGAAACCGCCGCGACCGGATGTACCGGAAGCCTGCAAAACCACCCTCCAGGCATCGGCTAACGAGCGTCGCATCAATGACGCTATTTTGCCTTTGAGGTCAGTTAGACGGGAATTTTCAAGGGAAATATTTTTACGCGGTAATTGGCATTTCAATAGACGGTCGAATATATCTACAGTTTTTGTTGCGTTTAGGCCTTAGGGTATCCGCTAGAAAGTCCTGGATCATATTTAACAGATAAATACGAAGAATAAGAAGAGTATTATTTGAACAGTGAAATCTTTGCAGCTTCTTTTGCTACATTTTCTCAGGCTAAAATACCGAAGCGGGCGTAGACAGCCTTGTAGGGGCAAAACATATATTTTTCCCAAACTTTTGATTCTATCGTTGGTCGTCTTTCTGCTCCATCATCAGCGCTGGTCAGCGGGTTGTAAATCCACACGTAGCTCAGATCTTCGCTTCTGTTGGCAGTTGTTGTTGGCGTTGGCGATGGAGCTTTCAGGTTCCTTTAAATACAACCATAACTGCACTAGTTTATTGCGTACGCAGGTCTTCGATGGAAGATAAAATTGATTAAACTTGGACTACGATGATAAATACACTATCAATTTCATACAGATTAAAGCGCGCTTTTTATCGCGCTTTTTAATAACCCATGTGTGTACACGAATTAACCCGACCGATATCTCAAAATCTACCTACCTGTTTTTTCATGTCTAATATCGCATCTTCCGCCTAATTATATGCCATAGGAGTGGGCTCGTAGCTCTGCCCATGGCCTAATAGGGTTATATGGATGTATGTTTCAGTCATTCGTATGATCAATTAAAAGTGGCGCTACATACATGAATTTAAAAACTATTATGATTCTTACACTTAAAATTAAAGAGGTAATTTAAGGCGACGATATATGTAAATTTCGACGATTATATTTTTGTGCATTTTTTGAACCGCCGTAGTGAACTAACTGATGATGTTAGCCAACTAAAAAGAAATCATAACTAAGGGTACCTTTCTTAATTACATAGCTATACCAGATTTTTCAAAAAGGATTCAACATTTGAGAAAAAAAAACTGGGACCTATACCTATATAGATTTTTTTAGAGTTTTTTTGAACCCATCTTTCACACTAAACAGCAAGATTAAGAAGCAGGCAAAAAATGGGGCATTTGAATAACAGTCATAAAGTAAATGACTACGCGTAATTTAAAAATATTAGGTTTATTTCAATAACAAAATATAACTTAATATAATTTATATATATTAGCGGTTCCAATGCAAACACATGGCAAGAATATCCAATATAGTTTTTTCTTCAAACAATGTTGTGCACTCAAAAACGAAAGAAAATTTTCTACGTCATCGATTGTTTAATAAAACCATTTATTCTAAAAAGTTTTGTATTTGCTTTTATTTTATACATTATTTTTATACGTTACACCTCATATCTCAGGCGATGTTATGTCGTCTACGAGGTTAAACTTGTGATTGAATTAGAAAAGGCAGCTATATCTGCCTGCGTTTATGCCGAGTTCATTAATAAAGCCGGGTGCGCATCGGGTTATATTTAAGTCACCCCGTCTGCGGAAGTTATCTGCGCCATTGTGTGAGACGGCCGGCATCGCGCGGCTTGCCGTGTCCGAGTAAAGAATATCGTCCGGTTCATCAGAGCGCCATCCACTTCGGGCGGCCGGTAATAACTTTGACACGACAGCTCGACGCCCCATATAATGAAATGAATAATGAATCCGGCTGAAAGAATAAAAGCCGGTAATGTGGCGGTAATTAATCAGACCAACTTTTGTTGGCCGCGAATGAATAATGACCAAGCGCCCGAGCGACCGTCAGCTCCGCAGCCAAGATTGGAAAAGTTACCCCCCGGAAGGATAGTGTGAAAACGCCCCTTATCTTAAATTAACCGCGACTTCTCCATCTCTGCTTCAAAGCCAGCGCTTACCACAATAACTGTCACTTCTGTACATCTGTAAATTATATAAATTTATGGAAAAGAAATTTTCGATCTTTGGGGTTGATTACAAGTTATGATTTTCCCCCATGCATTAATACATTATTCTTCATAGATTATTTCTACTGTACAACTTCCCATCATAATATGAATACTGTAATGACAAAAAGCAAAAAGCTTTTTTCGTCTTTCGGAAACCAAACGGCATTCTCGAGAATCGCTAATCGCAAGTTAGATCCGAGAAAATAACTTATATTCTAATTTTAATTAGAAAGATCCAGAAAGGCAGCTCTCGATGTTATGAAGAGTTAGATAAATACATAGATAGCAAACTCATTATTGTCCATAACCTTAAACAACTGTGTACAAGAACGGACTTATCAACTCATAGACAATCTCTTATGCTGGGGCCACACTAATGGCAAACGTCGTCGATTATCGCGTTAATTGATATTAAACAGGTTTAGCAATTACTTAATGTCATAATTTTTCAACGGCATTCACAATGCCGTTTGATGTTAGGCGATAGCTCGGATGGTGGTATTTTTGGCAGGTCAAAGAGATTTATAACGATAATATATGCTTGTAGTGGCCACACATACGCTTGTCATTGTGCATCGTGAGCGCCGAAGGGATCACACGTGTTTGTTTCCCGCCCGGAGCAATTGTTGATCAACGATAACAGCGACTACGTATTCTATAGCTATGGAGTGGACAAATGAAAGAGTGATTGGGTTTCTGAAAATACTTCAAACTGAACCATGTTTATGGGATCCGCTACATAAATGTTACAAAAATCGTGGTTTTCAAAATGATGCTTCTGCTGCTTAATTTGTGGAACATTTATTGCTGTTTTTAACGGCTACAATGGGCATTGACGTTGTCCGTTAAAGTGTAGCCACTCAGTTTATTGCATTAATTTTGAGAATATATTAACGCCCGTTTTTATCGCGATCTTAGAGGTAACCCATACATTTGGTGAGTGAGATTGCCGAGCAGCTTATAAAGGACACTTTTATTGAATACATTGTGCAAAATAAACCTAAGACTACATAATACTTAAACCTAAGACGACATAAAATTTAATGTCTAAAAGAGGTTAATCTAATCTTATTTTATGTAGTCAAAAAGTAATAAAAATAATGAAACTAATATAATTGCAGAAAGAGAGAGAGAAGGAAAAAATTAGAGTATTGTGAAGGGAAACATATGCACTTTGTGGGAAGCAATGTTTTTTATAAGGTAACTATTTCAAATTGGGAAGCGTCCTAGGGTTTTGAATATCTGAAAATGGGCTGCGAATATAGCGAAGTTTTATGTTGTGGGATACCTAGAGTGTTGTTATAACTTGATCCAAGTGGAATACCATGATTTCCTAGAAGGTTAATTTTTCATGTAGAATAGACAGGTGATTATTAGCATGTTAAAAGGTTATGGTAACATGTGCATGTGTCAGCGATCCCGTATTCGAGGCCAGTGAAGACGGCTACGAAATGAGGTCAAATTGTCGAAGATTGAACAATAGCAGATGTAGACATTCTGCAGCCGTTCCAGTTTACCTAACAGCGATTTATTAGTATCAAGGTAAGCTATATCGACGTAATATAGAGTCACATCCGGACAGCGGATGTGTGCAGAAGCAAGTTGAACTGATAAAAGCAAAGAAAATGCTTGTGATATCTATTAACTAATGTCAACCGGCTAGTTAAACATCTCAATCGACACCACTTGTCAAACACGAACTACCTACCACATGACAATCATTACGGTTAATAGAGAATTCATTACGGATAACCGATAAAAGCAAAGAAAATAACTGTGATATATACTATTTAATGTCGACTGGCCATTCGAATTTCACAATCAATACGACTCATGTCATTCTGTAAAAAGAATTTTTCATACCGAGAAGATTACATATTACGGTAATTTAATCGTATTGTTCGAAGCCGATCGATAATCGTCAGCGCCCTCTAACGGCTAATGTGGGAGTTACCTAGCCTCCGCGCTCGATCTATCTAGTTTTAACTCATGTTCTGATGATGACAGAAAGTATTTTTGTGAATATTGAAAAATAAATATGTACACATTTAAGTTTCCTTGTCATCTTTGACATCGCATGCATAGCGTTGCCCCACTCATACCTATCTGGCGTCGTGAGTCAGTTGACGAGCCCTGTTTATAGTGCCCGGGCCCGTGACGTCTTCCACTCGGATTTTGCCTATTTTGCGTGATTTCGTTTGAGCCAGGCCCATTAACTCGGCTTTCTGGGAATCAGATGTTTGGGAGCGTTGCAGGGCTGGGCGCCTTACGCGTTCGGAAGTTTCTGTTTCACGCCGTTCGCTGCACTATTCGGAGTGCTCGCCCAAAGTAGGGGCAGCGGCTCTGCACTGCAGGGCGGATGGCGGTCATACCTCTCGCCGCAATACTCAGCACCGCACCTTATACCTAACCACCACTCACCAGATAATAGACAGATTATAATTAAACCGGAAGTTTTGTTGAAAACATCCAGGGTCAAAAACGGGCTTCAAAATCTCTCTTTTAACTACAGTATTTCCTAATTTATCCGTCGGCTATCACAAAAGATCGTAATTTAATATTTTAACGATGATTGTCGAAGTTTGTATTTGTGATGTTATGGAATAGCAAATAAACTTTTAAAAGAACGTACGGCGTTAAATCCGCAATTACAGGGTCGTCCTTCAAAATACCGTTACAATCACTTTGATGATTACAATTCTAGTTTAATCGTCCCAACTCGTGCCCGGAAAGCCGCCGCCAGAACGCTGTAAGTTCTCCGGAAGTGCATTTAAAGCCGCGACCGCCGCCGGATGGAACTCGAGAGAAGTAGGGGGTAGTGTCGTTTAACTTGATTGGCTTGCCCGAGGGGCGAGGGTAGACGGGCCCGACCGCGTAGCTGAAGGCAAGACTTATTGGAAAATGTGCAAGTACTTACACATACACCACACTCTAGTTAAGCATGACCTTTGTCTACGGCGAGGAAGATGAAGGGGATCCGAAGTAGCAATGCACGATTACGAGATGTTTCCTAGATCGAAAGAATCGCAATCTCGATAAATGTTCATTCGAGTCAAAAGTCCCATCGAGTCTGATTTTAACAATTGAGATGTTTGATAATTTTAAGTCGATTGTTGAAGTGGTAAGCCCGGTCGCTAGGTGCGGACACTCAGTGATCATCCAGTACATGCCAGGTTATTTTAGAGTTATTGCATATCAAGGTAATACTTTTCCATATGTTCATTAATTTTTTAAATTCCCCTAAGTTGTTGACAGTTGCATTGATTGCTTTGATCTGCTTGGAATTATATTTTTACGTGTACCGTCGCGACTCAGTCGCCAAATGGAGCTATTCCACCTTCTGCACCTTAGCACTATATTATGCACAAAACTTATATTTATAGGGTAAGTAAAATTTGTAATACGCGGCTCGGAGGTATTGACGAATTTAACACATACTCTATCGTTCATAAGATAGTGAATCTATTTGGAATAGTAGAGCGCCTAATTAGTATTATAACAATAACTTTTGGTTTTGAAATTTAAATACCGAATGAATTTATTTTGGATATTTTGTAGTCTGTTAATATGAACCTTATAATGGGTAGACCATATTGGCGAGACGAACTCAAGATGCGATCGAATAAACTCATTGTAATAACTTGACATTAATGGACTAGTGAATGGTTTCGATGCGCGAATTATGAAACCAAGCGTTTTATTCGACTTTTCAGCAATTGCTGCGATATGTGAACGAAAGCTTAACCAGTCGTCTAAAACCACACCAGGTGCTTGATCGAAGTGTCCGTCGCGATAGGAATGTCATCAAACTGATATGAAGTCAATTTTGTTTCTATTTTGCGTAAAGCTTTTGTGGAAACATTTTGCTATATTATTTAAATCCTGCATTTTGGTATATTATTTAATTCCTGCTAAAGGAGAATGAATCTTTCTCAAATTTAACAATTTTGTATATCTTTAAGTCGTTCGCATACATAAGGAATTTTGAATGCTTGAATCATGCACCGATGTCGCTAATGAACAAAATAAAATATAGTCCTACGTGTGATCCTTGTTGCATACCAGAAGGTTTCAATTCACAGATGGATATAACAATGCCGATGAAGATGCAATTTAATATCTTTTTAATAGTAGAACATTCAACGTGAAAGATCCGGGTGTCCCAGATTTCCCTTATGACCTAAGGTCTATCTATTATGCGGCCTAGACCTCTTATATCGCCAATCGTTCTTGTGTGGCCCAGTTCTCTTATTGTATATACCTACTTATATCTATGACAAATCGATGAACTCATACTTTTAAGCACCCCAAGAGGCTTTATTCTGTTCTATGTTAGAATGTATATAGGATCACGGATAATAATATATGAGACGTATAGATAGGCATACAAGGCCAGATTGGCCTCAAGTATTGACACAAGAAAGGCAGATCCGTTTTAAAAAGCAATCAATCATATCTATGCTGTCACTAAAGGCGATGAAAAAATAACTGACATGAAAAGGACGATGAAAAATACCCCTCAGCGCTAATGTATGAGTATCTACGAACAATATTCCTTTTCGGGGCACGCGGAACTTAATATTTTTATTATCTATTATATTCGTGATATTACATTCAAAGCGAACGGAGAGGCAACGCGACTCGAGACAAAGGGATGTTTTTCCTTATCACGTGAAATTCCAGTGTCAGAAAATAAGCGAAATTGTCGACCAAAGTTAGAAGTTACTAAGAAATTAAGATGTTGTTAAGTACTAACAACTGCACACGCAGGATAGAATAACCACCCTGTCTATCAACTCATCTATTTTAATGCATAGCAATACGAGAGTAATCACAGCGATCCGGAAATGAAAAAAACATTAAGCCGCGTATTCCTTGGTAAATTTTGTTTCAAAACATATTGAACATCCACGTGTTTCTTTGCAGAAACAATATTTCAGAGCTTTTCGCCCTCCACACTGTCAGTGTTGCGCAACATGTCGACAGTGTAAGTATTGATTACTCGTGATGTATGTGTTGCGTATTGTTATTGGTAAATACGAGTGTTTCTCGTCGTAAAATAGACATATGTACTTCAAGGAATAAGAGATAAAGCTATGATATATTTTGTATTATACTTAGAAAATAGGATCCAAAAGTTAATACAAATAAATTAGTCGTTGGGATTGCTAGTGTCTACATGGTGAGATAGTGGGATATATTTATGTTCTACATAGGTGTTACATAAAGATCGATTTTAGATCCTTTCTTATTTCTTGCTTTTATTAACGATCTGCCACATAAAAATATTTCAAAGCTTTTATATTTTATGACTAGAAAATGGTATTGTTTTGCGTAGAAACAAAGGATCTCCAAACTGATTTTCATTTCTTAATAATTGCGGGCACTCGTCAGCTTCAATTCGGCCGTCAGTTGGAGATAAAATATCGCGGGCAGGCCTTCAAACGTCAAGAAAGTTATCAAAGCGAGCAGTCAGAAATGGAAACCTTTAAAATGTGGAAATGAACATCGAACGGAGGAACAATGTAGCCTTCGCCATCCATCGCTTTTCAGGAAAATTGCGTTAGACAGCCTACTGCCTATTCGACCCTCACTGGACGGCGAACCGGTAACACTTCGCCAGGCAGCTACCATAACATTTTTAACCGCTACTGAAAGTTTCGTTTCACAGAGAAAGCTTATTGCAAAATACTGAAATTCAATTTGCACCATTTTTTGTAACAGTCGCGCAATGAAATATTGTAACAGTAACTTTAAATAAGTAAAGGGCTTCCAACGTTCACAATTGTTCACACGTTGGTACGTGGTTTATCTGAAAAGTCGACGCTGTTTATTCTCCATAAGCACCCCAGAAAATATACGACCAATGTTGGATTTAAGAATATACTCGGGCGAGCCCGTCACCCCGAGGCGTTTCAACGAACTATATCACTATATCGCCCCGAGATAAAACGTACAGAATTTGGACAATACATATCAATAATCCAACGACGCCACTGTCCGTACGAGTCTAACGCCTTACAGCGAGGTACTGGGAATTGCCCCCCAGCGGGCAGCTTCATCCCCTGACTACTAAATCGGATTTCTCCGTCCACCCGTCTGGTCCCAGGACTTCTACCTGTGATGACGCGGTATTCCGTTACTCGGAAATATCGCTGTCCCGTGACGTCTTTTACTCGGAGAGCCATCCTATAGATCGGGTTGCCAACAAGTCGTTTCTAAGGATAGGTGACACCAGGTCTACACTAACCCCGTGTCTTAAGAAGCATTACGCAACAAGACTCTCCCGGCTATTCGTCAGTTGATCAAGGCCGTTAAACTGACCCATACATATATCAATCATCTAGGGCCGCCGAGGCGTTACCGTGAATCTGGCCAACCGGTGTAACAAGGTAGTCTAAGCAGCACAACCCCGTTAGGCCCCAAAAAGAAACAACTAATGAGAAAACGAGACATGCGAGTGAGAATAGATGCGACCAAGCACATGTGCATGCTGCTATGCGATCGACTTGAGGCCGGGCGACGCCATCGATACATACAGTAATTCATAAAATTTATAGAAAATATTTTTATCGCACAATACAGCCGAGAGATTTATAAAAATATTGCATGTCATTCATAAGGGGAGGAAAATTTATTCATGCTAGATGACGAATAAACACTCTTCTTCAGCATCCATTCAGGAATGTTTTTGGCACTTTCTTTCATTTGCTTTAATACCTTCCTCTCTGCCTGTTAAACTGACTTTTCCTCCAATCGTTTTTTTTATTTTTGTGTATTATTTTAATAAACAGATGGTCTAATAATGAAATTATTACATCTTATTCTATAAACTACTGTGACATTTTTACCTCACATTTCGTATTTCATCTGCCTGCCCAGAGCCCAAATCAAACATGTTACCCGCTCTAAGTGGACACGTCCGCGTATCCACTGTCAGTATCAAGAGATTTTCACTTGGAGTTTAGTCAATTTCCGAGCGTTCTCCCCTCCCTTCACCACCTATACCGAATATTTTAACTTATTCGGATGGAAAAAGCAAGTCTTCGCATTATCGCGCACCAACCAAAATATCCGCTTCGGAATGAGAAAAGTTTATTTTTTCAGCGACTGGAAATTATCTGCGATTGTAGGGAAAATGCGTACCATTCGAGAAATCTCCGATTTTCGGAATTATTATCCTATTTAAGATATTTAATATCCTGTCTATAAAAGCATTGATATTGCAATTTAAAATTATCGACAGTTGAGTTACACACTGTTTTTCAGAGCACTTTATGACGTATCTTTTAAGAAAGTGTCCAACGCTACATAAATTGCCAAGCTGAGAACAAGAAAATTAATTCTCCATAGAATGAGTGGACGATTCGAACTTCGCGCGAGCAGGAATTATCAGAGATTTGAGACGGGGATTTCTGTCGAAATAAATTCACAATGGAAATATGTAGTGAGACCGGAAATGAGGCGGTGCCATGGCGACATTTTAGCGAAGATATGTGATTTTAACAGTTGAAAGACAATTTAATTTTTATTTATTTCAGTATTACATCTAGAAAATAATTAATGTCATATTTGTGATGAACTGTTAGCAAAAAAAATATGCAAGACATATTATCATTACCGATTGACAGAATTGCCTAACTTAAATGTCGCGAGTTTCCGAATTATTCTTGAATCAAAACATGGTAAATTTTACATCATGTACTCTTATATATTGATGAAACCGTGAACCGCATTCCTGACGAATCGTTTACAAATTGCCTAATGAACTCTCAAAGAAGCAACAGTTTAGAGACCAGGTGGATGGCGATGTGTACATCCGAGGCAGTGGATTTCTGAAACGGCGCAGGACAATCGACCGTTATAGCTTCCAATCGTGAGTGTTTCAATTTTTTTCACAAAGAAAACGGCAATGAAAGAGCTCGATAAAGACGTAAAAACTTAATGGTTTAGTAGGTAATTCAAAACCAAGATATTTCAGTATTTGTAAAAACATATTTTCCGTAAATACACTTTAACTTTCAGCATACGATCATTTGTTATTGTTATTATAAAACGGAATGTGTTTCAAAGATATTTTATTTTATTATAGCATAAGAAAAACGAATCTGTTCAGTTATGGAGTTTATTAGAATATTTCAAGTATTTCAAATAGAAGTTTCCTGAGATGATAGCCGAGAACCAGCGGATTATATTATTTACAAGTGGAATTTACAAGTGGATTAATATACTGCTTTGTGAATTGTCTTTTTTGGAGCGAAGCTCTTTTACCGGGGTTACGCGCGGCGAGAGCGAACTCGGAAAAATGTAATGGGACACTTTTGGTGAGACGCTTTACCGTCAGAAGTGCGAGATGCTCTTCTTCTTTTATTTGTGGCAGTTTCACGCAGCTTGGTTGCTGCTTGATCGTCAGAAGTACCTGTTGCCCCCCCCCGGGGCCCGGCCACAACCCGC
>JAOPUG010000004.1:18764624-18781307 GCA_027564375.1 Micropterix facetella | reverse complement strand
ATATTACAATCTCTACGATGTATTTACTTGATGTGTGATATAATATAATAGATAATGTAAATGTAGTTAAAATCTTTATTTGACATTTACTCAAACTATGCTTTTTTATATACTACCTTTTGACTTAAAGGTAGCGCGTATAGAATACATTAATGCCATAAGATCTTTGTAAAGTATTTAGTGAAATACCCTATCTCTAAAATGTTAAATCCAAATCTGCAATTGTGTCTGTGGAGGAAAGAAACGCAAGCATTAATTGACGATGGGTCGATTCGAAAGAACTGAGTGCTGTGTGTTCGCGCTTCTCAATCCGAGACGAGGGTCAATTAAATTAACAAACATAAAATTGCCAAGTTGCTCCGTCGCCTCGGTGAAGGTTTTTAATTCTGTTTCCACGCCGAGGTGGCATCCAGACTAAAGTGGAGGGGATAAAACAAACAGACAACCGGCGATGCGGACTTCGCCGATGACTTAGACGATGGCGATTTTAGTTTGATTAAATAAGAATATGAATGACCTTTTTGCTTTATTCGATGGTCACTGAAGGTTATTGGTTAGCTTCAATAATAATGTAACAAATGTGACGGCCTTAAAAAATGGATTTATCAAGACGGGCCTCGCAATGAATTCGGTGCCAATGATGTTTATTTGTTCAGAACGACTAATACTATAAAATAGAAAATTATACATAAAAGAAAACACGAGACATGGAGAAAGAACGAAAGTTCATATTTACTTGGATACGCGGAACGGTCGAAAGTGCAGCAAAGATAAAATTCAATATGTATCCTAATAAATTCTGCCTGTTTAAAAATAATAAGGTGTTTAAAATAACAAACAACTGTTTAAAAATAATAAGGTGTTTAAAATAATAAACAACTGCTATATGAAAGTGTATAAATATATGTTAAAAAATGTTAAATCTTCTGATTCTAAATTTTAAACTAGCGGGGGGCAAATACCAAAACATTATTAAACTTCGGTCAGTATCTAAAACCGCTTGGTTTCCGTCGCGTCTGTATTAGGCGCTCATGCGATGATGCAAGAATCATGGGCTCGCATTACGGACGCGGGCCGCAGTGATCTCGAAAGACGCCACTAGCGTCATCTTGCTCCGTCAGATTCTAAAACAGAAGTCAGAAAAACTTTTCGATCGCTATATATCAGCTTTAATTCTAATCACTTACAAGAAAGCTTGTGGCGACATTCGATAGAGTTTTATTAATTAAAAAAAAATAGTTTCAATTACAATGAAACACCTCTTATAGACGCATAGTGCCTTAATACATTCATTTTGCTATTTTGGCAGAGAGGCGGCTGCTGCAAACTTAACTGACATGAAACAATAGAACGGTAGGTTGCACATACCCCAAAATCAGCTGGTCTCTGCACATTGGACACAACTATCGATTGCCGAAAAAGTTTATTAAATCGATGGCAGTTTACTTGATGTATCGTACATAGTAACAAAACCTTGCAGGATTGTAAGACTTGGCCTCGGGGGGCCGAAGTAAAATGTTAATGATATTGTAATATTCAATGTTTAAGAAGAAAATTATATCATAGCTTTACCAATAAATTATATAATATGTAAATATATAGGACGATTTCTACTTAGGGGCCATGGGAAAATCCTCAACTGGATGTAGTCATAGAGAAACCATCTAACCCACATTTTACAGTATCTAGATAAATACTTTTGTAGTTTTTCTTCAAACGTTATTTTTTGTATTTAAAATTATTTTAATTTAATGGAATTATAATCATATTTTAAAACAAGTGGATTAATTTCTGGCTTGATCATTTAAAAGACACTAATTAAATGCTTTAAGTAACAAAGCAGTAGCATTATTTAGACCACCCCAGCTATTAAGACAGTTTAAAATAAGATTTATATTCCGAAGTAGTTCAGCTTATACAGTTGGATGCTTATTTAATCGTGAATTATGGGATTGCAGTTTAAAAAGGAAATATATTAATAAAGATTTAGTAAAGATAGCTGATTGCATGTTTTTGTATATAAAAGAGAATTTACTTATAAATAAATTCAATCTGAAAAATCTACATCTCCTAGGTTGGATAGTTTCCGCGCAAATACATCTATGTATCGGATAGAGAACAATTTTGATTGGACTAGTGAAGTCGATTTTAATGACTCGAAAAATGGCACATTTTTGTATCTTTTTAAGCATATTGTCGAGGAAATCGACTTTCCTTAAATCATTCGTTTCGCTTACATAGTGTCTCTCTTACATATTTTCTCCTCTTCAGTTGAGCTTGGAAATCGCCATCGTTCGTTCTCGTTCTCTTGTTTTCTATTTCTCCTCACTTGGTATTTCAGTCTTCATTTAAATGACACCCATTGCAAAATATTGAGTAATGGCGAGGTTGTGCCAATTATAAAACTAACTGAAGATAGCGATCGGCTGGCCACTGCATTGCAGTGTGTGTATTCCCGTGAAGATTTAATCTGCTGAAAGGTTGTATGAAAGCTCGGCGTGGCGAGACGCGTACACGCACCGCACCGAAAGCTCATGCGACAGCCGCCTTAATAGTAAGGTGAAAAGAATGCCGAGAGTGAGACAAAAGGAATATCCTTCTTTATCTATCCCGGCTGAAGCGGATGCGGATGATCCTTCTATCCACCCACTCCTTACAATCTACGCTTTAGGGGCGATTCCCGCCCCTCGCTGCCCCCCGCTGCCGCCCCCGCCCGCCCCAGCCTCTGTGCTTAACTACAAACACAAAAGTCCTTGCATAAATCTTGTCCTCGCCGGGTAAAACTCAGACGGAATTCAAGCGGGGCGCGCGTGTGTGCGTCGTTGTATGCGTCCGTGTTGCTGTGTGTGTGGACACACTTTCAGCTCTGCCGAATACGCGACGTAAAAAATGCGACTTACGAGTTTTGTTTGTCGGTGCTACGTGCAACGTGAAGAGAGGCGACTCTTACTTAGTCGCGCGTTTTCAGATGTCTCTATCTCTTGAGTTACCTAGCCTCTGGCCCGTTTTTACGATACTAATTAAAGACGTTTTCCTATGAAGAATTATTAGCAAAAGCGAATTCAATTGTGATTAAAATGTTGATTTAAAATCTACACAAAGGATGGATCGTGGGTGTAGCATAGTTTTAAGTTTTTCCAAACGTCGAAATCTGTTTAAATTTAAAAAAAAAACACAGGTTCTTAAAATAAACACGTAAATAACTTTAAAAAATGGTCAAATAAGCAAAATTTATTTGCGCCACATAATCCCTACAAGTTGAGAAAAAAATATGTCATTAGAGTTACGTTTTTTTTCTATTATTTCAAAAACAGGCTCAAAAACAGATTAAATGTTAACAATTAATAGCCTATTACAAATATGCGATGACGTACTTATACTAACTAAGATACTTGATGTCAAAATAATGTTCTCTACCTTAGGACAAGCTCCAGGCCTAGTCAAGTGATACTCGCATTATAATATGCTATGTTAATACATAGTTCAATATTACGCTATTCAGTCGAATATATTAATTCCTATTATAAATTGCATAGTGTGTTTTTACAATACATACAAAATAATAAATCCAATTTCAATCATTTAAAAGAATTCCATAAAAAAAATATTTTTTTAAATCACAAACTCAATATCACTGATGGGTGACTTCAACATTTTCGCTTTCAATAGTATATCAATATTATTGGTTTTATTCGCGTGCTCCATAGCAAGGTGAAAAAAGCGGAAAATTACGATACAATTTCCCTGTATTATTTTAATCCGGTAATGTGCTCGAAACGAAAAGGCGTTAAACGCCGTTTATTGAAGCGCGCCATAAATGACTTTCGGCAAAATAGCGCCGCAGCCCTTTTCCCCGCGTCGGACTTATTAACCGTTCGCTTATTAAGAGTAAACAGCGTCAAAACATCCCAATTAGGTGAACGCCCGAACAAAAGTGAACGAATAAACTTGGGCGGGCTGATCGGCCCGCCCTGTGGCGGCTGCCAGCCCTCGCAGCCGCCCGTCGTCGCTGCCGCCCAACATCAACAGGCGAATTTTCCGATAACCGCCAAATTATAACTCAATTAGCCGATTTTCTGCCCTTTTGTATTCGACGGACGCGGTCAGCATACTAACCGCCTCTACGGAATACTTTGTTAAGAGCATGGAGACAACGGAGAGTAATAATTAATCAATAGTTTATTATTTCGCGCTGCATGTATCCATTTCACCTTTTGGTGGCAAAGATCGCAAATCCCCTTTTTTAAAAATAACGATAACGTTACAAAAAAGCCAAAACACTGTTTTCTTAAATACCAAATTTGTTCAGGAGCACTTTGATCCACATTAATAAATATTATTGAATATATATAGTTTTTTATGGATATTATTTGATGGATATATTGTTTATTTTAATAGTATCGTCACATAGATTTTTTTCCCGGCTACAACTGAAAGGGAAAGTATTGTGATCGCGCGGGATTTTTTTTTAGATAACGACGGATATATCCGTTTTAGGGTCCCCCAAAATGATTAAGACCATTTTCAGAGTGATGTCTGTCTGCCTGTCGATCTGTGTGGATGTGTGTGTGTGTGTGTGTGTGTGTGTGTTTGTGTGTGTGTGTGTGTGTGTGTATGTGTGTGTGTGTGTGTGTGTGTGTGTGTGTGTGTGTGTGTGTGTGTGTGTAAGAGTGTGTTGAATGCGCGAGTGTGGAGTACCTATCAACGTGAGAGTTAGTATGAGGGTTTGATATGTAGAATGTCCGACTTATTGTGTGACAGTTTATTGTAAATATGTGTTTAGTTTATATGCTGGTATAAATTAATAATAACCAAAGTCTTATTAGTGTAAGAAAAGTAATAATAAACAAATTGTCAGTTAAATGTATTAGTTAGATGTATGTTAGGTTAGGTTGGAGCTTAAGTAATTATTACAAATATCAACCTCATTTAAAAGGGTATTATAAAGCTCAATGTAGCGTGTGAGTACCTACACCATTTTTGGATGCCGAAAGAGGTCAAATTGGCGCAAGGTTTTCAAAGTCATATCTGTTAAATCTTAAATCTCAAATATCTATTCTCAAAGTATATCTGTCAAATTTGTATTATATATTTGAAAAAGATGTAAATTTAATGAAATCGTAAGTTAAAATGCGAATCATTTTTTGGTTTTATATCGAATGTCCTGTCAATTACGTATGTACCAATAAGTTTTTTAAAAATCATGACATACCTTTATAAAATAGATTTATGATGGAATTGAAATTCGAGAATTAGTTTCAAAAAGTCAAAAGTATTAAATATTTGAAATATATTTCCAAAATGGCGTAAGAAAATTTCAGTAAAAATATTAAAAATGTAGTCAAAATTAAGATTAACCCTTACAATAGTAAAAAAAAAATGTTTTCGTCAGGACTATAAAATAAAAAATATTATTAGATAAAATAGATTTTAAAATACTATAAGTATAAGTAAACTTATCACCGAATACATAAATAAAAATCTAAATCATAATAATCAACCAGCAAACTGATACTTACGCAGTCAAATAAATTCAAATTAAACTAGATATTTTCACGACCTCCATTTATTATCCACATATGGCTCAGCTTGTTGAACAGGCCTTCTTGAAGAGATTGGACTCACCACTTTAACTGCATGTTTTTCACTGGTTCCAAATGGTTCTGTGTATCTTGGGCTTTAATGGCCGTTAGTGTGATCTGGTCGGCTCAACTCCCGGGGCCGCTCCTATCCGGGAACCCACTAGAAGAGGGCGTGAAGCCGGGAGTGAAGCCGCTGTGCGGCAGATCTAGGGATGTAACCTCGGGCAGAACTGGACGGCTGACACCATGGTCGGATTACCGGCAGTGTTGATAATCGACTGAGACCCGGAGGGGTTTGGGAATGTATGTTTCCTAAGACGTGGGGTAAGATCGTGACCTATGTCACCTATCCTTATAAACGACCCGTTTGCCACCCGATCTCGAGTGATTACTCCGAGTAAAGGACGCCTCGGGTCCGCGATATTTCCGAGTTACGGAATACCGCGTTATCACATTAGTTTATGGCCATGCAATCGACTTCGAGCTTGCGACCAGACGGCAGGTCGGAGAAACTTAGCCTCATCTGGGAGCGAGGGCACGAGGGTACCCCGCTGGGTTTGAAAATTCTCAGTGCCTCGTGGTAAGGAGAAGGACTCTCGCGGGTAGTTGCGTAGTTGGATATGTGGATATGTATTGACACAATTCCTCACGCTCATTTCGGGGCGATATAACGATAAAGTCGTTGAAACGCCTCGGGGTGACGGGTTCGTCCGAGTATGTTATTAAATCCAACCCCTGCTCGTTTTTCATTATATCCATGCCGATAATTACCAGGTCCATAATGGTATTTACTAGGTCCTTGTACAATATAGCTTTCATCCTCCGAAATAGGGTAAGTGCAAAAATTACAAAAAGCGTAAGTATATAAAATATGGTCGGAAAACAGTCAGAAGTAAAAGTGTACCTAACCTATTTCAGCAGCGCAGCGCGGTGTAAATTTGTAAAGAAGATGTTTAGATGAGCGTCTTCATACACTACGCATTATAATAACAACATATGAAAGGTACAAAAATTTAATACGCCATAATTGGGCATTGTTCAGAAGAGCATTTAAAGTTTATATTAATTTTTTCGAAAACTTTAAAACTTTAATAAATTTCAAATTCTGTTAGGTATCAATGGTGAATCAATATTATCTAAATATTCTTCAGAGGAGTACCATGTTAATTAAATGGCTCTCATTTATGGCATTCATCTATTATCGCAGTATATATAAATGACCCAATATCAATTTTAATCCCACTTTAAACAAAAAAATAATATAGAACACTGAATAATCGTGAAAGCCACCTGCAGCAGAATCCAAATGGTTTAATACCTATTCCAACAAATTTTTCTCATCACCGCGATTCAAAAAATACCCATATTCGCTATACCTGTTTTTCATGCTCCTCTAGCCCATGTAAACCAGGATGCACCTGCAGCAGAACCTGCGAGATTCGGACCAAGGGATTGGACCACGGAAAGTCTTCGGACATACGGACTATTGGTAGGCTAAAAACTGTATTTTTTTTTGGTATTTATTCTGTCGCTGCCTTTCTTCATCCCATCTTTTCGTCTGCTACTATGGAGCCCAAGCGAGTGCTATGATATAAAGATTTGAGTGGTATGATCTACTATGACGTTAAATTTGGTTTAGATGAAATGTTAAGCTTTGACCGTTTAAAATCAACTTTAGGAAAATCTAGGTTTACCAAATTGAAAAGGGACAGAACTACTCGTAGCATTGAAGATGACGACAGAAGTAGATGCCCACCAATGGCAGTCACTACAGAAAATAATTCATGCACTGAAATGCCGGTGCGAGAAGAACCACGAATGATATTTTAGGACATAGGGAGAACTTAAACATTAGTTCGTTTAGTGTTGATACCATCTTACACAAACATCTTGGCGCGAGGAAACTTTGTTGTCGTTGGGTACATCTTGTACCCTCCGAAACAGAAAGAGTAGCCCATATTGATAGGTGCCGATAAATGCGACTTTCAGGCAAGAGCGTGAAGAATATTTTGAAAAAAAAATATATAAATTATAAAAATATATTGTTGACTTCTCTTGTGTCTCAAAACTTATATAGTGATCTACATATCAAGGAACTGGCATTTAGAATGCTGGGTTTAAATGCATGGACTTCCAAATTATTTTTTATGTATATACTATTAATATGCATTTTATATTAAAACGCGTATGTCCGCCCGCACCTTAAATATGGCTCGAAAGTATGGCGCCCCTTATATGACATCCATGTAAACCGAATAGAACTTATTTTGAATAAATTCATAAAGCATTTGAATAGTAAGCCCTACCTCACATTTAACTTTCAAAGAGAGATTGTTAATTTCCGTAACATTACCACATTGGCAGGTCGAAGGACGTACTACGATTTAGACTTTCTTCACAGATTCGTTAATAACGAATTAAATTGTATATATCGAGTCCAGCTAATATAATTCCGGGTCTCTTTCAGAACGACAACTGTCCACATTATTTCATTTCAGTCGTTGCAACAACAATTACGGCCAGAACTCATTCATAAACCGTATCTGCAGGTTTTATGATGATCGGTATGCATCAGTCGATATATTAGCTGAATCGAACAACGGGTTAAAAACTTGTATCTTAACATATTTACATATTCTGCGAATATGTATCTAAACATTTTTTCTATTCTATATAATTCCATTTCTAATGCTATGTACCTATCCCTATCATATTTCCATGTATCACATTTTGCAAATGCATATATTGAAGAATGTACCTATCTATTATTATGTATTGTGTAGCGTACGAGTACATAAATATGTGTTGCTGTGGACATCTTATATTCCCTCCGTGGTTTCTTCCTTTCTATCTTGCACCAGGTTTCCCTGCCATGTTTTTCTAAATTTAAATTGTTATAATTTAGTGGAAAATATATTTTTGGTGTAAGATTATAATTAAATTTCGCTTACTTTTTGTTGTACACACTGTTTTTTCCTGAATAAAAGAAATTAAATTCAGAATAATGTATTGTTTTTCGCCGTAATTATTTAGGTATAGACTAATATTGTTGTACAGGTAGGGAAGAAGAGGGAGACGTTCTTATGTATATTTTCAGTCATAACTTTTTTGATAACTAACTGCAAAACTTCAAACTTTCTCAAAATAGCTAATGTATATTTAATGGACTTTTTCATTTTATATTTAAATGTTAATAAAAATATTCTAGTTATTGAAATAAGAACTGTCCCAGTGTTATGGGAGAATTTTTCACTTTTCATTGGAGACTTTTCCACGAGGTTCCATTAATAAGAAAATAACTTAAAAAGTAACTAACAAAGATGAAGATAAATGTTTTTTTTAAAATAACATAAGAGATAGAGATAATGTGGAAAAAGTTATACTATTAATGCCTAAACAAAACAGCCGTATGTGATTGCTGTACTTGCTTAAAGGCGGCTTAGGGATGATAACGTATTACTGAGAGTATATCAATTTCTTCCTTTTCCAGTCTGTTGATTTTTTTTTGTTATCTCTCTTTCGTGCTAACTTAATTACGATTTCAATCATTTGACCAATGTAAATTGAAATTGATTGTTGTTTCATAAATTTGACCCTTTGACCCTTGCTGGTGAAGTTTGTTTGTTTCTAATACAAATTTCACAAAAAATCACTCAATCGCTCTTTGCAATATCAAACTCATTCAGCAATAAGTTAGCAGTGTTAATATCTCATGTAACTCTTTTGATATTTTACTTGTAGTTAGTCTCAGAAATCTTAAGCTAGCCAGTCTACAATATATTGCTATCCAGTAGTGTCTAATTTTCACACTGCAGCATTCTATGATATAGGCGTGACATATCTGTAAGGTAGGTCGTAAAATGATACACTTGGGAGGCGCCAATGCAACGGGCGAACCCGACAGGTTATAACGACATCTGGAACCCAGGAAGTTATAACGACATCTAGTCATCCTTTCTCCGGTAGAATGAAACGCAAAGACTTTGTAGATATTTTAAATTCACAAATCCAACTATGCCACATAGCCCGAAAGAATCTAACGCCTTACCGTGGGGCAATGGGAATTGCCACCCAGCGGGTGGCTTCCTCCCGCCTATAACAACCCAATTGAGAGACATAATTATGTAATTACTATAAGACAAATCATGATTCAGACAGGGTCAATTGAGGATGGACACGTACATCGAGAAATTATCATGAAAGTATCACAACCAAGCCATGAATCATCAATAGATAAACAGTAAGACAATAAACAGCATTGTGGAATCGACGAACCAAGAGGAAGTCCGGTCATTACCACTCAAGAGAACGATAGCGCGAACGTCATAAGACAACTATACAAGCCAGTACTTCAATCCAGATATACACATAATCGCCAGGTATTCAACGAGTCAGATCAATACTAATTAGCCAATAAACGCGTCGCGACTTAATTGTAACGTTTGGCGACGTCGCGCATCGGCATCGCCTATCATTATCATGCAATCGATTGCCAACAATAAATAAACTTTAATTTATAACGTATCATTACCAACCAACCTCCTTACGTTAAACGCCCTTACTAATAGATTTGGGCTCATTTCTCTATCCTCTAGTCTAGCACAGATTCAAGATCGTTTGCGCGGCTTCTATTTCGGATCCGAGGTGCCCTTTGTCCACCAAGGACACTTGAGATCGGCTGGCCAATGGATCGTTTCTAAGGATAGGTAACATCAGGTCAACGCCTAATCCCGCTTGTTAGGAAATGTACGTTTACAGATTCTCCCAGTTATTCGCCGGAGTGCACAATCGATTGGCTAATGCCACGTGGAGCGCAAGCCGCCCAGTTTCGCCGGATCGAACCTCCTCAATCTCGGATGAGTTCACTGAGCAAAGGGCGCCTCGAATCTGCGACAAATTCGATACGAATTGATGCTTTTAAAGGTAGAAGCCGCGTAGCGATCTCGACCCTGTGACCAAACGCGTGTATGGAGAAATATGTCTACATTTGGTAGTCAGGGGACGAGGGAGCCGTCTGGGTGTCTTTGTTCAGTGCCCTGTCGCAAGGCTTGGCCTCAAACGGGCAGTGGTTGAGCTTGGTACCTAGATCATCTACGTCCAAAAAGTCTCTGCGTTCATTTTAGGGTGATATATAACGATAGAGTCCTTTGAAACATCCTGAGGTTGCGTGTTCGCCCATAGCTTAGACACTCACCAATATTTTGGAGATTCGAGGAAATGAAAAACTCACCTAGGGGATGAATTGTCCTTTTTCCCCCTATATAAAAATGTATATATACAGCGGTTTCTACTTTTAATTATACCTACTGTACTTATTTACAACACATTCTTTTGTTTTATTCCAAGGCTCAACGTAATTTGCCTAAAATCCAAATTTACGATTTTTTTTAAATGAAAATTACATTTACATCTCAAAATTACAAGTTGAATTTGTGGTATGTACGACCTACGGTTTTTCTATTTCAAGACAATTAATTTTGGGTCTGCTGCCTCTCAGCCAAAATATCAAAACAAATGTATTAGGCGAATATACTATACTGTTAGAGGTGAGGTCTCTTTAATTGAGCATTTTTTTTATTTGGAGCTCTATGCGGATGGACTTTGCATTCATCTACCGGGCGCGATCAGGCGTTCAGAAAACTCAGCTGACAAAAGGTGCATATAGATGACGCTACGGCGGCGGGAACAAAAATTCAAAATCATCAAAAAATAATGAACGCGTAGAGCGAACAGTATTATCTATTACCTACCGAATGAACTGTTTCGATACTTTTATTTAAGTTATAATCACATAACGGGCGATATCAGGCGCACAGAAACGGTTAATTATGTATACTATTATATGATATTACATGCAAAGTAATAAAATATTTAATAATTTCGAAGATTTGCCTTTGCAAAATAAATCACAATATATTTGCTTCAACAAAAGAGTTAATTCTTTGTCTAATAGTGAAGAGTGTAAAATTAAAGGAAACGTCGGTTTCATGAACTAACAATTATTTGCAATTCATATATATTTTTTTCCTTTTATCGAACGGGTCACTATCAATCATACACAGTTTTGGAGAACTTGTTCTCTCAGTGTAATTAAAGCGGAAGAACATTTATGACGTCATGAGATTAATCTCTGATGTAACATTTGAACCCCTTTCAGACAGTAACTCCTCTTCATTGAGGGATTTATTATGGTTTACGTGCTCAGTTTAGGTAGTTGTTTTAGACTACCCTGGACATTCCAATATATAATACATACATACAAGAAAATAATCATATATGCTGATGTTTGAAAAACCTATGGGTTTTTACCGTGCCAAGGTTATTAAATGAAATTGTGAAAAATTATTTGTGTTGTTTGGGTAGCCAACGTGTTAAATAACTTTAAACTTTCCTAAACTTCTTTATAGTTTCACTAGCTAAAGGAAGAAACCTATTCACCGCAAATATCATTGTTGTAGCTCATACTACTATCCACCTAGATTATTTTACAGACCGGAATCAGTTCAGATGCGTGTAGCGGCCGCTATAAGTGCATATTATGTAAACGTGTGCGCAATGGGCCATTCTTGTTTTATTTTATTCAACGCTGCTAGCCAGACTAGCGAGTAGAGTAGCGAGTAGGGAGTAGCGACACGGGCGGAATAAGAAACGAAACTAAGGGCGTAATGCGGCGTTACGCCCGGATAATAATGAAATTTCCCGGCGCGATATTCCATAACGAATAAACTTACTTGTTCGCAATGTCTTCCTCAACAAAGACTCTCGTATTTTGCGATATTAAACGGGGCGTGCTTATTTTAATAAACGGTGCCGCATATTTAATTCCGCCACTGCGGCAGGAAACAAAGCTATCGCACGAATACTTCGCCCATGACAAAGCTTTCGAATACCTGGATACCCACATTTCTACTTAAGGCCCTGTGGCGCCGGCCATTTTGAAAATGAGCGAATAAAATTGCAAATTGTGTTTACACTGAATAATAAGTGAATCGGTGTTACAAAAACATTAGTACCAACACTATTTTTTTAATAGAAGACAAATAAAATCCGTCTGAAGCGTCATTTGTTTGCGTCTACATTATTGTAATGCAAACATTTATAACATGTTTTTTAATAAACATAAATAGTATAAAATTTGCGTGGATTTCATTTTCTCTCTTTTTTCTTTTCGTTGAGAACTATAGGTAATTAAAATAATTGATTGTAGTATTAGAGCCCTGTCCACCCAAACGGGTTAGTCCCAGTTGGGTGACAGAATTGAATAACTATGAGGTTAAGTCTTTATCATTCGGTTCCTGTTATTGTGTAGCATAAATCAACGTATCTATTATAGAAAATAATTCTTACATAAATAAATAATTAATAAATAAATATAATAAAACTGCTTAGGGTGTAACAATCAATTAGTTATATTCTTACTACACCAATATAAATGTATACAAAATCGAACTTATATATGTTATACATAATGTTATGCAGTCAATTTACATGTGTTATTTTTACACTAATCTTTCCTAGTGCTATATATAAAAATAGAATTCTTTATTTATAAAAAATAACAACTATATATCATAGTTCCCCACTAAGGCTAGGGCCTTTTCAATGGGTAGCTAGTAATGTTTTGTATATATTTTACATATATCATCTAGTATAATATTTACAGTTTCAATTTTTTATGATTGATTAAATAACACTATTTAATCAATGGTTTTATTAAGTAAGTTTTTGTTCATCGGTTTATCTCATTTTAATGAAAAGTGATTTGTTAGTTTTTGAACTATGTAGGGAAGCATCCTATCGCTGTGATAATTTTTTGCTTGTTATATTTCAGATACCCCTTTTCGCGTAGATAAATGAGAATTTGAACCAATACGTAGTATTCTTTACAATTCTTTATATACAAGTTACTTGCATTGTCACACTACACATTAAACACGCACGCTCTAATACCAGCACATACATACCCTCACATTTCATCATCCCTGCCGTTGATTCCACCAATATTTAGCCCCATTAAAAAGTTAAATGTTTAGACCATTTATTTATCATTAGACCCATTAATTTGGTTATTTATCATTGTAAAAATGTTGTGGTTACTCAATCGGCTTTGGTTACCTCTATTTGAAAAATATTTTTTTTTAAATCTGTTGTGTAATAAACGAAATAAAAATAAATAAATATTGTTCAGGGATTATAATAATAACATAGAAGGTTGCATATGCGGTGGCGTGAACGGCGGCAGCACAAACGTTGAAATAAAGCATGTAATAGGTGGGTGTGTGGTATGGAGTGGCAAAATGGCGGAGTAGGGATGAGCGACATCGTAAAAACAGCCCGTGGACGGCTACTTAATGTCAGCTTACGTTCACCAGTTAGGCTGCTAGTGTGAAAAGCCAACACATTTGGAGCAAACGCTCAAATACGTTAGTTATCAAGGAGATATGACACTACCACCAAGGACCTATTATTGTATCGGAAAATAATAAGTTTAGGCAAAGACTCATTTAGAAAACTTCTACGTTATTATAATACATATCGCACTTATAAATGAATCACAAATTGAAAATTATTGATTCCTCAGAGAGTTTTTATATATAATTTTTAATAGAAATAGTTGTTAATGGAAGTAGATTTTATATACGAAAATTTCTCCTTAGTTCATATAGTCTACTTAGTTTTCAAAAAGTTAATTTTTATGTCGGTCCATGGTGGGACGCCGTCTTAAAATCATGAGAAAAATGTAAAGAAATTAAATTGTCCAACAGGACTTTTATCGACGTTGAACATGTCCTAGAGTCCATCTAAACTACCAAAAAAAATGTGACTGTCTGGATGTGTGGAATAGGATGTATGATATGCCTGCACGTGTATGCACGATAATTCGAGTTAACTACATCAGTTTTAAAAAATCTTTCGCAATCGATAGTTACGTCCAATGCGCAGAGCGTTTTGGAATCTGTACGGCCTACGATTGGGGTACCTACCATACAAGTCATCTCCATAAAATTAGTTGTTTTATATTTTAGAACTCAACGCGGAATAAACGGTGAAATAAAAACATAAAGAAAAATTGTTGAAGATACGAAGAGACGCGTAAAATGACACACATGTCGCCTGGGGTTAAGCCATCACATCAAATGAGGCATAATCACCTACACAAAATATTTATAGATCTTGTTCTCTCAGAGCAATTAAAGCGGAGAAACATTTGGGACGCCAGGAGATTCACCTCTGACTTAACATTTGAACTCCTTCCAGGCAGTAACTCCTCTTCATTGAGGGGATAATTATATGAGTGATACAACGGATCTCTTATGGTTTATGTGCTCAATTCAGGTAGTTGCTTTAGACTACCCTAAATATCTTAATATAGTTTAAATACATACAATAAAATAATCGTATGGGAAGAAATTCGACAAACCTTTGGATTTTCCCCCTGCCAACTTTCAAAGTTATAGTCATTAAATATCTAAGACCAACAACCTTTTAGATGGGCACTTGTTTTCCCAAGGTTCGAAGAAAATGACAACAGGAGCATTTATGCCACTGGAAGAAATAAAAAATATAGATAAACAGTGACACAATTAACTAATACGCCATTGTTCCACTAAACCTCGAACAAAAAAGTCATGAAAAGCTGTTTAGAAACGCAACTGTGCCAACGTTGTGACGGAAGATGTGTGCAACTTCCGGGATTCACAACACAATAACTGACTGATGCGTTGAAATTCGTGTAGAAGTATAGGATAGAATGACCATTTTTAATACTTTCTGCATATTTATGCCCAAAAAGCAAATTTTCCAGTTGCGTCGTTGTTCATCTAGAAGTGCAATATTAAGTTCCCACTGGTCCATTTAAACTTGGATAACTTCGATTTAAATTCCGATTAAAAATAAATTGTATTCCAAACTAATAAATTTGTTTTCTTAAAATCTGCTATTTATTTGTCTTTCAATCGTTTGTTATTCCTTGATATTTTCATGTGTACAATTATGCAAACCTTGCAAATTACCGTTATTTTCGATTATGTGGTCCTATTTCGACGTATAACAGCTTCTGACGGTCTGGTAAAACAGTTAAAGTAAATGCATATTGTCGAGAACTACAAACAACTGCAAGAGTCGACTTTTATTTAGTGTTAAATGCAGTACGGTGCGTCGTCGGTAGAGATGCGTAACTGTCAAATGCCCACGTGGAATGGACGATGAACGGTGAGCGGAGCATCTATATGTAAAATTGCGAAGAAGGGATAGAGAGGCGATGGCGTATGGCATGTCTATCGGCACGTAGACATTGAGTTCTAGGAACGTGAAGCATTTTGTTTTTGTGAGAATCCACAGAGCCACAACAAATCCATTAAAATTCTTTTTCTATTCCTAATTGGACATCCAGTGTAATAGGTGCTCCGGCAGAAACGCCACTTTAGCAGAGATTTTTGCGGGTGTTTTTGTCCCGCTTGCGATGGTCCGTCGCGACGGCAATCTACGTCAGTTCGCGCCCGCAATGGCACCAAGAAACGTTATGAATAATGTTCCAATAACTTTTATGCTCTTCAATATTGATTTAGGCCAAATTTAAAGCGTTTTATTGCTACAGTGCTATTTTTAGAAAATATTTTGTCGAATGTAGTGATTTAAAGATATGCTATCTAAAAATATTATTAAATTAGGAACAAAGCGATAGGATATCGTACAATTTTATGTTGTTTCTCCAATGTCGACATTTGTTTTGATTTTATTAAATATTATTATGATTATTAAATTTAAATTTAATATCCGTGTGATTATTTCTATTTAAAAATGCATTAATTATTTATTCCCATTTATATATGTAACATTGTTATGATTACCTATTTTATCGATATGTTTGCGTGTTTCTACGAATATGTGTGTGATGGACATAGGTAATGATATTTTATCTGTTTTTGAAGAATAATAAAGAGAAGAGAAGAGAAAATAGAAAGTATTATAAAAAATATAACAAAATTCTTGCCATCGAACAGGTATACATACAACAGTTGGGCAGCACTAACCAGTTTATTATAAAATAATGTTTCGCCATTTGTTCTTAAAAATATTATAATATAAACATGAATTAATT
>JAOPUG010000004.1:18590210-18603142 GCA_027564375.1 Micropterix facetella | reverse complement strand
AACAAGAATGTCCGCCCAAGCACAAGCTTTGCTTAGTTGGGCAACATCGGACAAATAAATAAATAAATAAATAAATAATTGGTCAAACGAAAACACGTTTTATCAACGGTATAAATTTACTCCCAGAGTTGTGGGACGTAGAATTGCCTGAATACCTATTTTACAGAGGTAAGGCCTTATCCAAAGTCTTCTTTTCTTATTTTACTATGTAAAATGGCATAAGCAGCAGCCACAAGAAGAACTCTGGTGTCGTCCATGTCTTTGAAAACAACACTCAACAGCGCATTTGAGCAACACATTGCACGGCAAACAGTGGGCAATAGATTGCTGGCCACTCATTGCTGAAAAATGTTGCTCGTTTAGAAGCAACTAGATCAGAAACGCTCCTCGAAGGAATAGAAGATGTTTTGCATAAATAAATGAATATAAAAAATATTAATTATTGTAGTACGTAATTAAATATTCACTGACACCCGTGTTGGCGAAATATAAACATGTGAATGAATAAAGGTCTACTTTGTCGTGTTTAATTTTGTTGCCAGGTTTTTTCTACCGTGCGAAAGAGAATTAAAGTAAATTCGCACCGCGGAACGCCACGCTCGCCGACAATGTAAATTAAACAAGTCCATCTCTTTTAAACCCGCTCTTGCCTCCCTTTTCCCTACCCTTTCTCACCCAAACTCCCAGCATACTCACCATATTTTCGCTTATGGCGGCAGGATTTAGCAGAATTATATTTCTTCATTCCGAGAATAGAATTTTATACATGGTATGCGTGTTAAATTAAATCATTTAATATTTTTCTTCACTAGCAGGATAGCATATATTATTATAATAAGCAGGGTGAGTATTTTCTTTAGTAGAGCAAATCTCGATTATCCTTGGATGTATCGTAAAATGACAGATGAAATTAAAAGCGGACTATCATAACGACGGCAATCATTTGAAAATCCTGAGTGTTTCTTCCCTTATTAACCCATTTATTAGCAAAATAATTTCGTGTCGTATGATTGAAAGACATAAATATATTCTCTTTTATATGTTGCGTCTGGATTCTTAATATTGCCTGTTGACATTATCAGCGTTTAAAATATTTGAAATCATTCACTCTGTCGGCCGGTATTTTACAGTTAGCAAAGTTCAGCGACATTTTCTATACTGTACAGTTAGGTCTTGTTCTCTTTCTAGCTTGATTGTAACCTAGGTGCATGAACGTGATAAATAGATCCTGGTTGGTTTGATAGTGTTGCCGACGTATACATGAAGCGATTAAAACTTATGCAGCTTTTTACAGCGTAAAATCAAAAATAAGGATTGCTAACATCGGTTGGCATTCGTATATCTCCATGAGCGGGGCCTACTTACTACATAGCGTTTAGGTAGGTAGTTCAGTGAGTTCGGCAAAAAAAAACTATAATGATTTTTTACGATTTTCGCTGCGGTTTGTCAACAAAAAAGTTTCCAAAGAGTTCAATTAGCATGTGTGTACTTCTGGTATAATAAATTGATACGTAGACGTATTTATAAAGGCCGGTCGGCGACAGCGGTAATAGAATATATCATGGATGCTGTACGACAACTAATTCAATTAACTCAACTAAAAAAATCGAAATCCGCAAAATCACATAACATTGAACATTGGCATGAGATAAGTGCAAAATATTTTGCACGTTCACCTAAAAGTTCGGAAGCTTTGTTCGAGATAAATATTGCATGAATTACCGGAAGTTCAAAAACAACAGCGTGTAGAGCGGTGTGATAAAATTTAAAAAAAAATACGGCGTAGGGCAATCATTAGTAGTATATGATATCATAACAGGAGATGAAATTTGGATGTTCTATTAGGAATCTGAAAGAAAGAGTCAATCGACGGAGTGGGTATTGTCTTTGGAGGATTTGTCGACTAAAGTCGAGAAAGGTCGAAGCACTGGCAAAAAGACGGTTGCTTCTTTTTTTAGGATGACGATACATTACAAGACAAGTTTATTTTAAAACCAAAGAACAGCCACTGCAGAAAATTACAACGACGTTTTTGAAGACCTCAAACGTGAAACTGATAACGCATCGCCCATACAGTCCACACCTTGCACCCTGCGATTTCTTTTTGTTTGCATAATCTTCGAGGTATACGGTTCACTACCTCAGAAGCGGCGTTGATAGCGTTCCGAGAAGCCATTGAGGAGATCTCTAAAGAACACTCAGCCAACTGCTTTTCCCAATGGTTTCAAAGAATGAATAATTGTATAAATTGTCAGGGAGAATACTTTGAAAGATGGTAAATGCTATATAAAAGTTATAATTGTTATACTTTATAAGAATTCAAAGACTTTCAAAATGGCCTAAGTATACCGTTTCATAATAGATGTGTCAAGTTACGTGAGTTCTGTAAATCGCTAGAATATCTAAAAACAACCTTACGGCATTTTCGCACCAATATTTGAAACCATCCTAATATATCATAGTCACAACCAAATCGAAAAACAAAAGTGTACGCCTCTCAACGGTTTGATATTATTTGAATCCAATTCATTATTTTTTCAAAACCTTCTATACTCTGGCCAAATTTTGAATTCCCTTTTATTCTATAAATTTAAAAGCTTCACATTTATTTACTGTGGATATAATCGTTACTTCGATGTAATGTCTATCGCTGATTACGAAGTCATTCATTAGTTGCCTCAACTTTTAGAATTTTAGAATGAGAATTTTAGTTTTTTTAGAATTTCAGAATGTGTATCTTCTGTGTAAACGAGGTTTAAGTAAAAATGGCAGATGGGCATTGGATCTCAGAGACTTTTCTCCTTATGTTAAATATTTGACCCACCATCAAAAAAAGTTTTTCTAACACTGTCCTAGACCGTTAGATCGGTACCTACTGCTAGGCGCCAGCGATTGCAATTTCAAACTGAACTACCCCGCTTGCTTAGCGCCGGCGCGTAGCTATGTATGTGCCAGCTGATAGCTCAGCACTTGCGCGCTGGCCGATTGTGATGCATTAAGTTGCTAAAATTGGTACTGTGTTAGTATGGTGGAAAACCCAAACTATGACAAAAGAAATTACAATTACTCCTTTGGATTAATTTTGATTATATACAATAAATAAACACATATATTTTGTATGAGTATATATTAATATAAATACCAAGCAATAAGGAAAATGAGAAGAAAAGGAAGTACTGCCGCTGAAATTAGCTCCAGTTTCTCTCGTGCGGTAATCGATGGAGTGGAATAGGCGTCTCAGAAAGCGGCTATACGTTAAATCTCTCCATAAATCGTCGGTTTATTTAGCCGGTTCGGCTTGCAGTCGCCTTAAGAAATTCTACCCAAAAGTTAATTTATAAACTTTTGATTTATGGGACGGCGCTCTTAATTGTAAGCCTCCAATATTTTTCAATTAAGGGTCTATTATCAAAGAAGTGTAAACTGGTCGGCTTGACAGCTGCTTTGAATAGTATAGAAACAAATAATATTTCAATAATGGAAGAAAGTGAGAGAGATAGAGAGAGAGAGAGAGAGAGAGAGAGTAGAATCGGCATACATGGTAAGGTTTAAGTCCCAAATCCGTTTTTTAGCGTTTTATGTGATTAATCATGAGCATTCGACGTGGTTTCGTCGCTCTTTATTAAACGATGCTCCCCGGAAATTCTTCCGCCATTATTATATATTGAATCAGTGCGAATCGGTGTTTATTCAGAGAAATGGAAAACGGCCCACGTTACCTCAATTTATAAATCAGGAGATAAAAGCGATGTCGAAAACTATCGACCCATGTCGAAACTGAGCATGTTTGGCATGCTTTTAGAATATCCCGTATGTCGGTGAGTATCGTCCGCATATAAAAATATCATAATACAAAAGCAGCACGGTTTCATCGCCGATCGATCAATTAACTCTAACCTATTACAACACACAAACTATAAATCCAACTCTCTGGGCAGCCAGAGCCGTGTACGATAGAATTAACACGTCGATGCCCCCTATGCGATAAACTGGTAAGAGCCTATTTGCATGCACTTTTATCGTACGGAGTTGAATTGCGGAGACGTGCGACAGACAGCGACCGCAATCTTATTGCGTAGAAATGCACAAGGGCTGTGCTCACAAAAGCTGGAGTTACTCCGGACACTTCCACGAATAAGTTTTCTGCGAGCTAGGTATATTAAAGGTCCCCGCGAAGTACATCATGGAAGTTGCCTTTTACGTAAGGATAAATTATCGAAATTTGACGTGAAGGAAGTTTTCTACGATTATTCGACCAAATCCCGCAATCAACTTCGTTCGGTTAGTCATTCTCTAAAAAAATTATAAGGATGACGAACGGCATCAGGAATTAAACGACTTTATTATAAGATGAAAAATAGCGATTTACATCTGCAACTTTGGCCCGTCCCGTGATTGGTAACCCCCTGACTTAGTCTAGATTATCTCGTCACGGCAATTCCAAAAAATACACATATACACTATGCATGCTCTAACTATTGATCAGATCCTCCTCCAGGCCAAGGAAACCAGGACGCACCTGCAGCAGTATCTGTGGAATCGGGTCGATTTTGCTGCCACCCGGTAGTACTTAGGGTCGCTCAGCTAGGCCACATACCAAATTTGGTTAACATCGGACCACGGGAAGTCATCGAACATACGGACAAACGAATGGTGTATTGGTCGTATTTTCAATACCTAAAAATGCAACTTATAGGTTCCTGCGCACAATTCAGTACCCTAATCGTTCATAGCCCTCAATAAAATCGGTTTTTATATAAAGGAACCAGCTGCATTCCGATAGTCGTAAACTGACGGCTTATAGTCAGCTTGACCCATAATAACAGAATCTCGCAAAGGCTCTCCATACAATCGGTCGTCTATACTATTGATATGGCTGCATTTCTACAGTTGCAAATTGACAGCTGGCAGTCAGATTGCTCATAACAATAGAAACTTACAAAGTCTCTCCATAAAATCGATATTTTATACAATGGACACCGCTAATTTCCATACTATGTACATTGCCCGGTGGCATAGTGGTTAGATCGCCTGATCTTACATTGTAATGTTCCGGGTTCGATTCCCGGCTGGGTCACCATTTTTCGTTGAGACAAAATTAATAGAAGTGAATGCTAATTCTGTCGACCGAATAGAATAGCAAGACACACACTTACACACTCGTTACAGCACACATATATATATAAACACTTCATAGTAGGGTTGGTTCTAAGAGATTGGCTCGACAATAAGCCCGCCTATCGTGAAATTTCACAATAATGAGTTACACAATACAGGAAAAATATACAAACAAACAAACTCCCAACAGTTACAAACTCACGGCTGGCAGTCAGCTTGCTTTTATCCAATGATATGTACCCCGAAATAATGGCTAAAACTGGAAGAATGAAAAACTAATATCCTTGCCTATGTCAACGTGGTTTAAAAAATATACATCTCTTATTACCAAGGTTTCATCAAAACTGTGACTAATAAATATTTGCCGTTATACCCACCCTCGACGGCCTTGAACCATGCTGTGGCGTACCAGAAAGCCTGGCAAACCTAATGCTCAAAAACTAATGTTTAGAACAATCCATGAAATATTCGAACAACACATCACGATTGAATCAGTCTAACACACTAATCAAAGCTTATGGCTGTAAGAGTACCCGCGAGGTTTTAGCACTAAATAGAAACAAATTACGCATGCTGGTGAGGGCGTTCACGGGGCATTGTGGCCTGAACAGACACAAATTCAACCTCAGGCTCCGGTACACTGCAGTGCGCAGATACTGCCAACTGCAGACGAAACACCTCTGCAACACGCGTGCGAACATGGCCCACTGATTCGTAAAAGATACATCCACCTGGGTGGGTACTACCTCTAAACTGAAGAGGTAAAACAAGCCAGCACCAAAAGCTTACTACGATTCTTAAACGACGCGAAGCTTAGCGCGGAACTAGGTGGCGATTACAACAGACCAGAAATGGTCGCAGTGATATAAGGCTCAGTAAACTTTAAAACAGTCCCACACAACAAAAATAAAAAAATGTTTTTTTTCAAATATCCCCGAGATGGTATAGCGAAATTTTAAAGGAGTTATAACGCAAAATGGTCCTCAAATCAGACAGATGTTTCAATTGACGCGACAAGTAACAAAACAATTCCTATCTTTTCACATAATATATTCATTTATATGTCAAAGCAATACGAGATTCCGGTATTACCTGAAAGCCAAAGAGTTAATCCAAATGACCATGAAACTGCAAAAAATCAATGCTAATTTTCAATTTGTAACTAAAATGTGCTATATAACGGGACTTTCCATGCTCAAAATATGGTTTTTCTATAATTTCGAGGAAGTTTACAACTGCATCAAACTCTTTTATTGGTCACGATTTTAAATCTCTGTTACGATTCGACTATAACGAGTATAACAATAATGGTGTTTTAACTCGTTTTAACAATATTTTTATTGGTAAGGCTGTAACAAACCATTTAGTCGCTGCGGATGCTTCTTCAAATTTCTTTACGGCGTAAGAACAGTCGATCCAGAGAGAGAGAGAGAGAGAGATAGACAAAGATTAGGAGCATTCGAAATATATGCCAAACACACTCTCAACACAAAATCTTAGAGATTCAATGGGTTTGACCCAATCCACTGAAGCAGCACGTACACTTGATGTACCCCTACTTATAGGGGAAAATAAATATTACCTTATCTTTCGTCTTATGTCAACAGCCTACTATCTTCGTTTCTTATATAACTTCTACAAAATACATCGTTTATGCCAGTCAATGTTATAAGAGTAGTGGATTAAAATTCTCCAGATGCTAATAAGCGTCGTGGACTATTTATATAATTGCGCTTAAAGCGTATACGTGTATACGCGTCGTGGACGAAATTATCCTTGACGTTTAAAAGCGTCGTAGGAGAAATTGCTATTGATCCTGATCAATGAATTTGCCCCCGTGTTCATTTTTTACCATATATTTGGAAAAGTACTTTAAAGATAACTTTGCGTCGGAAAAAACAGTCCTGAAGTTCAATGCATATCAGCAACGGATATGCAAAATGACAGTCAAAAAATGACAAAAAATGAAAACATCGGTCACTTGGCCAGACAAGTGGACAGCAGTCTCGAAAAACTTGTGATTATCGGCAATCTTGGGAGTATGTAAGAGCAAGAAGTCCATTCCAAACAAGCCCAACTTTAGATTTAAGACTATACTCGGGCGACCCCGTCACCCCAAAGCATGTATACGTACTTTATCGTTATATCGCCCCGAGATGAAACGTATAGAAGTTGGACATAACATATCCACAATACAACTACACCACTGTCCGTCAGAATCCTATGCCTTACGGCGAGGCAATGGGAAATGCCGCCCATTGGGCAGCCACGACCCCTGACTACCCGATTAGGTCTGATTTCTCCATCCGACCGTCTGGTCTCAGGCTCGAAGTCGCTTGAGCAACCTCTACCTATCGTGATAACGCGGAATTCCATGACTACCGCAACCTCTACCTAAAACGGACCCGTAGCGTCTTTTACTCGGAAAGTCACTCGAGATTGGGTTAACAAAGGGTCGTTTCTAAGGGTAGTTGACGACAGGTCGTCGCCTACTCCCTCGCCTTAAGAAGCATTATGAAACTAGACTCCCCCGAATATTCGTCAGTTGAGCAAGGCCGGTAAACCGTCCAGGGCCGCATGAGGTGTTACCCCAAGTTCGACCGCAAAGCGGGTTACACCGAATGAATTTCTTATCGGGGAGGCTGCCGGATGGGAGCTGAGCCGTGAGTCGGGCCGACCGGTGTAATAAGATACTCATATGGCCTGAGGTGCACAATCCCATTAGGTCCCTCCACACCAGACCAATCAGATCAAATGAAAGAATGATAATCACATAAGGCTACTCTTTTGCCGAATATACTCTTTTCCCATAACTGTTCTCTTTCGCCATAAAAAAAATCTAGGAAATATGATCTCCTTAACTGTTACTTGCGTTGAACTGGAAGAAAATTGTATTCTTACATTTTACAGTCCGGGAGAGTCGGATCTCTCCTTTGGCATTATATTTGCAGGCGTTTCTATTAACTCGTCTAGTCTCAATTCCTCTCTTTCTGAAATCAAAGTTTCCGTTTCAGCCATTGAAAAATAAAATATATCCTTATCATCTGTTGCCATGAACCTTCTTCCCATCTGTCTTCTTCAGCTTAGATACACCTTAACTCATGTAGTTATACCGCTCGCAAAAACTACCAAATACAACCAAAACAACTCATACGTATTTTGCTTCGCCGACGACGGCATTTTTCCGTACTGCCTACGCTTGGTGCTTTCGGTCGGTGCGTCAATCTTGTAGTAGAAGCTGTCTCTATCTGTGGTAGAGTCGCGCTTCAGCTGCACCTCGTCCGTGAGGTAATTCTGTCCCTTTTTGTCTCCCTTTCGCTGCTTCGTCTGCTCCTTCTTGCGTGGCTTCTTGGTCGTCGGCTGGACCGTCGTGGTCGTGGTAGTCGTCGTGGTGGTTGTCGTTGTCGTTGTCGTCGTCGGTTTCGGTGGCAAGATCAGTTCTGTTGGAAGAATATAGCATGAGTTGGAAGAATATAGCATACGACAACTCTCAGTTGGGTACTGGATACTGGCAAACAAGAAAGAAGATGTATCGCCTAGGGAATGGTCTTCAGTCATAGGTATATAAGGCTGTCTTCTTAAACTTGCACCATAAGGGAGCTAGAAAGAGGAAAGAAAATATACTGGAGGGACGCACTCGGGAGCGTATTGCCAAATTGTATGTTATATACAGAGCCATTACTGTGATGAACGCTCAAATAGGTACGCAATACAGACAGTCACGCATAATAAACGATACGTACTGCCAAAATACATATTTCTTTCAGAGCATCATGGACGAATGCTGCGATATAAGTTTCAAATTAGCCTAACGAAACTAGAGCGATTCAAAGTTGCGCTTTCAAACTCCGTAAGATGGCACGGACAATAATGGTTCAATGCCAAAAGTTCAAAATTAAATATCTCAAAACCTGTCACCTGTAATATTTTTTTTTCAATTTCTATCTATAATTCGATATTGAGGAATCTGTGGATGTACGTTTCAAAAAATGCGTTTATTAGTTTCCGAGTTATAAGCAAAAAAAAACGGAGCCATATTGCGGCAAAAGTTTCTGAGTTTCAACAATAAAGTTAAGTAATAAAATGTGTTGCCCGTCGGTGACCTCCTCCAACCCTTCCCCCCCCCCTCCCCATAATACTCAATCGTCCACATAATATTTGTTATATAATCTCAGATAGCAGTTGATAATTATCTTGGTAAAATAGAACGATTAGATTGAGATACTTCACATTATTTAGGTTTAATGATGAGAGTTTATAACTGCTATAATACTCAAAACATATAATTAACTACCTACTCGTATATTTAGATCCTGTGTAGCACCATATTATATATCGGCATATTTAGTAATATATAAATTGATAAAAGATATTATATACGTGGGTACCTAACGTAAGATATACTACTTTTAACGCATCACAATGAAAAAATATTCGGACGAAAATATAATTAAAATGTCATTTAGAATATAACGGCAAATAGTATAATTCATAACTGGAATGAAACATTTGTAAGATAACCAACAATAGTTAGAATAAAATAACAACTTAACAAATGATACCAGTCAAATTTCAATGTCAACAGAATCAAAAATAAAATAGTCAGTAATAAAATAACAACAAATATAAGAGTCAGTAATTGAATATTCAATAATTATAACAAATAAGGAAAAATCATCAATAATCCTTTGAATAATTACAAGTATTCAGTAATAGTAATAAAATTAAATAAATAATAAAAAATTACAATTTACACGAATATTTTTGCCAGCTTCTCAAAGTCAGCCACTCCTTAAATGTTTAGCGAGATTTAGCTTCAGGCATTTTATAATATTTAATTGATGAAAATCATCGCTTACCATGTAACTTGACGTTTCCATGAGTCCTCCCAAGAACGTTTGATGACTTGCAGCCATAGTCACCAAAATCAGTTTTCGTTAAATTAGTGATTCGTAAATTTAAATGGAGGGTGTAGTCGTTCAAAAATACTTCCGTGATCTCGTACTTTGAGTTTGATATTATTTTCTCTCCTACGGGTTAAAATAAATACTTGTTATATTGGAGGCAGAACAGGGCTGATCTGGAATATGGTAGATGGTAGACAGTTTATAGTAAAGGAAGTGATTACAAAATACGTCTTGCCTCTACAGCTAGGGCAATATCCTCCACTCCTGGAGAAGCTCTAAATACACTGCTGAACTAGCGCCCCTGTATATCCACATTCAACAAGTGGCGAGAGCCAGCGTGTACAGACTATCTGCCCAAAATAATGTTAACTGAATTTCGCAAGCCCGAAGATCGCACTAGAATGGGTCCGTGAAACTAATCCTCGAGATACCATTCTTCCACTGTTCAATTTTTTTTTACAGTGGAACTGCCGCCCAGAGATAGGGGGCCGGTAGCCTTAAATGGTTTACCGATAGTTCCAAATCGGGACTTGACGTAGGTTGCGGAATATACTGAGAGCAAACAAACTTCAAATGAAGTATAAATTTGGGAAAATACGCCTCAATAATCCAAGCGGAGGTATACGCCATTATTGAATGTGCGGACATCAACCTCCGAAAGAACTACGCCAACCATCGAATTGATATCAATTCAGATAATGAAGCAGCTCTTTTAGCACTACCTTTAAGCATTATATGCTCAAAGCTGGTGGAAAACTGCGTGTTACTTTTTAACTCCCTCGGAGAAAAGAACAGGGTAGTTCTGAGATGGGTTCGCGATCATGCAGGGATCGAAGTAACGAAAAAGCCGAGAGACTTGCTAAGGCGGGAGCAAAGGGAACATTATACGGTCCTGGACCATGATATGGCCTATCAAACAGCCTGGCTGACATACTGCTCAAAAACCTATGTTTAGAACAATCCTTTAACTGCTGGAACACGCCAGACTTGAAACCTTCTAAACCGCTAATCAAGGCTTATGACCGTAGGACTGCCCATTAGGCCGTAGTATTAAATAGGAACAATTTACACATACTGGCGAGGGCGCTCATGGGTATTGTGGCCAGAACAGACACATATTCAACCTCAATCTCCAGGACACTAGAGTGTGCAGATAATGTCAAACGGCAGATGAAACTCCCTGCACCTCGTGTAGCGAGAATGTCGCCCACTAATGCGCAAAACAACCCCGCCTGGGTGGCTACTACCTCCAAGCTGAAGAGGTAAAACAATACAGCGCCAAAAGCTTACTGCGATTCTTAAACGACGCGAAGATTAGCGCTAAACTATAGCAGACCAGAAATGGTCGCAGTGATATGTACAAGGCTCAATAAACCTTGAAACAGCCCCACATAACAAAATATGTATTTTTTAAATACACTGCTTTTTAATTTACGCAGTCAATCTGAGATTGCTAATAAATCTTATCATTCTTCTGAGTGTGATGCTGGTGACCTCCTCCAGAGTTAATATCACCTTTTCTAGATCACAGAGTATCTGCTATGCGATTGGTTCGCATATGCATAGTTGATGGGCAGTTGCTTCAGGCTTATCTAGAAAACTGTTTCGCTAAAGTATCTATGAATTCTTCTTTATCATTGAACCAAAGGGTGAATTTTTATTAGTGAATTTCTGATAAATGACTCAAAACTCTGGCTTATTGCATTTAAAACAACCTCAGTTCTCGAGTCTAACGCTAACGTTTGTTTCATCTTATTCCTGTGCTATCTTCTATCGGTCATCTTGGCCAATTAATACACTAAAAAGTGTCTATTATGCATATGTCCACAATATTAATGAGTATGACATCATTATTTGGTCTCGCACCATAGTGTCTATAAAAACCGTCTTTATGCCGCTTCTAAAATTCGGCGCCGCTTTCCTAGACTATAAAGTCTTCAAAATTCCTGGACTATAAATTCTTCAACGTCAGCTCTGATTACTTCGAGTAATCAATCTGTACAATATGGTTTGAATTGGGAATAGTCGCCAGGAATCTGATCTATATATGTATATATCATGTATATATTATATATGTACTTACACTTACATATTTTAATACATATAGGTAATATGTTTTCAATATCTATGTGCAATATTTTATCCTATCATTTTAGTATTAATATTGAAAGTAATTATTAATACTGAAGTCAGTTAATACAAAAAAACAAGCAATTCATTTCGTATACCCATATACAATCTGTTCGGCCTAGTTGGGCATTCGTCTGGGTACTGTTTATGTTTTCCTTATTGCTTATGTAACCAATTATAATCGATATCTGTACGATTGCACTGGTAATATACTACCTAATTTAAGAAAAAAAGCATTAAACTACTATCAATGAGATATTGCCCTGAGCTGGTTAGTAGAGTTTCGTGTCCCACTCCTTGAAAAACTACTAGAACTCGATACTTATTTCATATTTCCAACTCAAACACATGTTTCCCCAAAATGCATATTTCAACAGAACTCTAAGCGCCTACAATGAAAATTTCATGGAAATTGAAATATTTCATTTATGGTTTGGTCTGTTTTCCAGCGCTGTGAAACCAGTTCTATTCATACCGTGATCAGTATAAGATAGCACTATCTGAACATAACCATGAACTTGCATACACACACCACACACACACACAAACGCATGCACACGCGTGATTTCCGAATATAAATTATAATAAAGAATAATAAGATATGATACTTCCGTTATGATACTTCCGATATATGATATGATACTTCCGTAATACGTCCAAATTGCCCTCGCGGGTGTGTGTTCCCCTACAGGTTACCCGCTCGTGGACGCCCCCGACTGCGCCCCATCTGCTTGCCCATTGCTGTTTGGCTGAACGACTGCTGATATATATATATAT
>JAOPUG010000004.1:18439845-18451527 GCA_027564375.1 Micropterix facetella | reverse complement strand
CGAAACATGAGCTACGTACAATGGCCCAATCAAGAGGCCAAGTGCGGAAGACAGCCCAGTAAAACTAACTAACTAACGCTGTTGTAAAATTTTCAGCCAAGAGTGACTGATCTTGCCTACAAATATCCCCCGTGTAATAAAATCACCTAATGTAGATTTCAGTTTGTATTTATACAGTGTAGATACATTACGTACACATACTGAATGTCAAAAAGTAAGATTCCACCGGAAAGAATTACTGAAGACAATCAACCAATGACCACTTTTTCGTACTAATATTGCCAAATACAATTTTTATTCTATATATTTCAAAAATATTTCATGTCTTTGGTCATCATCTTTCACAACCCCGAAGTTCTTGTGAAAAACATAAAACAGAAAAAATACAGCAATAAATCCTTTATGTGTTGAAGTGAACAATACAAAATAAAATATTCTAAATTTCGACATTAGGAAGATCGTCTTAAATTAAAATAGTCAATAAAGATATAGCCTTTGGGTAATAGTACTTATAGTACTCGAAGAGACAGTCGAGAAAAAGATTACCACCATGCATCTTTATCAGTTAAGTAATCATCTAATATATAATATGGTTTTTTACACAGCATGTTTTTAATACGAGCCTAATTTATTTCCCCGGCAGGTTTAAAATTTCTTCGGGAATTTTATTACAAAAGTGAATACACTGCTTGCTCTATTAAAGAGGACCCTACATGTTTTAGTCAAAACTTGGGAAAAGAAAACTTGTTTTTATTTCTTTTGTTTACATTATGGCAATCACTTACTTTTGTGAACTGTGTTGGGTTGCATTAGGTCGAGATGCCGCCCCTCCATTATCGCATAAGTTGTAGGGGTAGAGTCTAGTGTGCGAGAACTACAGATTACGCGATAAGGGCGATTGGAGTGAGTATGTTGCATTTTTTTTTTTTTTTCAACATTCATCAATTCCAATATTTTTCTAGGCTTCAGCAATCAAATAAATGCAGTAAAATAGTCATACCCCCTCAATGATAAGTCTGCAGTGCTGTGCAGTGGTCTGTTATCTATATGGGGTTATAACATTTTACAAAATGTTCGCATACGGTGCAAAAAGGAGCTCTTATCCAATAAAAGAATGCAATAAAATCACTGAAATCCACAAAATATTCGCCTCCGGTACCTAGGGGTACTTTTATCAATCAAGAAATTCACCATTGAATAAGGGGGAAATCTGTGTGTAAAAATTTGTTTGAAAGGTGCATAGGGTGCGGCACCAATGTGTAAATTTATCTAGAGCGCCAAATTTCATGAGGCCCTGAATAGGGTATAGGTTGTATTTTGTTTATTCCACATATGTATGCCATAAACTACACATTTTCTAACCAGAGTCGCTGGCATTGGTAATTATCCTATGACACTGATTTCGATCGGAGCCAGCATACTTTTTACTTTTATTTAGTTAGCTTTTTTTTTTTGATTATTCAACCGTTTTTAGAAAATTTTTAATTATAAAATAGAAAAAAACAAGTGAATGAATAAGCATAGAAGTTACAGTGGAATCTGGAGCGAGCTCTATAGGCCCAGTAGCACAGCTCGTAGAAAGAATATTCATTCACGAACATGCTGGTTTGCAGCGATTTCCTCCCGAGTTTTCTCTACTGATAATGCTCTTTTGCTGTGGCACGGGTGGCAAAACATAGATAATCATTTGGTTACTTTCTTGACCAATATATTTGTGGGTCTTATTTTTGCACATTTTTACTGTGAGTAGATACCTACTTCCTCGCTCGAACCCTATCATTTGCAAGGTACTTTTAATGTATGTCACCTGCTATGAGTGAACCTGTCCACCCGTGAGCGTTTCAGCGAACTTTATTGCTATATCACCCTGAGGCGAAACACAGACTTGGGGACGTAGACAATCTACGTATCAAGCTCCACCACTGCCCCCAACGACCATCATAGCCCAGGCTACACGGAACCATTATGATCCAATTTGCAAGGTACTGCTTGGAAGGCATAAAAACCATAAAAAACAGAGACCTTTAATGCCAATTAAGACATGGGAGATGGCCGATTCCCCTCCCTGACCGACCACACCTGACTGCTGTTTCGGATGGGTGAGAAATGTTGAAAGAGATGGAACTCGGGAGAATGTTCGCTTTAGCGCTGTCGACTACGTCGGTTTTATGAGGTTTCACCTGTCAATATTTCATTCGTTTGCATATTTGCTCGCTTACGCACACGGAAGAACGTCATGAATATCGCATGCGATTCCGTATCGCAACCGCCTCTACCAAAATGCGATCCGTCAAAATCGAAATAAAAGTCCTCATACGCTCTGAGAAAAAGCATTAGAAATTTAAGCAAAAAGTTTCGTATCGCGTCTGCATCTATAAAAAATACTCATCTGAAGAAATATTTCAAAAATGGTAACTTATGGACGAATTAAGTTTTTTTCGTCCACTCTTTACTAGATAAGTAGATATTTAAACCGAAATTGGCTGATTTTTTTTTTATTTTTTATTACCTAGAAAATGTTACAGAAAAGGCATTTCGAAGTTTAAAGTTAATTATCTCGAAGGCTAAGCGCTAACCTACAGATTTAAATTTTTTTTTATTTTTATTTGCTGTTGAAATCTGCATTAGTCATTCATTTAATAAACCGGGCTATTAAGCAGTTGTCGTATATACGAAACTTTTGATGCCATTTTCTTTTTTAACCTTTTGTGGAAATAAAAATAGATTCAATAGACTTACCAACTGGCACTTTGTTATGTTTTTGCAGGGGTGCATAGGATCCATGAATAATACTAAAGCAGTGAGCGCAGAGGAAATCGTCGCATTGCTCACACTTAAAGTCAGCTCCTCCCTTGCAATGGCTGCAAGTTTCTGGAAAATCAGACAAAAATAAAATGCTGGAAAAGCCTACAACTTTTAAATAACATATATATCGTATTTCAAAATTGTCCATAAAATGAGTAATAGGTAAATATGAGTAATATTAAAATAAAACAAATACATAATTAAAATATCAAATAAAATAAATATTAAATATAATCATAAAGCAGTCACAATATCAAATTTAATCGATTAATCATTCTCTCAGATGAAGCCGAGTGAACCTACAAAATTGGGAAAAAGAAAGCACGACTCGGGCATTCGCTCGCGATTAGACATATTGGCTGAGCTCACAAGATTGTCAGCAGCGATGAGCTGGTAAAATTCAAACGGTAACAATGTGAAGTATATCAACAAAAACTTATATTTCAAAAGTAACTAATGGGTGGATCATCTTTTATTCGTTAATGGTTGTCCTTGGCGGTTCATTTATATTATCAATCCAAAAAGTAAATGATCTGGTAATTTTATTATCTAAGGTATTAAACGAGACTAATAACTGAGAAAGTAAGTACAAACGGAGCTGCCGTAGAATTTATCGACCAGAGTTGGGCCCATAATAATAATACTATTGTTACACTTCTGGGGAGTGAGCGGTGGACTCAGGACTAACGACCGGCTGTGGTAGGTTTCGGACAGCTGTCTTGCCACATGTGAGCGTCATCCTTACCGGCCATTCCCTCCCCCTTTGAAGCTATAGAATTTGAGATGCGGAAATCGCAGTTTCAGATATTTTTTATAGGAAGGAGTTAATTATTTTCCTTGAGAGACCGAGCTCCTTAAATAGGTGAAATAGAGATTTGGCTGTGGGGCCACAAGCACTACCTTCCACCGCATGAAGGTGACAGTGAAGCCATTCCGGGTGACGGCATTTGCGAAGATCATGGTATTTATTTAATTTGTATTTGTGGTCTTTTGGGATTTGATTCTCATGGAACAGTTAATTCTACAATAAGGTCCATATTCCGAAAGAGGGAGTAAAGAGTTATATCTGGATGGAGGGCTGTGGATCCGAGACTTTCAGGGAAAGCTAAAATATGTCTAGCTGTGCAAGGGATATTCCTACAAAAAGGACATGAACTATCCTCTAAATAGCTCCAACGAGCTAGATTACAGGGGTCTAGAAGTGTATGCTGAAAGGCATTTAAATAATATTTCAGCATCTCTACGTTACAAATAACTTTTATTAAAAATTGTTATAAAAATATTGACACAATGTAAACTAACTAAACCTAAACTAAGTATATCAGTCAACAAATCGTAATTAGTAGGAATAGTTATGCATAATTCGTATTGAATCGAGATTCTTAAGTTCACATTTGAAATCTTTATCATTTTAAAAGACAACATCATAACTTAAATAAATTGACAAAATTCGCTGTATTTCTTTCACGTAACTGAAGAGATTGAGAGGAAAAGAACCTATAAAAATAAGTCAGTATTTATATGCAGTTTCCGGTCACAATGCAAATGTCGAAAGATCTTTTTCCATGGTTTCAGCACAATGGACAATTGACCGCAATATATACACGCAACATACACGTTGGAAAGTATAATGCAGTGCAAGTATAACTTAAAAATGGATTGCACTGAATTTCACAAATATGCAAAAGAAGAAAAACAACTAATCAAGTTGGTAGTCATCGAAAAAATACAGCTGTCATAAGATAAGGACTAAATAATGTTAGATGCCTAGGTTAAAGTATTTTTTATTTCCTACCTATGTGTACAAAATGTGAAAATAAATGTAATTTTAATAAAACTCGGTTTTACTTCAGCGGCCCTGAGGGGACCAAGTCTTACAATCCTGCGAGGTTTTGTTAGTATGCACGATACGTCCAATTTAAAAAAATCTTTCGCCAATCGATAGTTATGGCTAATGCGCAGAGACCAGTTGATTTTGGGGTATGTACGACCTACGGTTCTACTATTTCAAGACAGGTAAATTTAGGGCTGCCGCCTCGCTACCAAAATATCAAAACGTATGTATTAGGCAACTATACTTCTGTAGGAGGTGACGTCTCTTTAATTTAAAATTTTATATTTGGAGCTCTATGCGGATGGATTGTGCATTCAACGACCGCGCGCTATCAAGCGCTCAGAAAATTCAGTTGATAAAAGGTGCACATAGATGGCGCTAGAGCGGGAGCAAAAATTCAAAATTACCAAAAAATAATGAACACGTAGAGCGAACAGCGTTATCTATTACATAGTGCGTGAATTGTGATATAATCGGAGAACGGGCAATACATACATACAATAAAATAATCATATTATGGGCTGATGTTTGACAAACCCATAGGTTTTCCCCCTGTCAAGTGTATATTCTTCCAACTTGGGTGTCCCAAACGGCTCACTTTGAATGTATAGCAGCCCTTACCTAGATCAGATTTGATGGTTTTTAAAAGAATTCTTTATTGAGGGATGTTTATTTAGGCTGGATTTAGTGCTACACGGATGGTCCGTACGGATGACCGTACGGATCATCCGTACGGTCGTCCGTACATTGATCGACCATTCAGTGCTCCACGGACCAAGGAATGGCTCGAACGAGTATAGTCGCGCACAAATGTATCCGTTTTTAAATACCGTAATTGCTGCTAGATACCTTAGGCGATTGCATAAAAAGAAGAAAAGAAGGTACCATGTCCACCCAGTGATTGCAGATAGATTAGTTGAAGGAGAATTTCATAAATTGTATTCGAAATTAAGGAATTACAACGAAAATTTTTTCGATTATTTTGGAATGTCAATTGGAAGTTTTGATGAACTGCTAGCAAGAATTCAAGATTATATTAAACATAATAATATGTTTAGAGTTCCAATATCTCCAACTGAAAGATTGGCCGAGACATTAAGGTAAGTGCCTCTTAATAATGTCCTTTATATTATCCATTAAAAACAACTGAAAATCCTGGTTTATTAAAGAACTAAACCAATTATAAATAATACATGTTTAATGTTTAATTTTTATTCTTTTCTCTCAAAGTAAGTACCTATAATTACAGTTTAAAAGTATTCATATTTTAAAAAGTCACTTCTTAAATGTAATTAAATCAGACATGTTTGTTGCGCCTTGCGATGAACACTGCTGCTCATATAGCTGAATTTGAGAGGTAGACGGTGCTTGTGGTAAATTTTCCAATGATTGCATTGAATACTGCTGCTGACATAGCTGTACATGTGTATCATCTGCATAAAAAGTTGCTTGTTCTTGATATTCTGGTGTAGAGGTAGAGGTAGACGATCCAGGGTGAGTATATAATGGAGAAGCAACAGTAGTTATGCTATTGGACATTTCCATAGCCTTTTTAATTATTTCTACACGAAATAATAATTTTTGACGAATGTCGAAAGACTTTGTAATGGGTAAGAGAGAAACGAAGAATGCCATATCGTCGTTTTTCATCATTTCACTGTTTTCTTTAAAATACTTCAACATTTCTTTGTCAAAATCAGAACTCTCATTACTGTTTTTACGCTTCCGTGTATTTTTCTGAACAAATGTATGCGAGGTAAGCGTAGCTGCTGTAGAATTTGAATAATTACCAGCATCCTGACTTCTTGAAAGAAACTGGGATTGATTGTTCATCGAGCATTGGCTAGTCGATGGAACATTGCATGATTGCGAATTATTCGTATTTTGTGATTCATTAATAGAATCTACAGTATCAACAATATGCTTTTTGTCAAGGAACTGCATATGTTCAAAATACACATATTTAGTTTTTTTCCACCTCCTGATCCAGACTTCACATTTTTCAATGCATTTTTGCATTTCATGTAAGCATCACGCGCAGTTCTCCACCGAAGTTGTATATTTTTATCTGTAACAATTTAAAAAAATAATTAATGTGTGTTGTTATTCCTTTCAGGTACCTGAAGACTGGACAAACATATTCAGACCTATACTTCAGTTATCAGATGGGAACGGCAACAATTTGTCTTATTGTCAAAGAAGTATGCACAACCATTTGCCAAGTGCTTCAAAATGAATGTCTTTCTATCCCTAGGTCACAGGAAGAATGGCTCAAAATATCATCAGGATTTGAACAGAACGCTAACTTTCCTAATTGCGTTGGAGCTATTGATGGGAAACATGTTAGAATTATTTGTCCCGAGAACAGTGGAAGCTTATTTGCTAATTACAAGAAGCATTTCTCTGTCGTTCTATTGGCAATGTGTGATTCAGACTATCGTTTTACATATGTAAATATAGGTTCGTGTGGAACAGACTCAGATTCAACTATTTTTAAAGAAAGTACTTTGTATGATCAATTGCAAAACGGCACATTAAATTTACCTCCGGCTAAACCATTGCCTAATACATCTGAACCATTGCAGCATGTGATAATTGGCGACGGTGCCTTCGGTATATCGAACCAAATATTAAAACCTTATATACGAAGTAATATGACTCATAAGAAAAAAATATTTAACTATAGGTTAAGTCGTGCGAGAAGGTATATTGAATCAACATTCGGAATAATGTCAAATAAATTCAAAATATTTCATAGACCAATATGGCTTTGCCGAACACGATTATACTAATAAAAGCCTGTTGTATTTTACACAACTACATTAGAGAGCGAGATGGCCATAGACAAGAGGATACATTAACCATTGAAGGATTAGAAGATTTTAACATCAATAACAACATTATTGTCAGATCGGGCGACGCATTGAGAGAAAGATTCGCCAGTTATTTTGTCTCTACCGCAGGCGCAGTGTCTTGGCAAAATAATTCAATATTCTAGTTAGTTTATTTACAATAATGCAGTTTCTCATTAAACAGATAAATATAATGACCGAGTTTTGTTTTACTCAACGATTCGTTTTACTCAATACTTGCAGTATTCGGTGAGCGAGAAAAGTACCTATTTCATGTCTCGCTCGCGCTAATGGCCAGGGTTAAAATGTGCATTCGAGCGAGCCAATTTTTTTTTGGACGGAAATAACGGTGTTATATCGGCGGTGCAACGCAGGTAGCGACAAACGTTTATTTATCATACTTTTGACAAATCCTTGTTATAACAGAGGTATACTTTTTACCACTCGTTTATAAGTGCGTAAAAGCACAGTAGATATAAAAGAAATATTATATTATAATACTTAATATTACATTATACCTACTGTGGTAAAGGTTAATCTTTATATTCTGGTGTAATATGTACTTACCAATCTCCTTTTTCTCGTTACTGCTAAACCATCGTAACCAGGAAACAATGCTCGACACACTTCTAGCCACGCTTTTAGTTTAGCGTCACGATCTCTATACAAATTGTCACTAAGATCCCATAATGGTGGTTGACTTCTGACTTCTGTTATGACACGTTCCGTGTCGACATTCACCGAGGACATTTTTGCACTTGTATTTTTGTTTGCAACAGTACCGCACATCCGTCCGGTCGGATCTGCGTCCGCACAGCACTAAACGCGTCGATTAGATGCCTAGCGCGTCCTGATACGGACGTACGGAGCACGGTCGCGCTCGACGGGACAGTCCTCGTACGGATGGACGGACGGTCTGCGGTCCGTGCGCCACTAAACGCAATAGTTGAAAAAGTTGGTTTCTATTACGTTAGCTACGGACCACGGTCGTCCGTACGGACCGTCCGTGTAGCACTAAATACAGCCTTATAAGTAAGTAACTACACATATTTTTGATAGTATAATCTTAAAAACTACTTATAATTTTATCTTTTTTACTCTTGTTACGTCCGACTTGTATTGTCTTTCATTTTTAAAACTAAAGACATTTTCCAAACATTTCTTTCCTTTTAAAGACAATAGATATTTATCGATACTATCGATAGTTGTAAAGAATTGCTATAGATACTATCGATAGTTCCGACTATTATTGTTTAACGTACACTACAGCGTCTCCCCCTGTCAACGTATTAAATAAATAAATTAGACATAATATTCACAGTACCACAAACAAATTGGTATTTAGAACCGTGTGGCTCAACTGTTAAAATTTAATTATAGAAAATTCAGACCAACCTGTAGAAGGAATAATGATTGTACTAATCGGTTTGGAATCCTTTTGTTTGAATGCTGGATTGAAACTGGCCAATGGTGGCTGTTAAAACAAAAAATAGTAAAGTCAGCATCAGACAAAGTATGTATTAATACTTCCTCAGAAAGAGAATGGTTTATTTGTTTATTTCAATTTAAATAAAACAACATACAGACTAAGCCAATGAATTGTTTTCTTTACATTTACTATGTCATACTGGTAATTTAATTAAATACTAATATCCACTAGGCAGATATATTACATCTAAATAGCACTATACTACCCATAAAGACAAATTGTATCATATATTGGAAAACTTTAATAGTCAAAAATAGCTTGATTTTCAAGCTATTGTGAGATATTTAAAATATGTCTATCTGGTGCATTCGACAACAGCGCATTCAGGTGCAGGACAGTTCTTGTTACCAACACCATCCGCCTGACATTTGTACAGGAGGATGAATCCACCAAGAGTTCAATAGTTTTTTTTACATAAAAGCTAGATCCATATTATAATTTTTGAGAGATTTGACACCCCCATCCCTTCCCCTTGAAAACAAAAAGAATGGAGATAATTTAGAAAATCAGTTATTCTTAGAATAATCTTGTTTCCAATTATTGGTGATCCTTAATATGAATGTGAGTCTTATATAGATGCAAAATTTCAATGAGTTCCAAATTTTAGTAAGCAAAATCCTTGAATATTAAATCAAAACATCAAAAATGATAGACATCATCATATTTTATACCTACATTGTTAAGTAAATATGTTTTAAAAAATGTGATTATTTTCCTCCCCACACAACCTAAAAATATCATTTCAGGAATGCGTCGGACAACAGAAATTTACCAATGAACTAAATAAATATGGATAAACCTAAAAACTCCTGCTAGGCTATATACAAATGAAATATTTAAACAATGAATGTGAACGGCAAATGCATTATTTAAGTGGTCATTTAAAATATTAATTTGGTAAGAGTCAAAGTTACTCCGGCAATGGTGAGTCATTTAGTGGATGCAACCTAATATCAACAACAGTTTGGTTCTTTTGGCAGTAGCGACACTAGCCGCATCAGTGACTTGTCGCAACTCGAATGGAATGATCAGCGCAAGTTTATTGTGAAATGTTTCCCGATATTTCAATAGTAATTAATTATTTACACAGGTATCAATTATCAGTATGTTAATTACGAGAACGCATACAAGTTAAAGTGCAATTATAAAAAAAGTAAAGAGTATTATGATTTATAAATACTGCACACTTTGCGTTGAGGTCATAGCAAAGTGCCCTAGTAAGTGGAATATTACAACTAACAAAACAAGTGTAGATTGTCATTTTGGGAATGTTCCCGGACAATGAGGCCTGTTCCGGAAATGACGCATTACATTCCCGAAATGGGGTTCATTTGACAAAACAATACTGAAAATAATTTCTAAAAAAAATATCTGTTTTTAAAAAATAAATTGGAGTTCGTGCAACAAACGTATTGAATTTTAAAAACTGTATCTATTGAACCATGATAAAATATAAACCTAAAAGTGCAATCCCTGAATGACATTTTCTGACCCCTGAATGCAAAGTAATTATTTAAAAAAAAAAATATTTTTGAGCGCCCATTCCTATATTGGAGAACTTTATTGAATAAAGTTTAAGATAGATACAATTAAATGTTTTTCATGTTAATTTTGTTCTCACCTTTTTCCTAATTAAATTGATGCACCTACATGTGGATGACCCATAAGCACTAAATTATGAGCATTGGTGAGGACCCTTAGACCCTGAGAACTTGATCCCATCAGTGGCAGCAACTCCTGCTGCATTTGTACGTTGAACTGCTCATTATAGTAGTTAAGGGATTTGCAGTGTTTTCAATACTTCATTCGTAGTTTAAGGGGGTTTAAATAAGTTTTTTTTTTATAACATTCTACATAATTCAGATTTTGTCAGAAGTGTTGTGGCCAAATATGGTCATCCCACGGTTAACATCTAGTTTTGTTAGAATAATGAGTGAATCATCATGAAGAATTCTAAAGGCATTCACTAAAAAAAAAAAACAAAAAATATTCATGTCTTGTTTTCAAAATGGCAATCCTTAAATATAATTTTAACATCATTCCAACACCAATCACAAATGAATGCATTTTCATATCGCATATTTACAACTACAAAACAATACAAGCTCTTATATCTTAGTATCACAATAAACGCTTACAAACCTGCAATGACTGATTGCCATACTGCCACGCCAGAACTCCCACCATATGATAATTGATGGAAAATATAGATCGCATGGCTTGCTCATCAGTTTTTAAAGTAATTACATCAGTAGGGGATAGATTGTAAACATCACGGCAGATGCTACATTCGACTTTATGAGATCTCTTCACAACATCCTTGCAACACAGCTCGCAAATAGAATGTGTGCATGGCAGAATCAAGGGTATACGACCCTTGATGGGTGATATTTCTGAAAAAAAGCAAAATATTGATAAATTATTAAGATATTTCTTCATAGAAATGTGCTATATAACTTCATATAGGTGCTAACAACCATAATGTAGAGGTCACAATCACTGCTTATGAGGTGATTCAAAATCAAATACACCCGGGCATCCGAAATGATTTACATCACCCCAGTAAAGCCAGGATATTTCAATACTTTGATGTCAGTATAAGCATGAGTGAGGATTCCGCGGGTGTAATGCTACGTTTACACGCTTGGCAAGTCTCGGCAAGCGTCCACAAACACAAGCGTGTAAACGGGGTGTTTGGCTTG
>JAOPUG010000004.1:18422133-18432340 GCA_027564375.1 Micropterix facetella | reverse complement strand
TTAGCATAAAATTCTTTTTTAAATAAAGCCAACCCCATAGCAATTTACATTATTTTTATGTGTTTTATTACAATTTATAGTTGTAAGAGTCTAAATTGTACACGTCTAAAAAAACACCCTATATTTGCAACTGCCGCCTCTCTACCAAAATAGCAAAACGAATGTATTAGGGAACTATGCGTCTATAAGGGTATCTTTCATTGTATTTTGAACCTATATTTATAATATTAAAATTTCCCTATCTATCGAGTGTCGCCACAAGCTTTCTTGTGGGCGATTAGAATTTCAGCCGCTAGATAGCGGTCGAAAACCTTTAATCTTATTTTAGAATCTGACGTCCAAGCGAGACGCTGCTAGTGTTATCAGCCAAGATGGCTGCGGCCCGCGGCCGTGAAGCAAGCCCCTCGCTTCTTGCGTCGTCGCATGAGCGTGTGATACCGACGCGACGAAAACTGAGCGGTTTTAAATATTGACCGAAGTTTGATAACCCCTTGGGGTGTTCCCCCTGCCAGGTTTATGATTTGTGATTCTGCTTTGAAAGGGCTCTCTCTTTCAAATGGTCTGTGACATGAATGTTTATGTTCGCTAATTGAAATTTCTATGTTATTGTTTTTTATAACAATCAAAGCATAATTTCGGTAGATACTTGTTGTTTTGGGGCGTATCAAACTACTGACATAATTCAAGATTTTGAAGGGGCTTAGCTACCCCTCCCTCCTCTTCCACCACCAATAACGACACATCCCCATAATCCAGAATAGAGGTCAACAGCTTGAACGATTGTCTCATTTTGCTCTCATTCAGGAAGAAAGCAATCGATCAAAGATCTCACCTCTCTCTTTCTCTCTCTGACATTAGCAAGAGATCCTCGTGCCAAGGTTTTCAATAAGCCTAGGTCTATGTATAGTCTGAAGCGAAAAGGACCTCATCGGCAAAAAGGAAATTGATATCGATCCTCGACTTACGAAAAATTTATTTACGAGATCTAATCCACTGAAGGTACTCATTATTTCTGATTGACAGACTTTTACATTTTATTGCATCTCACATAGGTATATTTTTAAATATATAATCAATTTCCTAGCTACCTAGCAAATCGCAGTAGATGACATTTCAATCATATATAAAATATTCCAACAATCATGAGATAAATTACTCGAATTTATGGATATTTGCTCTTGCATTATAAAACGATAATTTACATGCGAATGAACCATTAAAATAGTAATAAATTATGGACGAATATTATGTTATATTCAAAGTAAGGAAATATACAACGAATGGTATGTGAGACAAAGTGACACAATTTCCTATAAACTCTTCAGCATTGGTACGGAAGATACATTTAGATTTGCTGACGACATCGCAATTTTCTTTGAATCTGTCCATAACTTAAATAATACGATTTTGAAAGCGCGGAATGAATACGAAACTTCTCTCCAAAGAAGCACTTTGATATATACAATGCACCTCAAATATTAATAAACATGGCAAAAACCAAGAACACAAATCGGCAAACGCATAAGTTGGGATGGCTTTAATAGCTTTTTTAGAATCAGTTGAGCTGTGGGCTATTCTGTGAGCTATTTTCTGAGCTGTGAACTATTATCTCTGTGAGATATCACGGACTTCTCAATCTGGCATTCATGTAGCTCTCCATAGTCACAGTACTGAATAATAAAAATGAACAAACAGAAAAAATTGAAATAAAGTGCTTCAATTCATTCCTGCGGGAAAGAGTGGTATTTTCTCAACTTCATGATTTCTGCGACTTGTATATATTTGTTTTAAGGTATGCTATATAATGATTGCCTTGTATTGTCATCGAAAGAACCTTGAAATAAACACATATAGGTAAGTAGGTCAAAGGCTATGGCACAGTAATTAATCCGATACACAAAATTCAATCATTGATTGTTATTGAGTCGAATGTTGTTGTCTCGTTAACTGTTTTCTTTGTTTAAAATTCTAACAAAAGTTATTGAAAACTTGAGGTTTGAAACTTTCTTACCATATTTTGCATGGTAGGCTTATACCACTGACGTTTTGATATTCGCTTTCATGAGTCCTAAATGGAAGTTCTTTATACAGAGCTTATCATCGCAGATCTTTAAAATGACGTTAACACATTTTAGGCACATTTTTACATTTCGTTCCTGCACACTCATAGCAGATGGAGCGTGTTTGGGGCGTTTAATCCGAAGGTTTTAATATTTTCTTTACCACGGGAGATCTATGTTTACAGGATTTTGTTCTACAGAAAAACTGAGTTGAAAACCATCTACAACTTTTGTTTTGACCTAAGCGGTAGTTACCGAGAAACAGTATTTTTTGTTCAGTTTTAAAATATTAAAGATTTTTTTTTTCAGCAACAAAGGCTCACATCAGTAAATGTTGAAGGTGATTTTCCCTCACTTTTTCCTGTAGAATAATCTCCCATAAACAAAAACTACAAAATAAAATGTTTTTCAAAAAAAATAAAACATTTTCAGTGTGAAATAGCCGACTATCTCAAACGCCATATTTTAGAACCAACTAAGATTAGGTTGCGAGAAACGGAATACAGCCATTGTGGCGTATTCCCGAGGCAGCGGAATATATGCGAAAATGCAGCACATAATTGCTTACCCCGCGCAGCCTACTAGATTAGCGGACCGCAGCGCGGGTATGGCAGCTCAACAGTGCTCACCGCAGAAGATGCCATGTACACGTAAATGTGTGCTAGCTCACAATTACATAGGATGCTTTCCGCGGGGAGCCCAGCACTGCAACGCCACAACCAGGAAGCCGGGTCAATGGGCCCGGCTCATAAAAAGCTCCGCAAGAAAGGCTAATGCCCAGCGGGAGATGTCACAGGTCCTATAGACAAGACTCGTCGACTGAATCACGATCAACAACAATTTCTTAGTTGTAAAGTTAGATTGCACATGGTGTTGTAAGATATTGTGATATTGCAATAAGCTCGCCTTTTATATATATATATTTTAAATTGCAAATAAAGAGTTTATTATTATTACATTCGAAAACGCAGCACACATGCGAAGTGACATTATATTGACGTCACGCCTTCGTAAACGTGGAAGTTCGCAGGGAATTACGTCAATATGAAGAACAATCCCAGTCGTACGGACGGGTTAACGTTCCCAATAACGGAGAGCCACCTCAAGAACAAATCAATACAGGAGAAGCCGAAATGTATGCAGAATGTTTGCATTCGCTAATAGGTATTTATAATAAAATGGTCAAATGAAACCTGCAGAAAAAGCAAAACGACGCTCGGATCGTCGGCGAACGTAATGAAGATTTTTCTACCATTATGTGAGGGTGGACCTTGGCCTACATGTTCAGCGCGCACGGCTTGATCTCGCGACTCGCGTACTATGCAGCGTCACTCACGACTACCTTATGTCGTCTCGAAGCTACGACGACGCCACGAATAATAAACGCGACTGCAATCATTTCCACAATGTTTTTAAATATTGCGCACCAAACCACTATGGTGCTGATGAAGATTGTTTGATATATGTGTTCTCTGTTTGGGAATTCAGGGTGGAAACGCTGATATTATACATCTACACCAAAGTAAGGGAAAGAGGGTATTACCGTACAGCGGCTAATATCGGATGGACGGATAATTTTGATGAAAAAAAATGTATAAGCATTGTCTGAATTTGTCTACCATATTGCTAACATGGTACTAAGTGCCCTCGCCGAACCTTGGGCCAATCAGCTTTGCAACTTTATCGTGAAAGAATCAGTTCCGTTTCGTTGTTAACCGTCACTGAAAAAACGACCATGTGCTAAACACACGGGCTAAATATTTGAAATGTATTGTGAGTAATCTATGTTTAACTAGCTTCGTAGATATTATTTACCTATTAAAATACAAAACATTGTTCAAAACCAATATAAACATTTTTCTTAATAATTGCCCGACCCATGTAGGTACGTAATGGTTTACGTAATGCGTATGGTTACATGTACGTAATGCCCGTATGGTTTAGTAATACCATTGATTAAATATTTTTTTAATCAATGGTAATACCGTACTCTCTACTATTTTAAAATTATATTAAAAAATATATATGTATGTACCTATGCTGTTAAAAATATTGAGCTAGATGTTACAAGTAGCCAAACTTGGCAGGGGGAAAACCCATGAGTTTGTTAAACTTTGGCCATATATGGGGATGTTCAGGGTTGTCTAAAATAACTACCTGAACTGAGCACGAGAACCAAAAGATATCTATTGTTTCACACCTGTTATGGTCCTCTCAATGAAGAAGTTCAAATGTTACGCCAGAGATTAATCTCATGACGTCCCAAATGTTCTTCCGCTTTAATTACACTGAGATAATCAGCGCTCCAAAAACTTTGTGTGGTTGATAGTGACCCGTTTGATGTTACAATAAACACGATAAAATTAAAAAATTAAAAGCAAATAGTTTTTTGTCCATGAAACCGACGTTTATTTTTTTATTTTCCTTTTTTTTATTTAACATCAGATTAGACAAAGGATTAACTATATTGTTTGAGCAAATATATTATTCTTTATTTTGCAAAGGTAAATCGGCGATATGAATAAATCTTCATTACTTTGCATATAATAACATGTATTTAATAATATAATGACCCTTTTCTGTGCGACTAATATCGCCTGTAGGTACTACGATTATACCTTAAATAATTTTATCGAAACAGTTCACAAGCTATGTAATAGATAGCGCTGTTCGCGTTCATTATTTTTTGGTAGGTAATTTTGAATTTTTGCTCCCGCTCTAGCGCCATCTATATGCAACTTTTATCACCTGAGTTTTGTGTGCTCCTGATAGCGCCAGGTCGTTGAATTCACAATCCATTCCCATAGAGATTCAAATATAAAATTCTAAGTAAAAGTGACCTCACCTCCTACAGACGTATAGTCGCCTAATACATAAGTTTTATTACGTTGGCAGAGACGGTAGCCCTAAATTTAACTGTATTAAAATAGAAGAATCGCAGGTGGTATATATCCCCAAAATCAACTGGTATCTGCGCATTAGCGATAACTATCGATTGGCAAAAGGTTTTTTGAAATCGGACTTAGTTTACTAGAGTTATCGTGCATAGTAACAAATCTCGCAAGTTGTAAGACTTGGCCCCCTCAGGGGGGGGGGGAGTAATATATTGAGTTTTATTTTACGACATTTTTAAGCTTTTAGGACATAACTTTTTTTTTATATTGAGCCTGCGTATGGCAATACCCTGCTGGCCCCTACATTCTCTAAAACGGCAACTTTCTAGATGTGGTTCTATTGTCGCATGATTCTATCTGTCCTAGTATTGTTACCAATTAAAGCGCGATTGACCGATTTCAATCAATTGAAGAACGCTATCTTCCAGATCTATAAATCGATGTTCAATTGGTGCATGTTTCATAAATATGTGTTTAGTCAGTAGTTCGTTGTTCGCGATCGGCTGATTGCTCGCCGCGCCTACATATATTTCGGTGCTTTCTAAGTACCATTAGTTAGTATCCTGTTATTTTCGACGTTTATTTCGCTCGTAACTGCTACTTACAGAGATCTATTTGTAAAATAGTTTGAAACACTATTTGTATGTCTTCTTTTTTATTTGGATTAAATGGCATTTTTGACCAATCCATTTCGTATAGGTACTACCTTTCTTTTAAGTATGTTTATTTTTACTCCAACTTTTTTCCATAATCAGAAGCAATTAGGTCTTCTGTCTAATCACAGTTCATGCATACACTGCATGGTACAGGTGTTACAAGCCATTCGCTGATCGAGGGCTTTATCACAAACAATGACGTACGTATATAGCTTTTACTTCTAGCGACTGTGCGTCTTTATAAAAGGTTATTTTTTGTTTCTTTGAATTGCTTTTGGCCCGTCCGTAGAATACGTAGGACGGGTCATATGGTATGATGCATGCTGTGCGTTTGTACGTTTGTCCGTACGTTTGTTTGTCCATATGTCGAAAGACTTCCCGTGGACCGATCTTCACCAAATTTGGTATACAGCCTCTCTGGGTGACCCTAAGCATCACCAGGTGGCAGTAAATTCAATCCGAGTCTCGAAGGATCTAACCAATACGTAGATCAAGGTATTTTTGGAATCATGGTGACGTGAGAAATTTGCCGAGATAGGTTTTAAGCCATATGGGTGCAGGTGTACCAGGATTTACTTGGCCTGGAGGAGGATTTGACCTATAGGTAGACTAAGCATAGCATATATGGGTATTTTTGGAATCCTGAAGACGAGAGAAACTTGGAATAAGTTTCAAGCTGTTTGGGCGGTGCTGCAGGTGTATCCAGGTTTACTTGGCCTGGAGGAGGATCTGACCAATAGGTAGAGCAAGCATATCGTAGATGGTTATTTTTGAAATCGTGGTGATGAGATACTTTTATTGGAATAGGTTTTAAGCCATTTTGGATAAGTCAGGGATTACCAATCACGGTACGGGCCAAAGTTTCCGATGTATATCGCTACTTTTCCTGTTATTTTGAAGCGACTTTTTAAATTGTTTTTGAATGTTTATAACTTTACATCCTCACAATTATATTTTTTATATTTTTTCTACCATTTTTCAATGTTAGAGTTAGAATTAATTAGGTAGGTCATTAGTTAAAATTACTGCTCTGATATTATGATGATATGTCATTTATTCACAGGGTTATAACCTCCAAAATCAATAAAATGGACCATTTTTCGCATCTTTAGTGCATTATTCGAACCAAAAAATCCTGCGGTGACATTACATACTTAATTACATTGAGAGGGAAATATGACCATTCCGACCCTGATGATCTTCTGTAACCAGCAATGTCGTAAAGTTACTCTGCTTTCAGATTTGATTACCGACCATTGCTAGAGTAAGTTCAACACTATACATGACAATATCACATTAGACTTTTTAAAAGCAAAACTGGCAGGGGGAAACCCCCAAGGTGTTATCAAAGTTTGGTCAATATCTGAAGCCGCTCGGTTTCCGTCGCCTTGGTATCAGGCACTCATGCGACAACGCAAGAAGCGTAGGGCTCGTGTGACGGCTGCTGGCCGCGGCCATCTCGACCGACGCCACCAGCGACGTCTCGCTCGTTCGTTAGATTCTAAAACCGAAATATTAAAGAATTTTCGATCGCCATCTATCGATTTAAGTTCTAATCTCTTACAAAAAAGCTTGGGGCGACACTCGATATATGGTGAAATTTTAATAATTTAAAAAATAGGTTCCAAATATGTCTACGTCTAGTGCCTTAAAACGTTCGTTTTGCTATTCTGACAGAGAGGAGGCAGCCGCAAACTTAACTGCCTTGAAATAAAAGAACCGTAGATCGCACATACCCCAAAATCAACTGGTCTCTGCACATTGGCCATAACTATCGATTGGCGAAAGATTTTTTGAAATCTGACTTAGTTTACTCGAGTTATCGTGCATAGTAACAAAACCTTGCAGTATTGTAAGACTTGGTCCCCTTGGGATAGAGTCTTTGGCGTCTCGCACGAGGATGTCATTTGACGAAAGGGTACTTTGTAATTTGTCCGTCGATGTCCATACTCCAATTCCAATTCAATTCGATATCCAATTCGAATACTCTTATGCTTATGTATAACAATCTAATAAGTTGACCTTCCGAAGTAAAGGATCTGATATGCAGCTGAATTTTCACAAGTAATTGTTGGAAAATTGCGATCGCGCAAGCAAAATGTTTGAAAACCAAGGCTTTTTGATACGTAGGTTTATGGAGACAATTCAATAATATTAATGTAATGATTTTATTATATAATTAATCCACTTAATCGAAGTGTCTTGGGATACAACTCTGTCATCATGTGTGGAAATACGATCAAATACACCCTGATGATGGGCGTATCCAGATAAATTTTTGAGATATATTTACTTATGGCAATTCGGTTTCTATCCTGCGTTCTATCCATCGAGTTTCATTTTAGGCATGATGGGCTACAATACACTTTAATTTCGTAGGAGTATTGCAACCATTATCTACGCCTATAACATTGCAAAGTACGGAATGTGTACTTACCGCTCAAACTTAAAAAAATTCCGTTGTACGCGCTGGTTAACTATATTACCTGCTGTTTAGTGAGCCAGCATACGGTACACATTATTGATATACTGATTGGTAGGATGATCAAAAAATTAAACAGCCTACTCTTAAAAAAGGAACTTCCTCTCCAGTAAAAAATAGTGTAATATGACAACGAATGCTAGTTTTTAGAACACTCTAAAATACATATTTTAACGATTTTTTTTTCAAATATTTACTGTAATATACTTTTTGTGTAAGTACGTAGCGCATTGGCATTGCTTTTAAGCATACACGCTGTAATGTTAAGTTACTTATATTTGTTTGAATAAATGAATTTTATGTGGGGATATCCCTGTAGATCAAAAATCATTCAAAAGGGATGGGAAAAATCGATTGTCGAAGCACACCTATTTAGTGTAGATATTCGAAAGCACATCAAGTTAGGAAGACTAAAATTGTGGACAGTTTCTCATAATTACACCCACATCAACAAAAACATTTCTATTCATAAAACTTTAAGAATTACATAAACAAACAACTGAGAGTTCCTAATTAAAATACAATATCAATAAATCTAAATATGTGCTGATAGTTATAAATAGCTATCTTCTTCAATATCTTAATTATAGAAGTGCTAGTTTTTAACAAAATGATACATTCGAAGTAGACGTATCGCTTTGACAAAATCTCTCACAGTAATGTCAACATCGACAGTTTTATAATACATAATTGGTTTCTTGATACTTATGCAAGACAAGTGACTTCAGTTTCTGGGTAAAGTTACTTCATTATTATTTGCTAACTTGTGTGTATATTAACATCTTCGCTAATGTGACAAAAAATCACACAGAAAAGAAAGTCAAAGATTTGGCTGTATTCGCTCTTCTGATTACGAGCAAAGTAGTACCCATATAAGGCATGAGAAAGCTATTATAGTTAATTCCCTTAATAAAAATTTTATTCATAGTATATGTTCTTGCTTGCGGACTTGTTTGTGTAATATTCACGAATTGAAAATATCGGAAAATGCTTGGTTTTCGCACATTTACCAACAGGATAAACCACATTGTCTGTGGCTGAAGTGTAACTATAAAATTACTTTGAGAAAAAGTAACATTTTACGCCTGCCGAAATTAAGGGTTTTGTATCATTTATATATTTCTTTTCATCGATGTTTCCGGCTCTGAGAGAAGTACACGAAATCATTAAAATTAATTTTTGAAAAAAGCCTGAATTATTGATCTTCAATTATTATTGTGAAGCTAGAATCATGGTACGCGGTGTGAAGCTGGTACGTGGTTTGAACTACTGGAACACTAAAGGTGGACAGATAAAATTATTATTATTGCAAATTATTTTCTAACAAAATGACTATCAACGTGCGTGGCATGCATATTTAAATATACATAAAATTGCAAATGCGTCTGCTTAAGCAAACGACGACACGCACACAGGGCTATTTTCACAGTCGACATTGGGTCGTCTAAACATTTAATTGCACAATGAGTCACATTTTATGTAAACCTAAAATTTGGTGACCCCAATGTGACAAGGTTCATTTCGTAAACTCTGTTTAAGTACACATTATTTACAGGTATGACTACCTATATTTTAATATGGTTAAACAAACACGAATGTGCGGTTACAAGTAGGTACTAATAACATGTTGACAAATATAAACAAATAATTAAATATCAGGTACTTAACTATCTATGGATTGCGCCTAAAAATACAAAGGAGTTCAACCATTCTAATTCGCTTGTTTCAATAATTTTTATTTTTATAGGTATCCTACAACTGTTCATTATTTAGACAGGGGTAATTTGTGTAAGAGGAGATTCCCCTAAACTGACCTCATTACTCAAGAAAATATTTTTTAAAAATTAGGAAAAATTGTCAAAACTCTTCGAGAAAAACATATTTTTATACCTACATGTAATTGTCTGTATTAGCTTTCTCGCTTGCTGGTTTGTATTACTTTCAATTCTTAAATACGTGCAAAATAGTGCATATGCAGTCTGTTGTTTATCAACATAATCAAACTGTGCCAGCATAAAATAGGTTAGGTTTAAAAAAAAATAGATTTGCACTAGCATAAACTAAAATTTATCGATGACAGTTTGAAATATTCCACTATTCAAAAAGGTACTGAAA
>JAOPUG010000004.1:18336863-18349142 GCA_027564375.1 Micropterix facetella | reverse complement strand
GCCCACTGATAGATTACAGTTGACGGCAGCACTGTTGCATTTGAAGTAACTGCGCGGGAAATTCAAAAAGTCACTGATTTATCAAACCGCCCTCGTAATAAAAAAATAACACTATCCAAAGCGCAATAATGTACAGTATCGTTTGTGCCAGATAACATATGAAATTAGATGGGAATATGTAGATACATGTTGAACGTACACACATTTGTGCGCGCATACGTGAAGGCATAAATACACGCATACTTTCACGGTATGTGCCCGAATACGTGCATGCATTTGTGTATACATTCGTGCTCACATACGTGCCCGCATACGTCCATGAATACTTACGTGCCTTTCGCGGAGCTATTGCGAAGCCTCTCTGGCAGACCTAAGTGGCGTACATTTTATCGTACCCAGTGTCACATTCGGGAATTATTTTGGTTTCGGAAGTAGGCCTATTTTTAAATAAATTAAAAAAACAAACTACTAAATTAAGTCATTTTAATGCAAAATACGATAGGTGATTACACCGGAAACCATGAAATAGCGAAATTTGACCAGACAAAAATTATAACTACAACTACAAAAACTACGGCTACAACTACAAACTGAAGTTTAATAAAATAGCACAAAACCCCAAAACAATGCGTTTTTAAATCTAGGTATGGGAAAAATGTTTTTTAAAAAAAATGGACTTACTGCCTTGGAGATATTTATGGAGAGTCCGGGCGAAGACTTTTATAGATTCGGATTCAGTGTACCTAGTGAATATAGTAGGGTGGTGTTAAAACATCTCCTAGAAAGGTGAGCGATGTTATATAGAATAATACCGATATTTTCGGACATTTACCATGTGATATGAGTAAAGGTTTTACCTAGCTTTTACCATTGCTCGTTGGTAAACGTCCAATTTATATTTCACCATTATGTCAATGTTATGGTTAAAGACTATGAAATCAATCATAACCGTTCAAAATGTTTATTATTTATCTCGTGAACAAATGAAACTACCTACTTACCTAGTCGGAGACAAATAAAATAAGAAAATCAGTTTCAAATAGTAGCAAACAATATAATTTAGAAGATTCTCGAAAAAAAACAAGATCCCGACTTAAGACTACTTTACGCGCGACTACAACTACTACTGCTACTACACTTACGACTATGTTGCTTAAACTAATTCCGAAATCCAAATCAGTTTAAATAATCATCATTTATCTCTATGAAAAATTATAAATAAACGTATTATAGCAAAAATGAAAATTTTAAATCAAAAAGTTTTCATCATTGCAAATATTTTTTCGAAATTATCAATAATACGAAAAACTAGCAGATACATAAAAAACTAACTAATTTAAGACAATTTAAATCATAGGTTTAAAAAAGTATATAAATAGAAAAAATAATTTAGAATTTTGGTTAAAGTCCTGGCAAAGTAGTATATCAAAATTGTACAAAACACCGGAAGACCTACAAACATATTTTTTCCCAACACATTTTTAGTTGAGAATATTTCTTAAATCATTGGTAGCTGATATGTTGCACATGCTAGCTTGACTGAGGGCTAGTGGTGGGGAGCGCCTTGATGCCCACCCGATTAACCATCTTTTTTCATCCCAATTCTTATTGTTTTACTTATTTACTTTTTAAAGCCACTGCTTCTGCGAGTCCTTTGTATTTACAGCTTTTATATTCATACCATTCGGTGACGGCTTGATATTGCGGCAATTAAAAATCTGATTTTGAATCTTCCAATCCTTGTCGAGTTACATACTGATTGATATCCTGAACGTCGGGCGGTGGACTGTAAATTTAGAAAGGGCTGGTAAGAGCTGGACAGCTAAAGTGTGGATCAAGCCAGGAATTAGAAAAGGAGTACCTTGAAACGCCACGTCTTTCTGGTCTTCTTTGGCTGCTTTGCTGATGGATATCTATCTTAGACACTGGTGAAGGTCCCGTTGATGTTTCCCGGAGTACACGGTACTCGCGAGAAAGACTATATTCATTATATGTCACGGACAAAAGCGAGATATCATGGTGTGTTACGAACGTAAAATCGACTCAAGTCTCGACTGCAGATACTGTCTGGGCGGTAATACATAATGTACGCAGGTACGTAATAAGTGGAGGGGATGAAACTTAGTGCAATTAATGGGATAGGATATTAGGATACACCAGGCGTATCCACATACCGAGTATTTTCTTATGTTTTCTTTCTTTATTACGAAAATAAATAAAAACTTACGCCTATATGTATCATTTGGGTCGAGAGTAGCTATTTGCTATATAAATTTATATTAGAAATTTCAGTTATTTTCAACCAATTTCCAGTAACCAAATAAAAACTTGCATTTGCTGGCATTAGCGCGGGGCGCATGCGAGTGAGTCGCCCTCTGTTAAGCCACGGGAAGGGTAGATATGGAAAACATCGAAAGTGTATTTTTTTTTGTTCAATTTTTCGTTGTTTCCGCAAGGGTAGCAAATTTGGAACACTATTGACGCATGAGCCAAACGGACACTTTGCCCGGTTTGAAACGTCAAAAGAGCCGTATGCACGGTGCCGAAATAATTTGTATACATGGTGTATTATTAATGTCTATTGTTATTTTCTTATTCTGCACAAGTACGTAAGAAAAAAATATTTGTGAGACACACGGGAACCACGCTTTTAGAAAATAATATTTTATTACAAACTTACTTAGTAGGTATAAACTTACTGTAATACACATCCACTAACTATGTAATTACAAACGAACAAAACAACAGCACCCCTCCAAAAGCTCTTTACTTTCATATATTTATCAAAACTTACAACTACTACCTGCAAGATTAGTAAATTATAATTTTTATCCGGATCTTACCACCTTGGGCCAAAGCACATGGCATATTTATAAACCCGACAAAAATCCACTCAACTTTGAATAGCGGTCAGAAATTGTTGTCTTCTATTGAACTCTCTTTGCCTAAGATCCAACTCGATAGCAATGTCTTCGAGTGTTCAAGAGTCGTAAAAACTTTTGGGTTTACCCATCATACTCTTTTATTGCAAGCACTATCCGACGAAATCAGCAAACATATTTTCAATGGCTTTCATATACTTCGACAATTGCGAAGGTTCCTCCCAGCAAATGACAAACAGACCATTGCACAAACCCGTTTACTGTCTATTCTAGATTACGCAGATATAGCTAACCTTGATGTTAATTAGATAAAATGGAGCTGCTATAGAACGTCTGAATCCGCTATATCTTTAATTTACGAAAATATGACCTAGTATTAGAATTTTGCAGCCACCTTCAGTGGCCCCAATCCGGGATTGCAGATATACTCCTATGTATATATAACAATGCACCTACCTACGGGAGAAATTTAACGTTCTAGGAAGTCACTGTATGCCACTCCAATTAAATCGGAAAAACACTCTTGGCATCAAACCTCATAAAAGGTCGTTTTCAGTTATTCTTTCATAGTTCATGCAGCTTGCTTATAGAACCAGCTGCCTTCAGATACGTTTGCCTATTTAAATGACATTGAAAAAGCATTAAATGTCCCAATAACTCACTTCCTCCCTTCCCAATCCTCTCTCTCTTTTCTCTCTCTGAAATAACATTAGTTTTATAATTTTATTAGGGTTTGACTACATATTGTATAAAACAGTAGATTAACCTCTTTTAGGCATGTTAAGTAGTCTTAGATTTAAGTTTGCAAAATATATTCCTGTAAGTAAATGTTCTTTAAATACCGCCGACAATATAATTCAACAAATTTATGGGTTGACTGTAAGAAATTGTCTACGTAATGATTAGTCCGGCCTTTTTCATGGTTTTTAAGATTATGCGTAATAAAGAGAATGTATTTACAACCTATCTACCACTTCCCAAACTTATTTTGCCTACGTCGCGAGATAAAGTTGATTATTTGGTGTACGTATATGATGCAACATCATAAAAATGAGAAAATAGAAAGGATTTTTTTAACCAAAGCGACCGAGGTGAGGGATGCATGAGGATTTTGTCTTCTGTGCCCAATACAAAAAGATTAGTTCACTACACTACTTACTATTATAACTGGTGTATATTCAGATATAGTAGTACTTATTTTAAAAACATACTCACTATTTCTATAATTGTGTATTTACCTGATGCGAATTTCACGCATAACGCTAGATCTATTCATATTATCTAATGATCATGTGCGGTTGCGAATGCATTGGCCGACAACAAATTATGAGCGCATAAATTGAAGCCACGTAAGGGTTACCAGACGCACAAATTAATAAACTAATCGACGTGAATCGAACTATTTTTAACAGAGGAAGCAGGATAATGAGATTTAACCCGAGCTTACTAACACATTGTAATATCTAGTACCTATCATATAAGTAGTGAATATTGATAGGACAACGTAGAGAAAAAGTATACAGACAGTAGCTGCTCTTAGAACAAAATTGAAAATGAAACGAGCGGTGTCACGCGTCATAAGGGCTACCAGAAATCATAATAACATAATTAAACAATTGTGCCACAGGCGCCATTGGTGCCTTTAAACTAAATATGCAGAAAGGGAAGTCTCAGACCGCCCCTCCCCCCACCAAGTAAAAAAAACCGCACAGAAACGATCACTTACCCCAACCCTGAGCCGCGTAACTGCAAACATAGGCGTTTGTCGTTACGTACCCCGCTCACTTCCCTCGCACCATATCCCCGCCTCACCTTGCCATCCGAGAGTACGCTTAATGTTCTCTCTGTATACTGTGGCAGAGATTTGGGCGATCGAAGAAGCTGTAGCGAATTGACGGGTTGACGAGTGATAAATTCGCTTGATCTAGCATTTACAAGAGAATGCAACAGCCTGCGTGAATCTGCATGAGAATACATTTGTATTTTAACTAGCTAGAGGAGTACAAGGCGATACAATCTCTCCAAAAGTGTTTACCGCTACCTTAGAAAATCTTTTCAGGCAATTAAACTAGAATGGGAATGTCTTTTCAGGCAATTAAAATGGAAGGTTCTATAAACATTAACGGACAGAGATTGTCAAACCTTAGAATCGCCGGCGACTTGGTTCTGCTCTCCGACAACATTGAAGACATGATGTCCATGATTGAAACACTAAAGGAGAAACCCTAAAAAGTTGCATTGCAGATGAATATCTCGAAGATGAAGATCATGACCAAGCTTCAAATAAATCAGTACCAGTCGGTAACTGTCGAAGTCGTAAGCCAGCGAAAACCAAACGGCAGAGATTAAGTGGCGAAGTTCCCAAGTCTGGGCAGCTTTCAGCGCCAATAAAAACATAATGCGGGTTGAACTTCCAATAAAACTGAAGACCAAAGTGTACGAGCAATATGTCTTTCCTGTCTTTATTTACGGGGGCCTAATGGGGTCGTGCGGCTCGGGTCATAATGGCCAACTCTTGTTATCATGGTTAGCCCGACTCACAGTCGCCCGGGTATAGTATTAAATCCAAAGTTTTCTTTATTTACGGATCGAGACTATGACTCTTACTCGAAAGTAAGTCGAGAAGATTAGAGTTGCGCAAACAGCAATGTAATGAAACATGCTCGGAATCAGCCTGCGAATGGAGATGGAAACCATTGCACGTTGGTAAATACTGTGCCAGAACGAATGGACCAGGAAAATGCTAGAATGGAGATCACGCCCGAATATGACACCACAGGGCCATCCACCTGTACGCTGGGTAGATGATGTCAGACGGTGAACGACATTAGATGAGGAGGTCTCAAGATCGGCGAGCGTGGAAGACATTGGAGGAGGCTTATGTGGATGGACCATACACAAAGGTCGCGACGACAACATATGATAGTTAGAAGATATTACACATAATGATATTTCTGCAGCAACAGTCAATTGTGACTGAACAAGGAACTGCAATGTTTTTTGAGTGATTTACGTTCTTGTTGTCTGTGAATGGCCATATTCTAAATTTGACGAACACTTATACTTTCAATCTTCACGGATTTTACTCTACTAATATAACCTTGATTTTTAACAATTAACTACTGCAGCCAGTGATGTCGGCCAAGTTTCTATGCTTCGTTATTGACAGCCGTCTACGAGTAAATTTACACATCGATGCCCTGTGCGATAAACTGCGACGCATTACAAGTTGCGTTTAGAGCATGCTACTTTGCGTATGCGAATGCGCTTTTATGAAATCAAACCAAAATTTCGTTTAGGTATTAATAAAGTATATAATACATTTTCGATGTTTAAAACCACCTAACTAAGCTTTACATATACTAAGGCAGATTTACTCATATTCTTGTTTGTAATTTAGTTGTGATTCCAATTTACAATTTCCAGTGCACCTCATTCGCAGTGATAAGTGTGATAAAAAGATGGTAAATGAGTATATAAGAAATAAATTCATAAATAAATAAATAAATAAATAAATAGATGTGTATATAAATAATAAACCACACAATACAGTTAGAGATCGATTAGGTAAATAAGTATATAAGAAATAAATACATAAATAAATAAATAAATAGATTCAGGTATAAATAATAAACCACACAATACAGTTAGAGATCGATTAATGTCAGGTTAAGTTTAAAATCAGTAAACATATTTAAACAGCCAAAGTACATCTAAACTATTACATATATCAATAATTTTTCCGTTTCATGTCTTACTAGCTTTATCAAAAATAGTATGTTTTTTTTAAGAAATGTGAGACTTTCTGTTACTTAGTACTAGTTTTTTTTCTAATATTACTGTAGAATCTCGTTGCCAGGAAATGACTTATCGTACAGAGTTCAATTGTGGGGTAGAGCGTTGCTGATTTTAGAGTTAAATTTATTATTAGTATGTTTTGGTATATTATGAATGAGATTAAACGAATTTACCGCGTAAAGTTTGCAACACCCGACGTTTTGGCGATATTGCAACCGTCGTTGGCCAGGGTAGAAGTTGTCTGTGTACCCTGGATAACGGCGGTTGCAACATGGCTGAAACGTCGGGTGTTACAAACTTCACGCGGTAAATTTGTTCTATCTTATTCATAATGTCAAATAACCGCGATATTCTTTAGTTAGGTATATTATTGTATTTATTAGTATTATGTATTATACTACATTTTCTTTTAGGAAATAACTTATATATTTATATTATGTTTTTTTGTTATATCATTCGAAAAAGGTGAACATATATTATATATCTTGCACAAAGTACTACTAATACATTTATGCGCCTAACTAAGTACATTAAAATATCCAAATGAAGTATCTATTTACATTAAAATATCAAAATGTCAAAATCAGTAAGCCTACCTAGGTACGGGCATGGCCTAGTTAGGTTGGCTTAGAAATAAAAAAATGAAAATTATACATTATTTAAATAAATAAAATAAAAATAATTTATTTTCCCAGATCTTGCTAATTATATTAAGCTTGGTATAGTGTTTCACCATGGATTGTGAATGATCGATGCTGATACATTTAAAACAATCTAATCTATATAGGAGAGAGTTGATGCTGAAACAGTCCTCTATACATAGAGTTTTTAGTCACAAAGGTCTTAAATATGTCATAAATCTGTAACCCGGTGACCGAGATATCTCGATATCTCTCAATGTGGAAAAACTTGGATGTATTAAATTCACAAAGGATGAAGAACTTGGATGTAAAAATTGTGAACGGATGTAATTAAAGTGGTAAACTGCATAGGTTGTTACCTATGCATAGAGGTTAATATTTCGGGTATTAAATATACATTTTTCATACAATATTTTCAATGTTAAATTTTCTTTATTAGCGGCCAGTCTATATGCAACAAGACTTTGAAAATCAGTGTTTCCGGCACTGAAGACCAATTAATTGCAGTGTAAAGGGATTTATTATCAAGTAGATAAGCGTATATCACAAGGAACTTCACTGGCTTCGGGTCGACAAACCTAAAAACTGGCTAATTCCCTTATGCTTGGGCGACACAAACGTTCAACGTCAATGCCCATTATCGCTATAAAAATCGGCATTAATTATTCATCAAATTAACTGAGTGGCCACACTTTACCGGTCGCCGACATAAAAAATGGCGATAAATGTTCCACAAATCAAGTTGGACGCAGAAGCATCATTTTGAGAACCACAATGTATATAACTTTTATGTCGCGGATCCCATAAGAATGATTCAGTTGGATGTATTTCCAGAAACTCGATCACTCTTTCATATGTCCACTCCATAGCCATAGAATACGTAGTCGCAGTTATTGTCGATCGACAGTTGCTCCGGGCGGGAAACAAACACGTGTGATCCCGTCGGCGCTTACTTTTCACGCTGACAAACGTAGGTGTGGCCACTAAAAGCATATTATATTATCGCGATTAATCTCTTTGATCTGCCAAAAAATACCGTCCCCGAGCTATCGCCTAACGCCAAACGGCATTGTGAATGCCGTTGAAAAATTATTGCTTTAAGTCGAAGTTTTATCTTTTGTTAATGTCCATTAATTTATCTTTTGTTAATGTCCATTAACGCGATAATCAACGGCGTTAGTGTGGGCCCAACATCACACAATGTTATTCATCAGTTAGGATGTTTAGTATTAGTATTCCACTCAGATTAAATCAGGATAATATATGACATCAATTTAATTACATCACATGTATTATTCGTTTAATCTTTTATCGTTCATTCTACTCAGTTTTGAAACCAGTTTCCAATTGATAATTGGATGGTTGCGCTAATTTTATAGATTTCTGTCTTCTCAGTGAAAAGAAGAGATTATAGTTAATTTTTACGGATGATGTGAAAATATATTGCGTATTACATTCTCAACCATAAGCGGACCATCTCTCGAAATAAAATGGAATTCAACGTCAATAAATATTATATTCATACAATTTCGAAAGTTATATTCTACCAGAGGTGTTAGTGCTACGGTCGAACCTGCCACCCCAGAATTTTATAACGACTGTTGTCGTCTTGTCACACTGAGATGAACACAAATACTTTGCGGACAGAGACAGTCCACAGTCAAGGTACCCCAACAACCCGTGACAGTCCAACGCCTTATCCCGAATCACTGGGAATTGCCACCCAGCCGGGTATCCTCGCGCCCTTACTACCAGACTTGGACAGGTATCTCCATCTCCTAGTCTGGTCACAGATTCAAGGTCGCGTGCGCGGCCTCCACCTGATGTTAACAATAGTTCGTAACTCAAATTATTGAGGATCTGAGGCGCCTTTTGCCGGCCAATTTCATTCGGGATCGGGTGGCCAGCGGATCGTTTCGAAGGATAGGTAACACCAGGTCAATATCTATGTCTTAGGAAACATTCGTTTTTAGACTCCCCTGGTTATTTGCTGATTGAGCAGCGTGGCCAGTGCAACAACCGCCCAGTTCCGCCCGAGGTGTTCCCCTGGATCCTCAATTCGATCTTCACTTCGATCCTCACTTCGATCTTCGTTTCGATCCTAACTGTCAACGGCTGCAGGTTACAGCCACAGACAATTTTCACGGCATCCCTTCCAGGTTAAGTTCCTCTTCGAGGAGGCTACTGGATAGAAGCAGAACCATGAGTTAGGCCGAACAAAGATAGCAATTATGCAACAATTATTACATACGCATTAAATTAACAAACAGATCTTCCGAGGTAAAGGATCTGGGTCTTACATTCGATTCACAGTTGAATTTTCGCACCAATTTTTTAGACATTTGCAATCGTGCAAGTAAAATATTGGCCTTTATTATACGCGCATTTAGACGATTTTATTTAACATAAACCTATACACATCGACCATTATTTACATGCTGATTCACACCATCGTCCTTACCACTTACGCTCGGTACAAACGTCCCTCGCGAATCGAGCATGTGACTCCGACCATTTTGGATAAGAGATGGAGCATGTAGATAATCGGGCTAATTCTTCAACCACGCCTGCTTATACGCGTACGTCTGCATATACGCATATGACTGCCTATACACGGCTGTGCTGTCAAAAAAGTCATTTAACTTCTGATTCCTCAGCCACTGTCGCGAACACCACAGCTGCCGAACGATGACGTTTTACATAAGTGTCATAATATCAATACCAGAAAAATAAAATAAGCGTGCGTCTGCGTTTTCGCATATCATACGCGAAGAAGCAGACGTACGTGTCTAGAGAATTGGGCTAAATGTCCTGGAAAGAAATGGATATAAATCACATTGCAACCGCTCCACAAAACACAACCGAAAAGCTCCGGCATTCTTGCCAGTTAAGGGAGTAATCATAATCATAATAATAACCATTTTTATTTTTCTAAACGACCAGGTATCTACAACAATCATACAGAGTAGGTACATAAAAACACATTTTAGGAGCATAACGACTTATATATCTGTATAATATATATCTGTATACAATAACGCTAGTAAAATAGCTTCAATTTCAAAAAATCTTTCGCCAATCGATAGTTATGGCTAATGCGCAGATACCAGTTGGTTTTGGGGTATTTACATATGTCCTACGGTTGTTTTATGTCAAGACAATTAAATTTGGGGCTGCCGCCTCTCTGTTAAAATTGGCGACTATACGTTTGTATGAGGAAAGGTTTCTTTAATTTAGCATTTTATATTAGGAGCTCTATAAGGATGAATTGTGCATTCATCGACCGTGCGTTACCAGGCACTCATAAAACTCAGTTGACAAAATGTGCCTATAGATGGCGCTAGAGCCGGAGCAAAAATTCAAAATTACCAAAAAATAATTAATGCGTGAACTGTTTCGCCAAAATTATTTAAGATATAATCGTAGAATGGGCGATATCAGGCGCACTGAAACGGGTCATTATATATACAAATACATGTTATTACATGCAATGTAATGAAAGATTAATTCATATCGACGACTTGCCTTTGCAAAATAAAGCACAATATATATGCTAAACAAAAGAGGTGATCATCTGACTAATAGTAAATTCAAAAGTGTAAAATGTCGGTTTCATGGACTACAATTATTTGGATTTCAAATATTGTCCGTTTTATCGAGTTTATTGTAACCATCGATATATATCTTATATATCGATGATTATAACATCGAATGGGTCACTATCAACGACTAGAAGTTTTAGGAGAGCTTGTTCTCTCAGTGTAATTAAAACAGTAAAACATTTGGGACGTCATGAGATTAATCTCTGACGTAACATTTGAACCCCTTCCATAAAAAAGTAACTCCTTCTCAATGAGGGGGCCATTACAGGAGTGGCACAATGGATCTCTTATGATTTACGTGCTTAGTTCAGGTAGTTGTTTTAGAGTGCCCTGAACATCCTATTATATTATATATAGATACAAGAAAATAATCACATGGGCCGAAGTTTGACAAACCCTTTGGTTTTCCCCTTGCCAAGTTTCATGTTGAACTTATTTCTACTAACTGGCCAAAAACTTCATTTGGCAGAGTTGTAATATTTGTCGGTAGCGTATAAATGCACAAATAAATTTAATTTCATATTAAATAAAAATCTGCGATATCTAATGTTTCGGATATGGTAACCCTGGGTGGGAGGAATGGTTGTTGTATTCATTTCCGGCATGCGATCTAAATGTGGTTGCAGATGCAACTTCCTCCTCTTGATGGTCCTGCGGCCAAATGCAACGCCTCTGCCGTATGAAATCACTTTCCATTTCTACAGACAATTGCGTACCCGTAGAGCGCTAACCTGCTTCTCGTTCGTTTTGATGGCAATCTATGTATTATCGCGGATAACGGTCTTATAATAAATAAAGAGATTAAATGGTTTATCGGTTGTACTGTGCCAACACAAAGGCTACTAGCGAGTGATAGTGGGCTCGATTGCGTTTCTTCGTAAACTAAAATCAGAAATTAGTTCATGTGAACGGGACAGGGCAATGTTGGACTTAAGACTTATACTCGGGCGAACCCGTCACCCCGAGGTGTCTCAACGAACTTTATCGTTACGTCGCCCCGAGATGAACGTACTTGAACGTAATTTGGACAACAAATATCCCACCAGAGTCCTACGCTTTACGGCGAGGCACTGGCAATTGCCATCCAGCGGGCAGCCTAACCCCCTGGCTACCAGATTAGGTCGGATTTCTCCGTCCATCTGTCTAGTCTCACTCTACCTATCGTAATAACGCAGCATTCCGTAACTCAGAAATATCTCGGATCCGTGGCGCAATTTACTCGGCAATGACCACCCGAGATAGGGTGGCAATCAGGTTGTTTCTAAGGATAGGTGACATGTCGACTCCTACTCCCGCGTCTTAGGGAACATACAGTCCCAGATCCGTCGGGGTCTCAGACGATCTATATATATATAT